>BLKR01000453.1:0-342500 GCA_011170035.1 Teleogryllus occipitalis
ATATGTAAAACTTTTCTACATATCTTATTTTTGATGTAATTTCAATAGATAAGCTAGTTCAATTTTAATTTTTGATTCTTTCCTGCACTTCCAATATTAAATCCACAGATATTTTTGAATGGAATTCATCCCTCAATTGAAGGTATTTTTTAAACAACTATAGTGCAAAAACACATTTTTTCAGGAGAGCGAAATAATGTTCCATGATGAAATTGGTGGACATTTGAAGCATGAAAATTGATGCACACTTTCTCAAGCTATTGTAAATACTGACGAACGCTCCACGCGAAGTGCAGTTCAAGCTTGAACTGTATTCTCGAAATTATTGGATAAATGGATGGTGGGTTTTTTTTTTTCAAAAAATCAAGAAATGTTTACATTAAAATTATTTGTTTGTTGCAGTAATATTACAATATTTGAAGAATACTGCAAGAAGTTAATAGACTTAATCAGTTTGAAATATTTTTTACCAACTTATTGTTCTTCGCCACCTTTTGCTATCTTCATTATCAGTGTTTCCCTTTTCCACATTAGCATCTGCCCTGCCATTGATGACACATTTAGATATAAATCTCTGTTAGCAGGTGACTATTTACACAATTTCTGAACATTCCTTTGTGATTAAAGTGTGCTTCTCCTTTAACTTTCTTTGCTCTTACGACACCCTCTTTCCTCTCTTTCTTTGGCTTACGTCTCTTTCATTCTGTTCTTGTTACAACTGACGTAGAATACATTTCTTAGCCCTTCCTTTCTCCTCTTCCGCTTACTCAGAATCACAACGCAAAGGACGTATATGCCACAAAAATAGGTTATACAGTATCACAAAACTTCCAGGAAAAATACTGATAATGCAGAATAACCTTATTCACAAAATAAGCATTATCGTCCGCTACAGATTTAGATCAGCTATGCTTGAGAAATAATCACGGACAAAACTTACATTGAAAGAATTGGTAGTTCTTTTTTCCAAAATTACTCAAACTTTCGGTGCTAATAACTACGGACAGGGGCTGATTTTGTTTACAACAACACAGTCAGCAAATGGCGGCTGTGAATCTCTGGCAACAGTTCTCGTTTGTCAAATTCTCTTTTTCTGGACTAACTTTTTTTTAAAACAAACTTCAGTTGAATGGTGTTATGTAGAACGCGACCAACCCACAAAAAAGTAAAACTAAAACGGTAGCCCTATCACTTGACACCCATCATTCCTTTCATTTTCACAATCCATTGTCCTAACGATGTGTTGTTTTTTAGAGGCCGAAAAGATAAACTAGATAGTACTGTTTCTAAGTCCATAAATTGCAGAAAGTGACCAATAATAGTTGTTATTGATTAAATTGTCCATATATCTTATTTTTGGTTTGCATTCTTTCTGCTCAAAATTTTAATATGTCCCAACTTTAGGAATTTTTCAACCCTATTGATTCTTGTGGCTTGGATTTTTCTGCATTATTTTATTCTAGCGTAGTCCTTTAAATGATGCCATACATTTTTTAATCTGAGAATTCGCTGAGTAATATCACTAAGGAGAAAAATCTCGGTATGTCACGCATTCCAACTTTATATGATGTGTGTGTGTGTGTGTGTGCGTGCGTGCGTGCGTGCGTGCGTGCGTGCGTGCGTGCGCGCGCGCGCCAAACGTAGGCTGTGACACAAGATTCATTATTAATCCTGTAAACATGAATTTCTAAATTAGCATAAAAATTGGATAAATTAACTAATATTTTAATACCCCAGATGCGGTCTGACATTACAAATATTATTCAGTTTACATAGACAATTTAATGATATAAATGTGTTGTTTCTCCCGCACAAGGAGGAAGAAGTGCACCCTTTTTAAATTATTTGAGAGACAAGATCAGCGTTTTCCACAATATTGAAAATACTATTATCTTCATTTCTAAAAACAATGCTGAAGCACAACAGTGTGGCACATAGTGTTTACAAAGTGAAGCGTTTCCAACATTTCATTCAATAAATTTGAAAAAATAGTAATAGAATGTAGCTACTACTGTAATACGGATGGCATATTTAGAAACTTATCACAAATGAAATATAATTTGGTATGATATAAGTCGATATCGCTACACGCAAAACTTACCCTATAGCAAATTACATATTAAAATTGAATAATTTTTCATGTGCATCATTCGTTTATAATTTAATAACAAGAATAAAATCAGCGTTAAAAGAAACATTAACAGTCTAAAATATTTTAGATTGTTCCTTGTCTTATATTTAAAAGGCTATAAGTTGTCTTACATCTTATTTCATACTGCCACGCAAACGAAACCGTCTACGCAATACAGTTTGCGACCGAATTTTCACCACAAGCTCTCCCATGAACACACAAAACGCAATAGCCAATACGAACAGCAAAAGTATAAACGGTCCTTCCAACTTCGCGAGGGTCAACGGAACGGGATCTCTTCGTACGACGCCATCTGGAACGCGAATTCCATATACCGTCATATGATGGGCCATCATATCTGTCCAGTGGTCGTAGAGACCCGCCTCCACCACACGAGTGATGAAGTTCTTGAATCTCTCTGCCACAGGAGTTTCATACCCATGCCGCCTAATGTAGGCCAAAAATCCTGGTCTCACCAAACTCTCGGGAATCTTCCGGAGTGTGCGTTCGCCACTTACCGTCAGTTCAACGCTTCCTGCGCGGTATTCATACATATTATCGGCCATTAAATATCCTTCTTTTCCCGTGGCCACAATGCTCTGCAGACGTTTTAGGGTCTCCGATGGTGCTTCGACGACTATCTTCTTAGCGATATTGTTAAGAATAGAACCTTCCTGACCGTCATCAAACATATGGTTCATATCAACAAAAGCGAAAACGTGCGTGACAGCTCGGTCCACGTCCGCTAAGGTCTGCGGCTCTGGATACCGCGGTGGGTCCGCTAGAAAACCCAGCAGCTGACCGGTGTATGCATTGCTCAGCACCAACGAGAATAGAAGAACTGCTGACAGAGCGAGTCGTTGAGATGTGGAGCGAGCATGATTACTGATTACGCCAGAAAACGTCACCATGGTGATGTCGAGTATAATCGCCCCAACGTCCGTTCTCCAAGGCTGTTTGCTTGTCGTGGAGATGGGTGATCGCCAACGGAAGTGATGAACTATGAACCAAACGGCAACAGCAACCAACAGTGAAATCAGTATACCTAACCATGCACTACCATGATATGGGAGAAGCAACACTAAACTGAAAGGGATTCTTTCAGCCTTTCGCATTACAATACACGAAGGAGACTGAACTAATGGTGTTGTATAGTCTGCAAACTTCAAATAGTCATGCAAGTTGATGTACAGCCGGTTAAACGAGAAATCTGCTGACTTGTTGGCCAGAAATTTCACAGCAATTGCAAATTCGACTTTATCGCGCGGTGCAACATTTTCCATATTAAGACCTATTTTGTTTTGAAATAACGTCATCGCATTGTAGTCCGGGCCTTCGTAAATACGTTCTCCGTTGTTCTTGGTCCAATAGGAAGAGAGTGGCAAGATGGCAGTACAATGTTTCAATACGTTTCCTGGGCGACCTTCACTTTCTGGTGACGCTTCTATCGTTTGTGGCAGCCATCCCTTTGAGTTGTTGCAGTCAGAAGAGCGTGTCTGAACACCGTTGATTTTTTTGGATCGTCCGCACAATTCCTCTGAAATAACATTTGTTTGCTCCTTGACTACTTGTGATAGAAGGGTACTTCCAGCGATGACTCTACCAAACAGATAAATAGCAATAATCAATAAAACCAACTTTATCATTGTCAATTCTGTTTGTGACATTTATTTCTACAACAGTGATCTGTTCAATTGAATGTGAACGTTAATTTTCAAAAATCCAACCATATGAGCTCTTGTCTTTTCAGTTCTTCTCCACAATGTACGTTAAGAGCTCTATAAAAACTCTTCGTCACAAAGTCGTTGCTTTTAACTGAGTTATTTTTGTGAGCATACGACGACCATTGTTTGAAATTAATAGTATTGAAAGAATCATTTATAGAAAAGTATTGAGAAAGTATATTAAAAGTCTTAGGAGCAGTGTGTTGAGTTAATGATCAGTGAGTTTTTTTTCGATCACTTCATTATACATAGAATTTTCCTCGCTTAGAGTGTGTAACTTCTACGGTTAATTGTCATTGATTGACATTTACCTTAATTTCTTGCAAAGACACTGCACATTTTCTGATTTGTTCGTTTCCCCTCGGGAGACGTTTCCCAAAATGTCAATGATATTATCATTTTCTAAGTCTGTAATGCAAAACCAACGATAAATACGTTACTTATTGCATATTCTTCTTTAAACTTTATTTCAATTTCATCCCTCGTAAATCAACTGATCAAAATGGTATTATTAACATATTTTTGTCTTTGCAGAGTTATAATGAAATCGAAATATTTATTTTTGGCATCTTGAGAGGGAATATTCGCCTAATTGGTTAAATGAATCTACTTTACAATACATTGGTATAAATAAAGTAACACATCAAATTTATTAAACACGATGTCCTACTTTTGTCCTGTACATATTTCTGAATCCTTTGTTGAATTTAAAATCACTTCACTTTGTGCCATCACAATGTCAGTTCAATTTCATTGCTTTGTCTCTTCTAAGATTTTTTTCAGAACTACCCAGCGGAAAAGACAGCTACAAAGAGATGATAATCAAGCGTGGGCCTTCGTTTAAAGCCCCACCCTCTCTGTAATATTTTATCGTTTCGGCAGTCTGCGACAAGCGCGTAAGGGAGAAAGATGGATTCTCTTCCCCGCGGAAGACAGCATGGGAGGGCCGGGCTTCGGAGAGCACCAGCCGGCGCCGGCTGTCAAAAGGCAACCAGCCACGCGCGAGAAGAAAGGAAGGAAGCAGACCATCATTCACGATTTTAAAATCCCTCCCGTTGTTTAAAAACGGATTTAAAAGGAATCGTCTTTGAAGTGGGGAAAAAAAGCATATTTTTCATAATGGCAGATAAACCGACGGAAAGTTTTCTTAAGCGGCAGTCGGGATCACAATCGGATTCAGCCGAGATGTCGGAGGCTGAACTGCAGCAGCCACATTGCCGGAGGGAAAAGCAAGGGCTAGGCCACGGCCAGCCCAGTGGAAGCGGCAGCGCTAGCGAAACGAAAAGCAAGCGCCGAGCGCGCGCAAAATATTGTCGAGTTTGCACCTTTGTAATGCATTTCACTGCAACAAATGTTAATAGGAAAATTAATATAATTTGAAGTAGCTCAGATCAGCATTGTGGGAACGCATCAGGTACAGATACATTGGATTAATTAATTAGAATAAAAAGAGTACAGATTCATTAACAAAAAAGTTGTAGCACTCAATGTAGTTGTTTTTAATTTGCAATGACTTGTTATGTAAACTACTAAATTCGCCATGCAACATATATGGATTTTCGTGGAGAAGGGTTAAGATGATAATTCATCTAATTTTACTAATGTAAAATAGTACCCTTTTTGTATATTATTTAGCTGAAATAGTTGGGAGATATGGATGTCCAAGATGGCTAAGAGTGTGTACCGAATCAGCCTTGGGCAAGGTTATTTGTCCCTTATTTCTCGTATATGTGTTGTCGTGGAGGGTCTAGTGTTCTGCTTACTCCAGATCGTAGGGGCCCGCGAGTATGTTTGTGTCTAGTGTATGGCTGGATATGCATCCCATCGGGACGTTAAGGGAAACCGGCTGTCGGAAGGATAAAAGTCCTCTGAAAAAGGCTTCAATAGATATTTTAGTATAGTGAACAAATATCTATATCACTAATCTCCAATAGTAGCAGAAATTGAAAATAAACTATGCAGATCCGGTCACATCAGATATGTTCATGATTTCGTTAAATACCAAGAACTCGGAAAAAACGAAACTTTTCAATTTTGACTGGAAAATGTAAATATTTCAGTGTAGTATTCCGCCGATTATCCACTGAATTCTAATACAATGTGCAACATTTGCAAGACCTGAGGTCATGCGAAAAAAGGTTCCAAGGAAAAGGTCGACCTCCATTAAATATTTGCTATACGCGTGTTTGCAACTTCTTTTTATTCTTGGGATGTACAGAAATGTACGATGAGTATTTTAATGACGAGTAGAAATATGAGTGCTTCATCTGTGATTCTTGAGCATGTGCATGCTACATTTCGGAAAAACATATTGTGTGGTTTTGTTTAGCAGTATTTGTGCTTCTGCAGGTCACTAGTTTGTATATAGAAGTAAATAAGTATAATATAGTTAATAATATAATATATTTATGTAAATATCTAAGGATAATTTACTGAGATGTTAATATAATTTAATAATAGTTAACTGAAATAGAAAATCGGTTCTATAATAATGTAAATGCGGCCTGCCCTGAATAAACGTACATCTATCAGGTAATTACCCTTAAAAGCAAAGTTCTTTTAGAGCAGTATAATTCGTTCGCGAAAGAACAAATCGTATGACAATATAAATACTATAAAAACACTGAAATTTCATTTCAGTAAACTCCTTCGCCGTCTCTATCAGAAAAAAGTACTTCGAGCATTAAATGGATTCGGGAATCATTAGAAAGAAAAAATGTTTCAAAAACCGAAGTACCTAATGAGAGTCTCGTTTATAGACAACTCTTGTATTATTTTTACGCAAAATGTTCAATTTGACTTACCGAACATTTCTTAAGCAAATAGGAACTATAATTGATTCAGAAAATTATTTTACCAAACGTTACAAAACAAACAATACAAGTAGGTTCTAAGTTAAATCATGTATTAGGAGAAGAATCGAGAGAAGAATTCTTATTAAAAACACTAATAAAATTATGTTTACAGAAAGATAAGGTTCATTACATCATAACCTTTTAAAATACAGTGGAAATCCTTCATAAGAGGAAACACGGAGGCATCAAATCTTTGAAGATTTCACTTGAATGAATGAATGAAATTTAATACCTCTAAAATGAACTTGTCGAATATGAAGGGGAAATTATATCATTTTACTTCAATTTTAAATATTATATTTTTCATTTTGAATATTAAAATTATCAATTTTTCGTTGTTCCTGTAAATGTTTTTTTAGTTAATTAATAAATATTTACATAAGGTTGGACTGAAGTTCGTCTTTATTAAGAACGATGAAACTTTGCGTCCCAAGTGAGAGACATAATTCTCCCTCATGAATAAAGCTTTATTAAAAAGTCCTTACAATGCAGTGATGAACGGAAAAGTGATTACAATGCATAATGATGATATCAAAATGTTTAACATAACTTTTTGAAAATGATCCTTAAGTTTATCATGAATTGGAAGACAAAAATTCTTGACATAAACACTGACTACGAGGAGGCTTTATTGAGAACTTGTAAAGAAGAAAAGATGTGACAATATACAGTTCCGTCAAAATAAACTACATGAATTTCGAAGTTTTCTCCATTATATAGATTGTCACATTTCCCGGGCGGGGTATACCTTCATTCTCCTGATTTCGGCCCTACCTTCCGACACCATCGCGTCTTCGGAGCCTTCCCCTTGGAAGGGAATCTGGGATCTGGGTGAAGGGCAGCGCTTGTGGCTTAGCAGTCTAGGCTCGTCCCACGTGGAGATGGCTGGTTTTCCAAACAGGGTTCTGCCGCCCCCGCCGTCGAGGGCGCGGGAGGGGGGGTGACGGGGGATGGGTGGACGCGAGGTCGCGGGCGCCGTGCCGCTCATCGATTGCCGCCTAAAGGGGCGCTACCATCGCGCGCTCCCGCCCACCCACATTCCCACAGGCCGCAGATAGCAACACACGAATTCCTCCGCAAATTACCGTCTCGCATGGCTCAGGCCACTTTCACCACGACGTCCAGGGGTAGAGTTCCACAGGTGGGAGATTTTTGACACTAGCTAAATAACTGGATCCATTTCAACGGCTGGCTGGAGGAGAATTCTAGCAGCCGGCGGCTCTGATCGGTAATTTTCTGTGGTTTCTCCGATTAATACCAGGCAAATGCCGGAATAGTATCCTTACAAACGGGCGATGGACCGCGTGCGATCTTTTCCTTGTCATTGTCGTCCCCTTCTCCTCCCTCCCAACTCTATTCCCACATCTTCTGCAATTTTAGAACAATTGCCTTAGTAGTCAAACGTTTTTGTGGATCAAACTCACCTATAGATAACCAAATACAGTTGACTCCGGTTACAGTGAACTCGGATATAGTGAACCCTCGGTTAAAGTGAATTTAAGTCATCGGTTCCGTTTCACTTACATTACAAATAAGCTTAACAAGACTCCGTTAGAGTGAACCCAAACCTGGGCTATAGTGAACATACAATGTCCTGGAAATTAATAAAAGAATGTACCGCCTCAATGGCACAAATTTCAATACTAAGCAGATTGAAAAAAATATCGTCGGCAAAAGGTCATAATTGAAGAATTCTCCCCTGAGGTGAAGGTAGCGGTCCCGAAATGGACACCTTACTAATGACCTTACGCCATTCAGTTTCAAATAGAAGCAGAAACAAAGACCTTGTTCTGCCTGGGCTAAAACTGACGGCGGCAGCACGTGTTTGCTTGATTCAGTTTCAAGCTTGTTGTTACTTGATATTCCGCGGGACAAAGCGCATTGCGTTCTACGTAGGCGACAGTAAGCACGGACTGCCACAGCCTGGCGATATGCGCCGTGCCGCGCGGAAAAGCGATCAGTTTCATTAGCCGCTGGCTCCATCTCGCTACCAAAAGCATCTCGTATGTATTAGGCGAGTAAACAGGACTTCGTAGAGTGGGACAGTGTTCCAATAGTGTAAGGGGCATTGAAGGGTTTCAATACTGCATTACGATACTTAGAGACAGGACAATGCAGAATCTAGTAGGGAGAGAATACAAACTTTGTAGAAGGATCTAGAGAAATTACTAAAACAAATTACAAAGCAAGCAATTGAAAATAATTGATTTTTAAGGACAAATAAAGATATCGACATTTTCACTTAATGTATTTGTATATGTATTGTTATTTTATTTTGCTCTTCCTCTTTATAAATAAAATCAATAGTATTTGGAGAAATTCTATTTAATTTTGACATTATCGGATTTATGAACCTTTGAAATAGGGAAAATGTTAGTCCCCACAAGTTCACGATAGCCGGAGTCGACTGTACAGACATCCAAACTTTTAAAATATAAAAATGGATGTATGTTATTAGGTTGGTGTTTGGTCGACAATAAGGTAGCCTCCCCAAAATGATATCATATTTGATTACACATCGAACACGTCGAAATTTATTTTATCGGAAATCCGCAGTGCGAGGCATTATTCCTATGAGTGTCCAGGCTAGACAAAGTGGATATAACGTAAATAAATACCTGGGTCGTACTAACTACGTCGTGTAATTTTAAAGTATTAACACACCATGTGTAAATAGATACATACGTGCGAACATTTCACTTTGTAAATAATTGTTCTAAAAGTTAAAATAGTTCGTTACTTCAAACACACAGATCCTGAACTGTGCGTTACATGCTAAGCATGACATGCCAGGTGTTGTCCATGAGTAAACATTCTAATAATACTAAGAGTTGAAATTAAATTTCAATGAAACCCAAAGAGTCTTCCTCCATTCCGCCACCTGCCCCCACCTTTCTCTCACAGGGATAAGAGAAAGAGAGAAGGGGAAAGGGGAGAGAGAGAGACAGACAGATAGAGAGACAGACAGTGAGAGAGAGAGACAGAGACAGAGAGAGAGAGAGTCAGAGAGAGAAAGAGGGAGAGCAAAACGTCTGCTGAGTTCTGTTAGTACACTAGTAGAATATGGACCTGTTTGATGTAAAAATTTAGTAATATGTGAAATAATGAACTCTATGTATTTTTTAAATCTATTAAATTCATTGACAGTGATGATTTTACATAATTAATGATATTAAGATAGGCCTTGTACTGACATTTAATTATTTTCATTTATTGTAACAATTTAGTGTTGGTTCAATTATAATTTTTTTTTTTTAATTTCATAATTGACTGAAGAAAGGAAGTTGGAATATTGATGGTGAAGGAATCACCATCTCGTTTTACAGATGTTTCTTGATTTATTTTGAATCTTCAGCACTAAGTGCAATCATAATTTTCATCTGTCATCATTCTCATCATGTCCTTACGTACTAATCATAGAGACAATTCAAAATCAAGAACAAATTTAAGATTTTCATTATCATCGTGGTACATTGTCTCCAGTAACATTTGCCATCACACGCATCATTGGCACGTAAAATCCTGGAGAAGGCCACCAAAGGAAAGGATTGAATTCTATAACCTCAGCAGAATTTTAGTTTAAGCCACATTTTTTATTGGTTTATAGAATTTTCATGCGGTATATTCAAAAAGGTTAAGATGTGTTGCAATTAATCATGAATTTGATAAAATACTCCGACAATAAACTTAATACTTTGTACATGAAATAATAGTCACAATTATAAGTAATACCAACTTATCTTAATTTATATCACTTACTACCAGTACTTTAATGTTAATTGGAGTAAACAATGTCCTGCTGTACTGTTTGCAATAAATCTGGTATCTAATTCATATAGGTTAAGGATAAGAAAATCTTGATTTGTATGGTTCACGGTAGCATTTTTCGATAGTTTTTGTGTCATGCTGTTTCTTACGGAAGTGGCGTCATGCGGTTGCAATAATACACAGACGAGAGTGGTTTAATAATTGCTGGTTTATTTACTAAGTTCCATCACCGAAACAACTTTATTTACTCAATTAAATTAACTTAAAAAGAACCCACTACTCGGAGTAATCTGTCGTTGTGGCTACCACACCATTACGCTCGAATAACACTTACATTCGATGGTGTGAAGCGCCGCATCCCACTTACAGACTCGTCCTTGAGTCTCCCTGTCCTTACGGCAAACACACCCTATCCGCCACGCTCGCGGCACCGGCTCCTCGGCCAGATGCGCACTCCTGGAAGACTCGAAGCGAAAGAGATCGGAGCCTCGTCGCACCCGGCGCAGGTAGCCCGCACCCCTTCCACGCCGCCTCTTGTCTTTTCCCCCAACGTCACATCCGCTCTCTGTATAATAAAGGCTAGCACGTGGACGCTTAAACGTTTCGCTTACGTCACGCGGCCGCTCGTTGAAATGTGTTTGTATCCATGAAGATACACGTACCCACGTTTTAAATCTTCGAAGGGTGCTAAAGCGTCTCTCATATTGGCAGTGTCATAATACACATGTTCCATAGCATTTTGTTTCGTACATTTAGTTTAGTTATAACATCGTGTATGTAAAGAGTAGAAAATATTATGGGGGCATATCATTTCTAATGTAATTCGTTTTATGAAGTAATGCTGTCATACGATTCTCTCTTTAATGTAAAGAAAATGAATAAACTTGTTTAATCTCTTTTTAAATACAATAATTATATGTTCTCATAAAATTAATTTCTTAATGTGGTCTGAAAGAAATATTTTCAATTTGTTTTCAGATTCTTGCATATAAGAACTGTTTTGCATTTAAATAACATTTTTGAATGTAAACGTTTATATATTTATATTTGGCCTAGAATACACAAAGAATTTTCGAATTAAATATTCGCCATTTACTTTTCGTTTATATTTTTCACTTTTATGCTGTTAATGTTTATAATATTATTTACACATATTTAATATAACTAACAAAAAAGATGCTATAACAATGTACAGAAGAGATTTTATAAAAGATGATCCATTAGATCACAATACCACTTCTCAATAAGCCGAGAGATAAACGTGAACTTGTGGCATAGATGATGTACAATCATTCGTAAATTAAATAATCATTTTATCACTAATAGTATACTTACAACAAGTACCCTTTTTGAATTTCTAACTCCATGTAGAGAGAGAACCAAGACCATGATACAACTTCAGCAAGAAAAAAACATTAAAAAAATATTCCTGCGCCGTTCTACTATAAGATGCTACATGCAAGTAACAAATGTGCGCACACCGAAGCATTTATAAACGCAGAGATCGCAGATATCAGATACCAGCATGCAACATGTTTGGTCTGAATAAAACACGTCCGAGGAGCAGTAGCACATTTGTCTGCTGCTTGCACACGACCTGATTGCGTAGAGAATGCGAGTGCAAAGATCAATATATTTGTCGTAGATGTTATCGGTGTTTGGAAAATGGCTATAGATTACGCAAAATTTCTAAAATTAGCTAAATTAAATTAGACTTAGTGATTTTAGTCTAAATATTCCAGAAGTTTTTAGTAAATCGTGCGGGAGGACTAACCAAATGTTTCCCTAATTTGTACTTTGTCTACACTAATACGTCTGGTTGAGGAGAAAGAGGAGGAGAAGAAGAAGAAGAAGAAGAAGAAGAAGCAGAAGCCATAGCCTATTCCAAACGGCAGGTGAGACGAGGGAACGTGATGATGAGGAAACGAGTCCAAAAATCGTGAAGACGTGGCGCCAGATGCGCGCGTGGCTCAGCCCCCATCCTCGTCTTCACCCTCGCCTTCACCCTTGCTCCCACCCGCGTCCTTACCTTCACCCTCGACACCCTCACCCTCGACACTCTCACCCTCGACACCCTCACCCTCGCTTTCGCCCTCGCCTTCACCCTTGCCGCTACCCTCGCTCCCACCACCCTTACCCTCACCCTCGCCCTCACTCCCACCCTCGCCCTCACTCCCACCCTCACACTCGCTCCCGCCCTCGCTCTGGTCCACGCCCTCGCCCTCACTCCCACCCTCACCCTCGCCCTCGCCCTCGCTGCTGCCCTCGTTCCCACCCTCGCCCACGCTCCCGCCCTCTCCCTCGATCTCCCCCCTCTCTCTCTCTCTCTCTCCCTCGCTCCGACTCTCACCCTCTCCGTCTCCCTCGCTCCCGGCCCCTCCCCGTGCTCCCACTCGCCCGCACTCCCGCAGCCGCTTGTGTTTTCGCTCCGCGCGGCTCTCTCCAGTCGACGAGTGAGCGGGAGGGCGGGCGGGCGGGCGGCAAGTTCCCAAGTCGCGGTAACTTCTGAATACGTTTAATTCTTGAGCATGGAGTCTCCCGCCTGGAAAAGTGGGCCGGAGGCAAACGGGGAGGCGGAGGCGGAGGTGGACGCGTGGGCGGGGGCGGGGGTGGGGCCGGAGACAGTCGCCCGTCGCCCTCGCCGCCGCCGTCCCTCAAGATTTCCCTCCAATTAGGGCTGCTTCTACTCCGCTAATTATACCAATTTCTGCCGCTCGCTGCGCTGTTTGAATATAGTTTTAAACAGGATTCCCTCAGAACAAAGTTATCTACTTGGCGTAACTTGCCTTCGTACCACTGTGTGTGCAGTGTAAAGTCTTGAAACGGGATTAAACATATGGACTTAGTGTTTGGGTCTCATTGACAATGAACGGGAGAAACGCAAGGGGAGTTGTTTGTTTTTGAAGGATACAAACAATGTAGATGTCATTTATCTGAAGGAACGTGTCATTACCGTAGTAGTCTAAAGGCCAGTTGCCGAAACTTGTCTTACAAGCCTGCTCGTGCTCATGACCTGGGGACGCTCGGTTGTGCTATTCGCGAAGGGGAAGGGAGGCGCTTGTCGGAAAAATAGCATGAAAGTTGGAGCCAAATATTGTCAAATTACATCCTGGTGAAAGGAAAGAAGAGAAGAAAAAACTAGGTGCTGCAACAGCACATTCTTTCTCGAATTATTTGAAATAGTTGCTAATATTATACTACAACTTCTATTCAAATAACATTTTAGGCATAGTTTGACAATTTTCTAACCAAACGCTGTAGAGTTTAGAATAACATATTTCACTATCTTCATGCTGTCTTGAAGATTTTTTTGTCCATATTTAGGGAAAATACATAACCAATTTATTTGATTCAAAAGTTAAAATTAAAATAGCTTTTTTCTATTGAATTCACTGTATTTCACCCTACTCTTATAAAGAGAAAAAAACAAAAATATTTCATGATGGTAACCGCAATTGGTCGCATGTCAAAAAATTCACTTTTTACTTATTACACCATTGTGATCAACAAAGAGAACTGCAGCAGTTGCAATAGGTGTCGGACTGTCAAGAAGAAGATGTAGAAACGTTTTTTGTTCCTCCTGAAAACTTTGGGAGGAACAAATTACATGGAGTAGCTACTTACTAGTGGAGAGTAATTTCCGGTTTTCCCGTACGGTTTGTACACCGTTAGCCACACAAGTAACCATAACGAACTGTTTCAAAAAGATAGCTATTCTTAACAACGCTTTTAAACATTAAAAACGATGCCAAACAACACAACTGAACAAGAGCACAGCTACAAGCCACAGAGCACTCGCACGCATTTTGTCTATGCTACAAGCTTTCTGGACTCACCAATATGGCGGAGGCGGCTTCAAGTTTGTGACGTCATGCCATCTCCCATAGCTCCATGGTCGTAACTTAGCGTTTTATTGTTGTCATTTGTCTCCACTAAGCAACAGAGTGTTACGTTAGAATACCCTAGATAAAGCAGAACGCTTCACCAGTTACTAGCCTGACCACTGCGGAATCGTCCCAAAATGTTATAAAAAGGGCTCGGATCCTGATGACATGTTATCTTTTCATTGGTGCATTCTAGACGTAGCTAACTTGTAAATTAATGTTTATCACGACATGCAGGTGATAGAAATATATAGTTAATGGGTCATTTTTGGTCTTTTTTTTATTTTCACCATTTTTTAAATTTTAGGTCATTTTTTGACATTTGCGCAATTTTTGTCATTTTATGCATTTTGTTTCATTTTCGTGTTTTTGTTAGTGAATGTTTCATGAATTTACAATGAAACTAAAACAAATTTTTTCTTGTATCATCAGTTCATGACGAAATTCACTATTGAAGCGGACTCTTCTTTTCGAACTCCCAAAATTACATGGATCTTCCGTAATTACCTCGAACTTTCAAAACTCTCGGTTGTAATATCAGATATAAATACATTTTGTTTAAAATTGCAAAATTTATTGAACAACTAAACATGTTTATACCTTCTTTTAGTATTTTTTTAAAAATTAGGTTCCTCCGCTTATTTTTGTTTAATTTTCCTCTTATTTAAATTATTTTATATGTCATTTTCAAAGAATTTCAGGGCATCAGAATCCGATCCCTGGTAGTAAACAAATGTATTTGAACTCTGTGTAAAAGAATCGAAGTTGAATAGGAAGAATTTTTTTTTTTTTAAAGTCGTGGAGATAAAATCGAAGGCGTCTCGGTTCCATCGGTTGTGGGTTTTATACAATACGTAGTGTTAATGATTTCTTTAACAACAGCAGTGATAACTTCTCAAAGTTTGGAGAAGTTGGTAGGACTTGCGAAACTGTACGGTGGAAATCTTGTAATTGTTATTTTTGTTTTTGAGAAAGATTATAATTTCTCGTAAGAAGAAACACCATCCACGGAATGTTGATGACGTTACAACGCAACTCTTGTAAGGATGTTGTGTTGAACAGGATTGCTCTTCAGCAATCCACATGACCTACCATCTACGCGTGAGGAACACGTCCTCTCCACGGTTTAAAGCGTAATTCCGAAAAAAATCTTCAAATGATTACATGTACGAACAATATAATTGTCTTCATTGATCCGTATTTACTAACTGCCTGCAATTATCAGGATTTAAATTAATTGTTGAGTTTATCGAAATAATGAGAGGTTATGTAATATTTTAGGCCACTCGATACTTCGTTGTAAATGAGTGTTTTAAATAATTATTCGTTAGTCGTGGTTTTTCAGTCGAAGCCTCTAATTAATCGGGCCTTACTCTATTGACAAAACATTTGGTTACATTTATACACTAAATGCTCCCTTCATATACCGTGTGCTCCACTAGTTTCGAGCCACCCTCATAACTACAAGTAATAAGCAGTGTAATAAAAGACAGGCAAACTTCAACGGCAAATTAATAAGTGTAATAAAAGTTTGAGTTTTAATTTTTTTAAACTGTTTAAATATACTAAATAATTGTTTTCATTTAAAAAGGGATGAAATATGTCTTTGAATAACGGGAATTAATTACAATATTTTGATTGTTTGTTTCACCAAGTTTGAATGAAGGAGTAATAGGGAAATTTGGAAGATTATTATAGAAAGGTTTGGCTTGGTTTAGGATAAACTTAATAGGATCAATTTTAAATTCTAGATATTTGTTTATTGGAAATAAATCATTGATACAATTCTTCAGTTATTAATTGAAAAACAGCACTGTTGCTACAGTAGTATTCTATATCATGTAGTGAAGAGATAATCGTCACCATTACATTCACTGAACACTTAGTTCCTTCAAAAAGTTATCATAATATCAACTTACTCCATACAAGATAAAATATATTGCGGTTATATAAAGTCGCAATTGATTGGGACCATGATCTGCATAAAAAACGTGCGTAGAAAACAATGTTAAAACTCTACCTGTATATTGGAATTTCGAAGACTGACGATTGTAACTTCAAAATAATTACTAATTAAAAACATTATATTGAAATATTTTGACATTTAATAATTTCGTTGATAATTATGTTTTTAAAATGTCGCAATTGATTGACATCCTCATAACCATACTTCGTAAATGAAATATCCCATTACTTTTTTATGCCAACTTCTTTATTTGCTCTTCTCTTTTTTACGAATTGTGAATTTTGATGGTTCACTGTTAACACAAACAGCATAGAGCATTCAGATGTTGGCATGGTGTTTGATTCAGGCAGAAGTCTTATTTAGGGGAAATCATAGAAGCATTATTGAAGAGAAATGAGAAAATCGACAATACATACGGGCTGCATATTGAAGAAATCAACGGTGAATGTTTAAGAAAATTAAACTCCGACAATCCCCAACAAACAAGATCTACATTTGTTTTAATCAATCTTCAATTTACCACGCCCTTCATGTTTATATTGGTTTTATTTCAGTATTAAAATAATGGTCCCAGTAATAATAATACAAGTATTTTATCACCGTATTTTCGTACGTAACATGTCTATGAGTAATTCTTGGAAACTTACAAATTAAAAACTGAAAATAATTTGTATAGTCTTCCTACATTGACTTTTCTTCTACCTGAAGGAACACTAGCACATAAACTTGACGTGCAAAAGACTTAGGTAAAATCTAAACACATTCCATTGTTTGTCTTTTGTAATTATTCTCCTAAAGACAATCATTTCTCTTCGTCCGAAGGAGTTACACAACTTATGAATTTTTATAAGTCCCCAAAGTTACATCTCATTAAAAGTCTCCTGTTTTGCAAAGTTATTACCACTTCTTTTAATGACACGTTTCATTTTAAAGCTCACGTAATTCTACGCCCCCTTAAGCTGTGAGATTCGTGCTAAGCGTCGTTTGGGCAGAGAGGAAGGAGGGATCTTAATTAAAACAGCGTGAATCCTGATGTGTTAATTACTTCCATCAAAATTAAACAAGCTTATCTTTCTGAGTCCCGCCGCACATGTCTCCATACAAGAGGTTCCAACTTAATCTCCCAAACTATTTCTAACGATGCCTTCAAAGACAGAAAAAAGATTATCTTATAATTTTCTCCTTCAGCGAAATAACTTTTCTAATTTATGTCCTCGTTCCGAAACCTCGTTTTATGAATATAAAATTTTGTGAAAAATGCGTACTTATCACAGAGTAGTTCTTGTTTTTCTTTCTCAATGATATACCACATGAAGACATATTTCTTAAGATTTGTTTACATGAATTTTTTCACATTACTGCAACTATACACCAGTGGCGTCCCCTCACTCTGGACGTTGGATATTGGATATTGGCACTGAAGGAAAGTTTATGTTCACAATACTCTTTCTGCTTACATACTTAGAATAAATTGCAATATGTAAACAAAATATTTATCTTTATTTTAAATTATAATGTTGGAACAATGAAGGAAACTGTCGGAAAATAACAACAATTAGGATGAATTTTTGATTGCAAAGATTCGAGTAAGACATTTTATAGTATTTAAAAAGACATGCTCGACGCTTTTCTCATTCTTCAGTTCTCGTTTTAAAAATTAAATTCTGAAACATCAGGTTGGGACACGATCTCCCATCACTCAATTCCTTGTTTCTTTTCTTCATACGAAAGGGAAGGAAAGCAATTATTTAAAACTATTGTTCCACTTTTCACTATACTTATAAAAAAATAACACTAATTTCATGAGTATCGCTAAAGGCTTCAACGCGCAACGGAGAATATCACAATCACGGACGCTCGCCCTCCAGAAGGCCGTTAAATCGAGATCCAACGCCTAGGCTCGCTTTGTCTTTGAGAGGGGGGACGTCGCGCGCATGCGCTGCCGCCTCCCGATCCGACCTGAAGACGTTGGAGGCAATCGCCAACGGCCTGAGCAATATAGAGAGATTTTTATAAGAACGGACCGCTTTGACAGCTGCTGCTGGGCTACTTCTGACAACATAACTGTGGGTTATGTCCATGCACTCAATCCATCAATAGGTTCGCTTAGTTAGCTCATTAATAAAACAGTTTTCATCACCATCTCTTGCAATGCCATCGCTCTGCATGACATTCTTTTGTTTCCCGACCTGTCGAACTGATCCCTTCTTAGAGTAATTCCTCTATAGCATCGCTCGCGCACTGCCTGTGATGCATGGACGCGCTCGTGCATCTATGACGCCGATCGCACGGAAGACCGAAGAAATGAAATAAATATAAATCAACACAAGAAATAAATGTTTTTTTTTGTTTCCTTGGGTGTGAACACACCCAAGAAAACGCCACTGCTATACAGAGGTAGTTATTTGAGACTTACGTATATAACGTATCCGATACTTCCAACCTGTTATAATAATTAGAAGGAATACATTTTGATAATAACAGGAATACACGATGTCTCTCACAAAACAATCTCACATCATTGCGTAGTCAGGGACTTACACAATTCCCTTATCGTTTTTTCCATCTAAAATGTAATGCTGAAAATGATGCGTCGAAAAAATAACAAATGGAAGCTTTTAGAGGTAGTACAATTATTAAAGAATTAGTGTTACAAAACGCAAAGACTTTTTCTTAATAGGTCTAATATCTGTAGTTTGGGATAGATTTTTGGTTTGGTCCCACCCTCTTTGCACCTGCTCCTAATGACCCTATGGCGCAGGTGAAAGACATTGTTTCACATTTTCTTGTTTTTTAATTTTAGATTTGAAATGTGATTTTAATATTATTACAGAACAGTAAAATGTTGCTCTATTGTTGCAAATTTTCATTGAACAATGTGGAGTAGTTTTTGAGAAAATGTATTTGAGTATTAAGAAAATGTGCAATTTTCAGCTCATTTTTACAGAACAATTTTGAGTTTTGGGGAAATTAGTAGTATCTCCTTTAAAGCACCTGTACTCACACATGAAATATTGCATAAAAAGCCTGTAATAAAAAATATCAAAGGTGTGAGAGAGATTCAAAAAAATACTGTTGTGTAATTTTCAATAATTAAAATAATTGCTTAAAATGGTTTATCTCATGAGATAAATACCATTTTGACCATATCGGCATATTCATTGCATTTACCACGATCCTTACCGAAAGATTAGAGAAAACATTTGCTCCTCTTTTTGAGAAATTTTTTTAAATTGCAAGTTGTTCACTAAAATATGCGCTAAATCTACTAATGTTGATAAAAATATACATGACATGGATTAAAGAACTAATTATGAAGAAATTTTAAAAATATCTACCTTCGATATTGCAGTTTTAGAAAAGTGCCAAAAAAATTTGAACTTTTGAAATTTTCGAAAATGTGAAATACGCCTTTTTAGAAGTTTTTTTTGTTGTCTGAGAAAAAATAAACAAAAACTCTTAAGCCATTTTTGAGAAAATTTTGACAATGTTATTGAGGGTTCGTGTAAAGTACCTCCAAAAATCAAAATATCCGTTTTATATTCAAGGGGCGATATCTGTCTGATCGATAGGGTATTATCAATTTTTGTGAAAATCGCTAATCCCTAGCTCTCTTCACAGACGGACAGAGACATAGAGGGTCAAGAGGGACGGGTAGACGGACAGACGTTTTGCCGACAACCAATTTTTTAGCATGAAATGGATTCTAGCTGCACAACGTGTAAGTGATTTACTACATATTGGAACAAGATTTATTCACATTTTTGTTATAAGGGCCCTACAATAAAATATTTTCTGTCGAAAAATAGACGTTTCTTGTCGCAGCATTACAATATTTTCTCATATGTAGGAAGTGAAAAAGTAAATTGGTTTAGTTTTGAGTTGTAGTTGAAATTTACATAATTGAAATGATTGAAGGCGTTGTCATTGTCAACAATACTAATAGTATTGTTGACAATGACAACGCCTTCAATCATTTCAATTAGTGAAAAAGTAAACCAGTAGTGTCAAAAATGTCACAGACTGTCTCTTATAGTTAATTTCCCGTTCTTGTAAATGAGGGCTAGTTTTATGGTTTCGATCTATTCTCTTCCCAGCTACTATCTATCGACCTCTACTAGATCCTTTCGCGATCCCTACAGCTCCTCTGAGGACTTTTCTAGTGACGAGTACCTTCGCATACCCGACTAGATAAGCGTAGGTATATCTCGGCAATGGATCTTTACATACTTCCCAGTTGTGTACCTTTGCCCCATGAAGATAGTTTCGTACTCTGACTAGGGACCGCGAGCGCTGGTTCAGTGCATCAACCGATGTCACTGCAGTGCCTGTGACTGAGAGGTTCAAAGTTCGATTCCCGACGGCGGCAGGATTTTCGACCCAAGCTTTTCAGCTAGGTCGAATTCATTCGCTGTCTGGAGGAGAATTCTAGCGGCCGGCTCCTCTGATCGGTAGTTTTCCGTAGTTTCTTCGATCAACACCAGGCGAATGCCGGAGCAGTACCTTAACAAAAGCACCACGAACCGCGCGCGATCTTTCCTACCTCTTCCTTGTCCTATCCTCTCCCCTTACACACACTCTTACACTAACATGCACTACACTACCACACACGCCGGGAGACCGGTCGGGGACTTAGGACTTGTCCCGGTTGGAACGGTGCTCCGCTGGTGGGAGAGTCCTGGTTAGGGAAAACCTCGCTAGTCGACGGTAGGTCTGCGCCGGATCTCGCTATCCAGTGGGGAAAGATCATCGCCACCTCCCGATGAAAAACATGCTCCACACTTACAGGACTAACGACCTCAGTAGTTGACGCGCCCGGAATCACTAATCAATCAATCGGCGTAGGGACCAAGTTTTTCAACTAAACAGTTTCCTTTCTGGCGACAAGATTAATCTCTTGCTCTTATACTATGTATCTTACTCTGTATGGTCTAAAGTACACAAGATATTAAAATATGAGAAGTTCTGAATAAATATTTGTTTTTTTACTTTTTGATTGTCCCGATTTCATTGAAACATGTGAAAATTACACTTATCCTGAAAAACTGAGCATGGCTTCCTTTAAAGATTGAATTTTCAAGAATATATTTCATTGAGAACACAATGTCTGTGTTTAATACGAGTAATGTTAAATAATATTGTTGCAGGAAAGCGTTCAAAATATATGAAGCCTTTATATTTCTGAATTTCCGAAAATTACAAACAGGATCTGCACCACTTTTACGAGCATATTTTGCTTTATTCTATCAAAAAGTGTACAGAAAAATGACGAAAATAATTTCGAATGTGCAGCAATTTCTGGAGACATCAATTGAGGAATGTTAATTTTTTGTAAAATCCTTTCGATGATAAACTCATGCTGTTCATCAAAAAGGAAAACACGGAAAGACAGAAGTTTTGAAAAAATACTTTTTTATTGGGTTCCCTTTATAAATGAATTGATATTAAAATCTCGATCGATTATTTACAGTATTACCTAACAATCTCTAAACTTCAAATATATTTGGACATGCTACGTACACGTAAAATAAAATGTTGTTTAATAAATACGAGGAATACTCAAACAATTAATTAATTATATGTAAATATAGAATAGATGGCTTACCAAAGTAAGCGTTCAGTTTGCGTCATCTGCCTTTCAATTAATAGAAAGGTGACTCACTTGTTTTTCAATTAATAGAAAGGTGACTCACTTGTTTTTCAATTAATAGAAAGGTGGCTCATCTGCCTCTCCATTAACAGAAAGGTGGCTTGCCAAAGAAACCAGTTTGCTTCATCTGCCGCATGTGTAGTGTGTAGTGCATGTAAGTGTAAGTATGTATAAGTAAGGGGTGAGGATAGAACAAGGAAGAGGAAGGAAAGATAGCTCTCTGTTCGTGGCCCGCTTTTTAGGGTAATGCTCCGGCACTCGTCTGGTGTTGATCGGAGAAATCACGGACAACTGCCGGTATCAGCAGTCGGCCTGCAGATAGCGACTGAATTCGACCTAGCTAGTATCGAACTAGAGTCGAAAATCCTGCCATCGTCGGGACTCGAACCCTAGAACCTCCTGATCAGAGGCACTGTATTGACGTCTGTTGATATCCTGAGCGACCCTTGCCGGTCACTTAATATGAGAAACCTGTGGCTTCAAGGAGAACATCGAAATTCTACCGTATGCATTACGTGCGAGTTGTTATGGATCAAAAGGTAGCGGAATGGATATGCGTGCGCGCGTTGAGGTGAATGAGTCGCGGGGAATTCCCGGCCGCAGGGCTGACTCAGCGGTCACGCACTTTTCCCTCCACGTCTGCCAACCCTGCGCCCCACCCCGTTGCGATGGCCATCTCGCGTTTAAGAAGTCTAACAGCAATGGCTGCTTCAAATGTACCAAGACCCTTAAACTGATATGGTACGTACACATTGGTTGCTTATAGACTGGTGTCTAGAAACATACAATTCATATCTAGGGAAACATTCCTCATTACAACAAAATGGTAACACAAGAATGGCAGATAGAATGAATTAAAATATCCAAAATCCCCATACTCTTCTCCAACAATATTTATGATTTTACTGTCCAGCAACATGTGTGGTATGTATGGTGCTGTGATTTATAAAACAATTAATATTTATATTATAGCATTTTGTGTATAAAATTATACTTCCTGACTTGTGATTTTAAATTAAACGTACAATATTTTCTGTAGCAGCCCTAGCAACTGTCGCCTTTGGGGTAGGTGTCCCTCGCGGTGCCAGCACTGTTGCGGGGAGAGGCCGCGAAGGTCACCTTCCTTACAAGCGGCAGTTGCAAGGGCAGCTACCGGAAATTTTGCACGTTTAATTTAAAATTACATTTAAAGAAGTACAATTTCATATAAAATACTATCAAAACATTGTTACAACTTTGCATTTCTTTTTTAAATATCTATCTTTTGCTAGTGTGAAAAATATACGATTTCATTTAAAAAATCAAAGATGATTAAATCTACGGAAAATATTTCAAACAATATCTCTAAGGTATATTACTTGCCCCATTGTTGAATGAAAAGTGTATTTCGATATCGTAAACCGTTTAGAAGGTTTTAGGGTGGCACATTGTTGGTGCTCCTGTACATGAATGATGGAGGAGGAGTGGTGGAATAAGAGCCAGGGAAAACCAGCCTTGTCCACCACAAATTATATTTGTCTCGATTGGCATTTGAACGCTTATTCTAGCGGTGGAAGGTGAGCGGTCCGAGTAATAAAGACTTTTTGTAGGTAACAGAAACGGTTAACGTTAACGGTTATAAATAACGTAACGTCAAATCTTGCGTGAAACTCAAAGAGAGAGTTTTTGCAAAACGTGTAGGCTTACGCTTATTAGGTACTGACACCTGGTCGCAACATAATTATTTATACATAAGTTTGGCGCCTTTCCTATTTCATTTTGTGTGCTGTGGTTTCGATTTAGTACTTCGATTACTTACATCGTAATAATTTGTTTCCGGGAAAACAACACCGAGAAGCGATTGCCAAGGGTGGCCAGGAGAGCGTTTGCTTTCGCTCTCCGGATATATTGCTCCCTACGCTGGAAGAATTAATTGAAACATGTGTACGTGAGAATATTGATATGGACAATGAATAAAATGCAATTCTACAGGAAATTTTATTACCAAGACGACCTGGAATTATAAAGTCTATAAAATTTGGAACGTTTTATTGCTTCTTGTTTTAAAGGGCTTCCCCGAAACCACATGAATTTCAATATTCCTCTTCATTCCTCATATAGAACGGAAGCCCATTCTTCCATCAATGGCATATATCATCTGCTGCAGAAAACCGCAATCGACTTTTTTCCATATTCTTAGTGTAGTAATAACCGAACACAAGGGGACGCACCCCAACGGCAATAGATTCTGTACACGTTATGAAGCCTCGCTTACGAAACCGAGCTCGGTTAACTCTTATGTTTGCTACAGAAAACATCATTGGTGTCACATGACAATAGCCGGGTCTGCTAATCTTTCAGCGTCGATGTGCAAATACTCTCTGATGACCCCATTGACCGACCCTTGCACTGTCCCAACTGCTGAAATCGTTTCTCTAAAGAATACATCATCAGTGCGTCGCTCGCGATGGCTGGTAGATCGTCATGTCATTGCAGGAAGTTCACGGCAAAATTTTACTCTTCCTGTGATTTGGCACCGTATGTTGAAGTTACAGTCGCAAGAAGACCATTCGCATATTGCATTGACGATCATAATCTTTTTTTCATATGCTCTGCAAGGGAATATCAGATTTTTACTGATTAGCCTCTTTATACTGGACAAAATATTGTTAAAAAAATATGTTCCCTTAAATTTCATCATAAAATGGTTTATTATATTAATAAAAATATTTAAATAACGAGCAAACCATTGTCTGTGTATCCACTATCGTACTCGATCTTCCGTAGATAATCATTTTATGTGGCTCACATGAGGATGCATTAAAAGGTTGTTGACTTTAACCATCCGTAACGAAGAAGATTGTTTACATCATCATTCGTGTTGAGTTGGATTATTAAGGTGTTAACGCATCTCCCGGATAAAAGACTGGAAGATTTGTTGCTGATTGTCCTTCGTAATGTGTTTATGTTGAATGCCCGTGGCAACGACTTCAACATCAATGTTTCATAAAAAACTCTTAAAAAAACGGCCGTCTGTAAATCATGGAAAATACAATCTGTAGGTTTTTTGTGAAAATGGTCCCTGAACTGTAATGTAATATGGGCGAAGAGGTTCGTGAGAGTCACAAGAGTAATTCCAACAGACGTTTAGTTTCCGCATATTTCTGTACAACTTGTTCAATATTGCTTAAGCAGAGTTTCTTAAATGCGGAGGTCATTTTCTTGTAGAATAACTCAAATATCTATAAAATAAAATATATTTCCTGCACAAATACTAAATACTGTATCTCGAGACATAAGACTATATTTTGACATATTTGAAATATTACATTACGAGAAAGTTAGTGATATCCCATAGTTTCCGTTGTACATCCACTCCAAATTACTGCATCTATAATCAATACGTTTTCAATAAGATAATATTAAAGTAATGGCAATGTGAAATATAAATTATGACCAAAATATTGCGATCAAAATATATTTAATTTTTTCTTGCGATACAACCTACAAGAGCTTCTTTACATCCAAAATAGTTTATGCAGAAATCACTCGCAAATATTCTAGTTTATGCAAGCAACACATCCAAGTATAAATCATTTCTTAAGTATAGCGCAGAATAGCTTCAGGGAATTCTATTATTCTCCAACCAAGGTTCTGCAATACATATGGCAAGGTCGAACGTTATCTGGTAGATCTGAAAAGCGTTAAGAGGGTGATAATTAGGAACAAATAGAAAGAAATTGGTGAGCAGACGTCTATCATTTTGTGTGATCAGCTGCAAAGTGCAGTATTTAGCGTTGCATAGAAAATAATTTGCATAGTAGTCATATCTTCTGGCACCTGTTAGCACAACCTGTTTACCTTCCTGCAGGGGCTGAGAGATCTCAAGCCTTTTGGTAAACATGCTACATAATTACGATAGATACCGAGACAAAATAGGAAGGTTGCAGTAGAGAAAAAAAGCAATTCAGAATTTACGACGTATATTTCCAGATCACGATGATGCAATTTAATTCATGATTAATCATTTCTTCGATGTAATGTGTATTACACGAAAGGGCGAGGTCTTTACACAAATGTCAGTTTTGAAATAGAAGCAGAATTGAATAAGCGGGGGCAACATCACTAAGTAAGTTCATTTTCATTTGTTCAAAGTTCGTTTGGATAAATAATTAATATCGATTAAACTAAATACACGAATTCATCTTCTAAATCACGAATCTTCAGTCTAATGTGACATGATTGCATTACAGAAAGGTATATAATTCAACACCGGAAAAGGTCATATTTTGAGCAATGTTTAACAACTTCTGTTATTTTAAGTCAAACTGGAAACAGTTTCAAAAAAAGAGTTATTAGAACAAGTATTCTAACAACTCTTGTCTATCATTATTAACAGCAATAATCAGTTTCAAATATAAGTATTATTAGAACAAATGCAGAGTCTCCAATGAATGACTATCAACGGCAATATATCACCTTTTCAGGATATTCGAGTATGCACATATTTAAACGGAATTGGTAGTTCATAGCATATTTTACAAAGTGATAAAAACGTGGTACGACATTCATATAGTAACATCTCATTGAACTTATTTGGTAAATATCAATTATTTTCCATGCCATTTAGCTTAGTTGTTAGAGAAGCAAGTTAAGATTGAAAGATAAACAAATGGAGGTTGATGATTTGTAGGAAAAGGTGTTAGGAGCAATAGTAGTAGGTGGTAAGCAAACGTGGGGACATCATTTTCTGAGAAGTGAAGAAAGCAAATATTTTCAAGATTCATTTCAAGATTTGGTGATATTTTTCAATTAAACTATTAAAAAGTGAATAGAAGTGGTTCATGAAATATTTTGGATGCTAATATGCAGCATATATGTTTAATAGAATTGAAATAATGGTTTGATTAAAAACATTAAATTGAAAAACAGCTACCGTTTAATAGATGAATTTTTGTTTTTTTAAGATTTGGTTCCATCTTTCGCCTCCTCACGGGACCGACTGCGGGTGTACCTAAGCAAAGGAGCCGAGGGCGCAGGCGAGATAACGGATATGGTGCGAGTTGCCCATGTACGACGGCTGCCGCTGCCGCCGCCACCGCCATCGTCGCCATCGCCGCCGTCTCCGCCTTCGACTCCGCCCCTATCGCCGTCGCCTCCCCCATCGCCGTCGCCATTTTCGCTACCTCCGCCTCCGCCTTCAACGCTGCCTCCGCTTACATTGCCGACGCCTTCACCGCCGCCTCCACCGCCACCGCCACCGCCGACGCCGCAGCCACCCCCTCTCCCACCGCCATCTCCACCGCCTCCGCCTCCATCATCTCCGCCGCCTCCTCCGCCGCCTCCTCCTCCTCCGCCTCCGCCGCCGCCTCCGCCACCACCTCCGCCGCCGCCGCCGCCGCCGCCTCCGCCGCCGCCGCCGCCGCCTCCGCCGCCGCCTCCTCCGCCGCCGCCTCCTCCGCCGCCTCCGCCGCCGCCTCCGCCGCCGCCGCCGCCGCCTCCTCCGCCGCCTCCGCCGCCGCCTCCTCCGCCGCCGCCTCCTCCGCCGCCTCGCATTCCGCCCCCAGGCTTCGTCCTCGCAACAAGCATCCCGCGAGCCGCAGCCCGAGTCCAGCGTTCGGGCCACTGGCGGTGCGCGCGGCGGATGCTAGAGGCGGAGGTATTTTTCACGTGTCCCCTGACGAGACGCCCTCCCTCCTACGTTTTGTTAGGGGTAACTCAAAAATACGTATCATTATTTTAGCTTCCTCAATACCTCTTTGTACGTACAATATGTATATACGTACGTACAATATGTACATACGTACTTTGTACGCATTAACAGTCCAATGAGTTTAACGATTAATTTCCAATGCTCTTCTACTGCTAACTTGCTGAGTCACACGAAGGTAATTTCCATATATTTGAATAAAATCTCCTAGAGTGTTCAAATGTAATCACTAGATAAATTTCTGATTCATTTTACAAGTTAATAAATATAATCACACAAAATAACCACCTCCCTCGTTTTCACTCCTGTTGCATTTGTGAGAAACCCTTTCTCCTAATTACCCTCCCCTTTCTCCTACGTAATTTCTTGGAACGGCCTCCATTTGATTGTGTACTGTACTGTATTAAATTTTTGAAAGTGGTCAGCTGAAAGAGAAAACTACATAGCCTGATGCTCGCGACTAATAAAAACATTTATTTATTTACTTATTTATTTACTTATTTATTTATTTATTTATTTACTTATTTATTTATTTACTTATTTATTTATTTACTTATTTATTTATTTACTTATTTATTTATTTATTTATTTATTTATTTATTTATTTATTTATTTATTTATTTATGTTATTTATGTTATTTATGTTATTTATGTTATTTATGTTATTTATGTTATTTATGTTATTTATGTTATTTATGTTATTTATGTTATTTTTGTTATTTATGTTATTTATGTTATTTATGTTATTTATGTTATTTATGTTATTTATGTTATTTATGTTATTTATGTTATTTATGTTATTTATGTTATTTATGTTATTTATGTTATTTATGTTATTTATGTTATTTATGTTATTTATGTTATTTACGTTCTTTATGTTCTTTACGCTATATTTCTCATGTTTGTTATTTTTCTTATTTTTTGTAGTCGAATTGATATATTTAATCATGTAAAAAAATTTAATTCATTAATATCTTTTTCCATACATCCTTTATACAGTAATCTCAATTTCTCAATTATTTGAAGATCTTTTAAATCTATTTCTTTTAAGAAATGAGCATATCGATTAGCTAAAGATGCACTAAAAAATTTCCCTTCCTTATCAGATTTAAGACCTACAGTAACTATCTCAATTTTTGTATGTATTTGTCTACAATCGAAAATGTGATATTGACAATCTTTATTTTATTTTTTGTTATTCTCACATGATGTGTATCTTGATACAGTTTCGTTATCGTATCCATTAAGTAGTAGTAATATTGATTCTATCCCCTTGGCGGAATTAAATGTGTATTCCATTGAAAATATTTTCGAAATTTCTGTTGTACATCTTACTTCACTAAAAGTGATAATACTTTGCATTTACAGACCACCAACAAAGAGAACTGTAGATTATATTTTGTTCTTAGAAAATCTGGAGATAACACTTAACAAAGTCAGCAATCGCTCTTTTGAATCCATTGTTGTATGCGGAGATTTTAACATTGATTTTCTGGTCGAATCTTGCGAGAAAGAAAAGTTTCTCAATTTAATTCCTTCAATTTAGACATTACAATTAATATACCTACACGGATCACCCAACATTCGATGAAGGCAATTGATCAAATTATAATTAACAAAACTACTACTCGATATGAAGTTGAAACCAAAGATTTAGGATACAGTGACCACGATGCACAAATTCTTACCATTATAAGAAATGCGATCACTGACACAATTAATAGTACACGTATGACTAGATTGTTTACTAAAAGTAAAATTAAACTATTCATTGATTACTTGATGCAGGAGTCATGGGAAGCGGTTTATAATACTGTTGATACAAACGACAAATATAATTATTTTTTTTTAACTCTTTCAATTCATTTTAACACTTGCTTTCCTCTGCAAAAACGAAAATTAAATATTTCACGGAAAAGCAATTCTTGGATAACACAAGGAATTAGGACATCTTGTAAAAACAAGCGAATTTTTTTTCATTTCTAAACGTCATGACGTATCTCAAGATTTCCTTACCTACTTTAAAAAATACAAAACATTGTTACGAAAAGTCATAAGGCAGGCTAAAATCATGAAAAACGATTACGATATTTTGAACTCAAATAATAAAACAAAAGCAATGTGGAATATAATAAAAAATACTACCAAATCAACTAGAAAACCCATAGAGAATGTTGTTTTAAAATATAACTATATAAATGTAAACGATCCGGCAACAGTGGCTAGTCTCTTTAACCAATCCATTTCGAGAATTGCTGCCGATCTCACTAAGGGTCTTCAGGCACAAAATTCAAAAACAGACAGTTCACCCAAAATTTTAGACACGATGTTCGTTTCCGAAACTTCTTCCTATGAAATTCTCAAAATAATCGGTAAACTAAAAAATAAATATTTGTCCGGTTTAGATGAATTCCCACATTCTTTCTTAAAGACTTGCGCGTATGCCATTATACACCCGTTAACGCACATATTTAATGCATCTTTATGCACTGGAACGTTTCCAGATATTTTCAAAACAGCTAAAATTAAGCCGCTCTTCAAAAAAGGCAACAAAAATGAAATTCAAAATTATCGGCCCATTTCTCTTCTATCAGTTTTTTCAAAAATATTAGGGAGATTTTTTTTTTTTTTTTTTTTTACGTACGAATAGAAACCTTTCTCACTAAACACGACGCGCTTTCAGATTGCTAACATGGATTTAGAAAATCAAAATCAACGGAAACAGCTATATTTTCTTTTCTTACAGATGTCGCCTCATCATTAGATCAAAACGAGGCACCTATTGGATTATTTTTAGATCTCTCAAAAGCTTTTGACATCATTGATCATGACATTTTACATTCAAAATTACCTTCATATGGAATCCGTGGTATTGGTCTAGATTGGTTAGGTTCGTACCTTAAACAACGATCTCAGAAAGTTGAAATACCTTACTGGAATGATGGAACATTACGTACGCACCATTCCGACTCTTTGCCCGTTGCATGTGGAGTTTCTCAAGGATCGATTTTAGGCCCTATTCTGTTCCTACTTTACGTAAACGATATGCCCTCGACGATTTGAAACGGAAGAACGGTTCTCTTTGCGGATGATACGAACATCTCTTGCAATAAAGAAACCGTAAATAGTACAATATCAGATGTTTCAAATTGGTTCCGAAATAACAAATTAATAGTAAACGAAAAGAAAACGGTTTTAATGCAGTTTTCCATTTCAAATAAACAATTCTGTGCTCCATTGAAAATGAACTGTGTACCATTGACTCATGTTAATGCAACAAAATTCTTAGGTCTCTCAATTCAGTCAAACCTTAAATGGAACGTCCATTTAAATGAATTGAACACAAAATTAAGTTCATTATGCTACGCGTTCAGAATTCTTGCAAATTCAGTCAGCCTTCATACTGCTCGTTGTGTATACTTCGCGAATGTTCATTCCCCCCTGAGATATGGCATAATATTCTGGGGAAACACATCTTATAGCTCCCAGACTTTTAGATTACAAAAACGAATTGTACGAATAATAACCAAATCCCACCCACGTGATTCTTGTAAGCCTATCTTCATTAATCTAGGAATTCTACCATTACCGTGTCTTTTTATTTACGAATCAGTGGTTTTGTAAAAAATGACTTGCTTAAGGGCGGGAATATATTTTCAGAAAATGCCGAAGTCTATTACTATAACACTCGACGTAGAAATCATATTCATCAGGTGACAGTATCAACAGCTCATTACAAAAATTCACATACAATACATGTACATTATTTTACAACACTTTGCCAGATGACATTAAACGATTAAATTCGATAGAAAAGTTTAAATCCCAAGTGAAATCGTTTCTGCTGCATAACTGTTTCTATACAATTAGAGACTATACTGAGCATCACAAGAAAAGTAACATTCATTTTAACAATGATACATAATGCATTAATTACCATTTGGACTGTATAAATGAGTATAAACAACCTGTAACAACTATTGTAACAACTATTGTAACACAGCTTCCGGGTCAATGACCCCCATCTCGATCAGGTTTTTCGTCCAGTTTCCCTGATCCATTGAGCAAATGCTGAGATGGCCCCTTGTTTTGCTTCTGGACATAAATGTAACTTCATTTTCTGTGCACGTCTTCTAGAATTCAGTGGGAAATACAATTATTCAAATTATCGTTTCCACGTTGTCGCGGCAGGAAGTAATAAGAGCCAAAATTTATTGCTTATTTATCCTTGAAAATAGATTTTATTACATGGGAGTTTTTTTGTTTTTTTTTCTCCCTTTCAAAATTCAAAATTTATTGCTTATTTATCCTTGAAAATCGATTTTATTACATGGGAGTTTTTTTGTTTTTTTTCTCCCTTTCAAAATTCAAAACTTAAGTAGTATATGATTTAGTGTAGGGATCACAGAATTTTGAAAATGTGCACAAAATTCACTTTTCCCCATAGCCCGTCATACGCAGTTTTTAACTGTTTTTTGACGTAAATAAATAAATAAATAAAAAGCATAGTTGAAGCCCTGGAATATAATTAAGGATCTTCCCAAGATATTCGCAGATATTCTATCTCCAGTTTTGTAGAACAAAATTCTAGAACGAACACTTTAGACTAATACTTGAATTTTTCCGAGGCTCTAAAATTTAATATACCGAAACGTATTTTTGAACCATTTCCAATGGTTTGAAGTATCAGTTTAAAAATGATACCTTTCAGTACAATATTGAATGGCTCTAAAATTCCTATCACATCCTATAATTGAGCTCGAATGTGCAGGCACAAAAAAGCTATTAAAAAAGGTTAACCGTACAAATAGAAATACTCTTTAGAAATGTAATAAAAATTCCAGAAAGTTTTATAGGCTATTGTAAAAGAAAATACTTTGTCTCTCAAGAAGGTCGGGAAAACAGGATTTTAATTGTGTAGCGACCGACCGCGCAGACGATATACTACATATGCAGGACCCTTGAATCGATTAACAAAAAGCCTTCCCGGGCGATATTTGAATGTTTAGTTGTCTTTAGTTACATAAGAGACGATACATAATAAGACGAACGTGTAATAATTCATTGAATTCATTCAACATCTGATTTCTGATATTCAACGTTTGATAATTCATTGATTTGTCGCGATTGATTAAAATGCATTACTTGAAGTTGTAAGAACCAAACACTAGCAACAAAATGTCTGGGACGTATCGTTTCCGAGTAATGCGCGGGGGTAACGCATGTTGGAGAGTCATGTTTTTCGGGTTGGATCTGATAGTGTTCGTTCTCGTATATTATAATATGCGAACTTTCTTTTTTATCCGTTTGATGCAGGAATGGAAGATAAATTCATCTTTCAGCAATAATTCATCTCCCTGAGTTTATGTCGATTATTTTATTGTGAATAGTACAAAACCATTATTTTTACGTAGATAATTATTTATAAAAATGATATTGATTTTGTACTGGTCTATATTTTTGTACTGACTAAATTTTTACTTCCCCCTACGGAGTAGAGAGAATGTTATTAAATGCTGATCGAAAAACGGCGAATTTTCGACAGAAAAACTCTTATTCCCTGGTACGACTAACAGAAAAGTGTATAAATACAGTTACTAAATTTAGAAAGAAATCCTCTATCACATGGTGTAGCCAGAATCCATGATTTGAGGGTCCGGAAAATCGAATGACGGCAAAGTGTCTGTTCGTCCGTGTGTTTGTCCGTCTGTAAACAACGCTAGCGGCTGAATCGTTCAGTCAATTTTCTCGAAAATTGATATTCTTTAATCCATCTGACTGATGTCACGGCTTCTTGAATTTGAAACAGATATTTTAATTTTTTGGGGATACTTAGCATTAAGCCTCGGAGACATTTTACAAATTTTCAAAAAAAGACTCCATCGTTTTTGGTTAAATTGTGTTGTTGGATAGTGTGAAGGACGTTTAACAGAATGCTGTAATCTTATGATCGCAGAAAACACTGATTTTTCGAAAATTGCAAAAGTTAACCATTTTTTGGTGTCTTCCTACAACTAAAACATTAATTTTTTAAGTGTAATCTGATCCTTAAATATAGATTTTGAAATAAGGTCATGCACATTTTTTCGAAAATTTGAGTACTTTCCGCGTAATTTTGCGTGAAAATACGTGCTGTTGTAGCACCACTAGTTACGTGGACGTTTTGCATTGGACTTCCGACCTGCAAGCTGTCCCTCCGCTCTCAGGAAGCGGAGTTGAGCGCAATGCACGGCGGGAAAGGGTTGTTACCTCACCCGCAACCTCATCCAAGTTGCGACGTCTCGGGGAAATCGCTTCGGCAACTTCGTCGTCCGCCAGGCCACCCCGCCCCGCGCGGGCCCGGATGCAGCTCCGAATTGATTGCGCCCGCCCGCGCCCGGAATAGCCCCGCCCCCTACTCGTGGACAGTGCCTGACTTGGACTTATGTGCGCCCTAGGCCGTCAAATGTTGTGGCGCCCTTTTTCATTTCATTTTTTAAAAAACATTTAAGCTATTTATAATATTTTGAATAAAAAGTATTGTACGATATTTGTAACCGACGCAAATATTGTGTACGTATAAATAATTGATTAAACGTATACGTATAAATAATTCTCACAGCGATAATGATTTAATAAATATACAATATATTTGTATTCATTTTATCCGTATATATCAAAGGATATATATTTTATTAATTAACACTTTCTTTTGTTACAAATATGAAAAGAAATATTTCTATAAAAAACATTCAAAAGTTCGCCTTATGAAATATTGAATCCGCTGAAATTTGTTCGCCCTCAAAAATTGCGCGCCCGAGGCTGCAGCCTAATCAACCTGTTCGGCGGTAGTCTGGCACTGTTCGTGGACATGCCCCAAAGCAGGGCTCTCGGCTCCTTCCACTTCGCCTTGTTAGTCGGTGGCCGGATTTTCGACACCGCCTACATAGCTGTCGCAGCTTGGAGGAGAATTCTTGCGGCCGGCTGCTCTGATCGCTCTCTGATCCGTAGTTTTCCACGGATTCTCTTATCTATACCATGCGAATGCAGCAGCAGTACTGTAAGGAACGAGCCACCGCGCCCGATCTTTTCTTCCTCTTCATTATCCTATTCTCACTTTATACTAACATGCACTACACGACCACACATGCCGGGACCAGTCGGGAGTTTAAAGCTTGTCCCGGCTAGGGCGGTGGTCCGCTGATGGGAGATATCTGGTTGGGGGAAAACCCCACTTGCCGCCGGGAGGTCGGCGCCGGACCATCTATTAGGAGGTCACCCCACCTCCCGAAGGAAACATACACTACACTTACGGGAATAATGACCGTAGCATTGACGTGGTAGAATCACTTAATAAATCACCTGCTCACCTAATAAATCACCAATCAATTAATAAACCACCTTGCTCGTGCACGCCTTCGTTGTGGCATTATAAAATTTATTTACGCTGTTGATGATTACATTATTTAGTTTAACTTAACTTTATATTTGTAAGAAGATTTAATAGCTAACATAAATTAAAACGTCAAATTATTACATTGGTTGAGATTACCCATCGGGCTCCTCTTGTGGGCATTTACTTATTGAGGAAAATGAGAAAAGGAAATTATTTTGTATTATGGTTGTATGTGTTTTTGTCGAGTCTGTTTACTGATATTGAAGGGATTTGGGGTATGTTTAAGAAGAAATTAGTAGCTAAATAGGTGATAAGATGATTTATATTCTTTAAGTTAAATTCTTTGTGAAATTGTTTATCGGGAGGGAGCATTTGAAATAATTCTGAGGAGTTAGTTTTTACTATTTGCAGTTTTCTTTTGTATGTTTTAGTTTTTACTTTGCAGTTTTCTTTTGTATGTTTTAGTTTTTACTTTGCAGTTTTCTTTTGTATGTTTTAGTTTTTACTTTGCAGTTTTCTTTTGTATGTTTTAAGTGTATGCCATAAGCAGAAGCTGTTAGGGAGGAGAGTCCTCCTTGTATATTTTCATCTTTTGAATGTAATTAAAATATGTAATTAATAATATTGAATAAATAATAATATAATATATAATAATAAATATATAATATAATATAAGTAATAAATAATATTGAATGTAATTAAAAAAATATGAATGCCCGGCTAGGGCATCAACTGATGTCACTGCAGTGCCTCTAACAGTGTCCTAGGAATCGAGTCCCGACGCGGCGGCAGGATTTTCTACTCTAGTTAGATGGTTAGGTCGAAGTCAGCTGCTGCCTTCTCTGATAGGTAGTTTTCTGCGGTTTCTCGGCCAGCACCAGACGAATGACGGAGCTGTACAAACGGGCCAAGGACCGAGCAAGATCTTTCTTTTCTCTTCCTTGTCCTGTCCTCATCCCTTACTTATTTGTACTACACTACCACCATAGATGTCGGGAAACCAGTCGGGGGCTTGGAGCTTCTCCCGGCTGGGGTGGTATTCCGCTGGTGGGAGACACCCGCAAGCCGACATGTATGTCAGTGTCGATCCCGCCATTCAGCGGGACAAGATCACCTCCGCATACCGCGCTAAAACATTCCCTACACTTACACGGCTAATGATCTTAGCAGTTGAGAGAGTTCGACGACAATAGGACCTGCCTCACTTTTTATAGCCGTACATCAGTTAAAGAGAAAATCATTTTTGAAAAATTGCCTACATTTCACGTAATTTTACACAAAAACTACTCATATTTTTGAAAAATGTATCCCTTCCTGAAAGAACATATTTATTCAAATTTCTTTGAAGAACAGATTTCATTAAGAAAAATCTCAATCTTTAAAATAGTAGTTGAGAATGATGCCAAACTAGTTTTGAAATTTTGCAATTTTCGAGAATTCAGACAGTTTAACGAAAATGCGACCTGTGTCATTTTTAAACACCTTTTGTTCCTTCCGAGATAATAATGTAATGCAAAATTTGGAGCCATTTTTCAGAAAATGTTGAAAATATCTTTCAGATTACGTGAAAAATACCCTCAAAAACCAAGATATTTGTTTCCAATTTGCGGGGTCTCCAATTCGGTGAGATCGATGGAGGAATTAAATTTGGAGAAAATCGTCTGAATAATTTAGGTTTTAGGGTTGCACATAGACGGACCGACAGACTAAAGTTTCCCCATCAGCCAATTTTCTGTATCAAGGACACACAGAATATGAATTCTAACTACAAAACATGTATTTAGAACTTTTTTCATCTATAAACACAAAGTAATTTTCTACATATATAAACAAGATTTATCCACTTTTTCGGTATCGAAGCCCTACAATTCGAGTTTTTCTGTAAAAAAATCACAGTTTTTTGCAGCAACATTACAATACTTCCTTTATACTACGTAAGTAGTATGCGAGAAAGTAAAAAGGAAGAAACCTTTCACGTTCTTATTGTTTGGTAATCAACCAACTTCCAGAAATTGTGTCCATTCTACATTTCCGTAGGGCCAAAATTAACGCGAAAAAATTGCAAAGAACATGGGCTACAAGAACAACCGGGACCTACTGCGTGCCACCTACGCTCGATACAAAAGTCATTAACCCGAAAGAAAATGCGAACAGATTTTTCATTGGCCGTCAAAACGTCATCTTTTGGTTCACGAACGTTCATGAGATGGTTTAATTATGTAGTAAGGGCGAATGATTGATTATCTGACTGACAATATTTCTCATTTGCAGATTTTAGACAGGCTCATTTGTAGATTTTCAATAATTGAAGTAGTTTCAAGATTAGTGTGATATCGAACAACTTGTCTTGCATAAATTCAAATTAATCCCCTTTGATTATGTTCATGGAAAGGTTAACGTATTATTCTATACTAGCTTGAAGGGGAAGTTAACTGGTACTAACATGTTAAAATTTTGTATTTATGTATGCAAGTTTACAATTAAAAGAGACTTTTAACAAAATAAAAAAGCCTGTCTTCAATGCTCGAGAAAAAAAGTTTCATGAAAAAGTATTTATAAAAGTGTTTTTTAATGTTTATGTTTAATTACAAAATAATGTTTAATTATCACTTATAATGTATAATTGTGTAACGATTTCTGTTAAGAAATTCAGTATATTAATGGCAGTATAGTAGTTCTCCACCTGTTTCAGAAATTCAGTATATTAATGGCAGTATAGTATTTCTCCACCAACGTTTCTCCACCTGTTGGTGTTTTCCTTAAAAGCATGCTTTTTCCTAAATATTCAAGAAGAATGCGGCCAATCGATTCGTGTTGACAAGAGGAATCAAATAAGCATTTGCTTACCTCTACAGGTGACATACATCGTTCTCAAACGCGTTTTGGATACTTAAAACACATAAAGAAACGTTTTTTCAAGAATTATTTTAGAATGTTCGAGAAAGATTCAGAAAAAAAGTATCTAGTTTCAGTCTTGCCTAAATTGATGGACCAGAAGGGGTTTAATGGACTGACTATAAATAATGGACAGACACACGCTGCTTATCCAATTATCAATTCAAGGATTTACTGCTAAAATAGTGGGCTTAATATTTTAAATCTTAAGTAATGTATTATGTATAAGTATTTTATATTATGTATATGTATTAAATAGTATATGTATTAAATATTAAGTAATGTATTATAACTATTGTAAATGTTACATCTATTTTAAAAAGGGACTATTTTTAATGCATCTTTGAGAATTCGTTGTTTTCTATGTGGCAATAACACTCCATCAGCAAACCGTTCCATTCATGGAATTGTTATTCACACATCAAATACGCCCGTATGAAACCTCCATTTTAGACTCGTGTCTAATGACGTATAGACGACGGGCTGGGTGAGAATCCGCGCAGTTATTGAATATCCTTCATTCTTAATATATTTGTTTCTTTTTACACTCACGTGGGCACGAAAAAATTCGAGAATTTGTAGTTTTAATATTATGATCTGGTAACTAAATAATTCTCGTTCTCCGAATTGACTTGCACATTAATCTAATAAGGGTTAATTATTGTGCATTTTAAGTACAATACATTGTACATATTAGGATTCGACATATGATTCAACAGCGCGAATGTATCGATAGGGCTGCCATCTACCTCTTTTAACTTCACATGTCCTCTTTTTAGGTCCGTTTCTTTTCTCCGGGTTCTTTTCTGGTTCTTTTTTAATAAACTTTTCTATTGTTCTCTTTTTAAAATTAAGCATAACTCCATTTTTCCATTTTACTCAGGGTTATAGAACGTTTGTCTTGGGATACTGAAGAAACTTAAATACAATTGCGTGAGGAAGGACAAATGTCTAGATGATAGAAAGTTTTTGAGAAAAAATATAATTTTAAAGAATTTATGGACAGTAACGTTGTGAGGATATCAGAAAATTGGCATATTTTCTAAAATTGGTAATATACTTCAAACAAAGTGACAATCCATGGATTCATTAAGAATCTGTGATTATTGCGCTGCTCTTTTTTGCAATCACATACTGTGACATACCGATATGTCACATGAAAATAAACAAACATTTATTTGTAGACTATATGGTGGAAAATGCATTAAGAGGTGGCTGGATGCCGAAAGTAGAAAATTTGGGATTGGGCGAAGAAGTTTAGACGATCGAAAGGTCAGCTACACCAAAATATAACGAACGCATGGATTGGCTGGGTGAGAGAAGGACGGTCAAATGTTATGAAAAAAGAGGAAGGTAGTTTAATACGAAGTCTTCGAGGGGTGAATCATGCAGGAAGATTTCATTCTGACCGGCATCGCGTGTCTGAACTGATCGTAGGTTCGTGAGAGGGAGCGAATGTAGTGCAGATAGTCAGAGTCGGGTTATCAGATCGTGAAATTTTAAGGACAGTAAATGATATTGCAGATATTGCATGTGGAAGTAATATTGATGCATAAATTGGGACTTTGTCGGGAGTGGTAATCGAGTTATAGATTTCGGGACTATGTCATAGGACGTAATCGGGACTGATAATTTTGATAGTTTGAGACCAGCTTGGATAGGGGCAGAAGAGGATTTCTTGGGACTTTGGACTACGGCAAGCTCGCAAGATATTTCGACTGAGAAGTCTACGAGGGACATCAACGAAGAATAGATAAGTTAACCGCGGTATAAAACTGTAAATTCAAAGATATCTTGATCCAAGGCACAACATAAAATCATTTTGTTAAATTCACTAAATTGTTTGCTAAATAGGTAACAATAAACTTTGTTAAATTTTGTTCTTCAGAAAAGAAAGTGATCTTTCATTTAGTCAATCCAAACAGTAATGAACTAGGAATAGAATCATTCTATTTCAGATTCCCAGCAGCGCTGTATTGTCTGCGGATCCTATAATCCATTATAAAGGTAATAAGGATTATAATATATCGTGACCCATTGACCCAGCAAGCCGGACGCTAAGATCTTTGCCAGAAATTAATGTTGAGAAATTTTGCGTCTCCGCTACCGCATCCCCTCCCGCCTCCGTTAGTGCCTCTGCTCCTTTCTCCTTCCATGTGTTCACACTCCTCCGCCTTTGCTTCCACTTCCACTCCAAACACAGAGTGTGATTAGCTCAGAGCTAGCACCTCATCACTCCCAACGCGAGGCACGATGTTCGAAATCTATGGAAAAACTGTTACTGTTTGATTTTCATTGCAATTTAATATTGTATCACATGTGCAAATATTTATGTTTGTTAATAAACGCTTACCAATAGTAGAATGTTTACCCACATAGGGTATTGGACCTCTAATGCCGTAAAACAGAATGTTGAATGTGGCTGTTTTAAATTGGTTTGCAGAATGAAGCTAATTCACTTTTAAAACAATTATTTACGAAGTTCGGAATGTTCGTCTTGGTCCAACTGTTGTTATTTACAAGGATAATGCATGAAAATGACGAGTCAAAATCAAACTTTCATATTAATAATTTGGTGTGTTACCGATACGTTGTTATTAATTATTAAAATTTTCTTATTATTTGGCCATTAAAGTACTAATTAAAGCCTTGAATTTTGCCCAGATCCTTGGTATAACCTTAATAATTGCAAAAATGAAATAATTTAAAAATAGGATTAATTTTTATTTCAATTATTTTGAAGATATATTGAACTAATTTTTTATAGAAACCTTTCATTTTACAATGCAAATCTCTAATCAAAGAGGAAAATAACTAAAATTACTTGACTCATTGGCTACAATGTAAGAATTGCAGATTACCTCCAATTGATAAATTCTGTACTATTAATTAAAATTTGATATATTATAAATATTCCTTTTTTTGACTACTACTCAACATTTTCTCTGAGCCAATAAACTTAGATTTTTAATCGAAATTGGTCAGGAAAAATCATATTCTGTTCAACTTCAAGATATAGTTTCACCCAGTTTTCGCATTCTTTTCCTTGTTTTCAAAATACGATCTTTCCCGTTTTCTATTTATAGTTCTATACCTAATCCATGTCGTAAGGTTACTTTCCTTGAAGTTTCAGTATGATCGACGTAATTTGTAGGCATCTTTATTCACGATCTCCACTTCCTGTACCCACCCTTCCGGTTTGTAATTAGATTCTGATGATATGACGCCACCAAATGACTGGCAGCTCCCATGGGGTTAATGAGCAATATTGATTATGTATAGCGGACCAACTGGAGAGCTGAATTCGCTGTCTCGCATACATTCCACTTCCCATGCAACAAGAGATGGTGAGGTGGTTCAGATAGAAGAGGGTGAAAATAACAAATATAGCGTGTTTTGAACTGAAATAATTTCAACAATAGTTCGATTATTCAATGAAATAGCTTTGAGGGGTTAGAATTATCATAGAAAAGCTGAAGTGGTAAATAACACAAAACAGTCGAACTTGTTTAAATAGAAAAGAAAATTACACCGCGCTGCGTCAAGGGGAGTGACGAGACAACATGACAGATCAGTGAACCAATACACGCCAATGTAAGATAGGGAAATACTTAAATGTTTATATACTTAAAAAGAAGTAGTGCTCCGACAGAGACCGGCTGAGTTAGCTTAGAAGAGAGCTTAGAGCGTTACCGCTGTCATTACAGTGACTAGCCGGAAGGTCCTAGGGTTCGAGTCCCGGCGGTGGAGGATATTCGAAAGTAGCTATGTAGCTAGGCCGAATTCAGCCGCTGGAGAAGAATTTTGGAGGCCTCCCGCTCTGATCGGCACTTTTCCGGGGTTTCTTCGATCAATACCAGGGAAATTTTGGAGCAGTAACCTAACGAACGGGCAAAGACGCGATTTTTCCTTTCTCTTCTTTGTCCTATCCTCACTCATTACACACACTTACTCTTATATGGACTACCCATTACCACACAGGTCTGGAGTATAGAGCTTGTGCCAGCTGGGGGAGACACTGACGAGAAAATAAAGATTGCGAGTGGTCCGTGGCTCGTTTGTTAGGATAATACTCCGACATTCTCCTTATATTGATCTCAGGAATAACGTATCCTACGCAACCTATCACAGCAGTCGGACTAAGAGCAGCAGAGAGCCAGACTTAGTCTGAATTTAATCTAGTTATTTTTCTAGTTTGAATCCCCACCATTTGGTCTCTAACCTTAAGGCTTCCCGGTCAGAGTAGCTGCAGAAACAGCGGCACTGCTGACATTACGCTAAACTCAACCGATCGTCGTACACGTAGCCAATTGGGCCGGAGACTATTTTTTTTACGAACCACACCGGCTTAATTTTGCGAACCACCAACTTTCCAAGTCACGAGCCGTCGCTGATGAGATGCCTATGTTGGCGTTCTGTGGAAGCGTTGAAGGAAGGTGAAAGCAACTTGTAGTCCCACGGAGGGGCAGGGTGCGCCGACTTGCGATTTTTTTCGCCCCGGGAGACGTTGAAGGCCACGCCCAGGGCGTGGTCCGGCCCGACCGCCGCACAGTGGTCTACAAATAGCCCTAACGCGCACATACGAGCACAACGCTTGAGGTTTATCTTTCTTCCCTACTTCGTCCTTACGCAGGAAAGTAATATAAGGCTGCAGCGGCAAGTGGCGATTTTTCGACTGAAAAACTTGTATTGTGAGGTCCTGATATGGAAGAATTGGATAAATTTTATACCTTCCGGATGTAATAAGTTACTTCATACAACACTGTTTATTCAGAATTCAGGGTTTGTAGGTCCTTCTTACCGATAATTTGGTTTATGGGAAAACGTCCGTGGTGTGTGATCACCGCTAGCCCTAAACCGTCAGAACGATTTTTCTCAAAATTGGTATGCTTTGATTGATTTTGGACAGAGAAGGTTCTACGAATTTGAAACGGATATTTTGATTTAGGAGGATACTTTACATAAAGACTCAACATTTTCACTATTTTTCTCAAAAATTTCTCTAATTGTTTAGATTAATTTTCTCCCCTTCGGTTAGAGAAAAAATCGCTTAAAATGTTTTAGATCTTATTATCGTTGAACTCCCTGAATTTTCGAAAATACGAAAGTTACAAATAATGTGAGAAAGTATGAGCTTTTGTAGCACACATTTTCTCGCATTAGTGGGTTTAAATCTAGTGTTTTCAAAATGTACGCAGCTGTAAATTTACTTCTTTAGTTATTTCCGAAATAAGAATTGAATGACATCGTATTACAATACGGGATTAGAGAATTATCAACCGTGTCTATTAGGCCGAGTTTGCTAATTAATCAAGTATTGTAATGTGATGTTACAATACGAATATCGACAATGTTTTACCTGTCCTCTTTATAAAAAATTTAAGTACTTTTATTATAAACGGGTATTCATCCAGGAAAATGTGATTGTTACAAATAATATATGTAGTTACGTAATTTATTTTGCACATAATATGTACATTGATCGGCTTACATTCTAGCTTAACATTTAAGGTGCCTGAAGATAATATAAATTCTTTTGTTATTATTTATAATTTATATGTACTATTTACACTTACGTCCTACACCGTGATTACAACTACTATTTACACTTGCGCAGTCTCATTATCACATATGCCACACTTTCACTCCGGGCGAGCCTGTCGCAGTACTTTACATTAACTCCTATCTAGTCATTGTCGGGTCATTATACTTTGCACGCGCATGCACACGGTTGCTTGTGTTCTTTTCCTACTTTTTCGCTTCACCGTAATAACGTAATACCCTCTGATGTCGCCCCCCGGTCCTCGAAAACTAGTTTTAATGGCGGGGTGTAGGGGCGCACACCGTTGTTCTTGTTTTTAGCCCGCCTGTATTCAGCAGGGATAAGGTCATCCCGGGAGGCGAGGCTGTAGTAGCGAGCAGCGCTCCCCACAATGGCCTTGGGGACAATGCGTTCTCGCAGCACGTGCGCCTTGTCGCGTGAGTCGAGGTGAATTGAATCGTTTATTTCAGAAACCCGTCAAACGCCAAAATTTAAAATGCGCTTTGGCGGTGGAATATTGTTCCAGGAGGATAGACACATCGGTTATTCCATATTTACCTAGAACATTTTCATTTATTAACTGTTTTAATATTAAAAAATATTTTGAAATCGGAAAAACTGGGACACTTTTTCTGAATTTTCTGGATATGATAAATTTGGCGTTTGACGGATTTCTGAAATAAACGATTCAATTTGGGAGCAGGGCCACGCTCACCTCACACCACTCCTCCAGAGCGCCCACCACGATTGGGAAGAAGTCCACTTCTCGAAGGTTCCTGCCGGTCAAGAGAGTAAAGGTGCTGGATTTTTAGTGCCTTCTCAGCGTATCTGTCTTTTAACTAACTACATTTTTAAAATTTACAGTAGTCCCAAACTAACCTCAATGAAAAATGGGGGCCTTTTTCTGCTTTGTGGAATACAAAACTCAACGAGAAAATATTTAGTAATGTCATTTAAAAAATATTAATTAATGAAAAGTGTGTTTTAAATATTTTTAAGTCGATCGTCAAATTTCATTTAGTTAAAAAAAAGTTGCAGTTTTAGCACTCTGAGCTCAATTATGTACAGTATTTTCATAGCTGGTGGACTAAAAGTTTCAGTCGATGGAAATATTAACTTAATCTCTTATAATGTACACTTGAAAAACATTTCTTTTACAATAAACTATTTTTAAGTTTCTAATTATTTGAAGTTTCTAGAATATATATTTATTAATAAATAATAGTGTTAATTTTTTGTGTTTATACAGGCGTTTCATTCCGGTTCAGCCTAGTGTGCGGCGAGGTTGGTAGGCGGGGCGGCGGCTGGGTGGAGGCTTTTCGGGAAATTAATCTAACTTAAGAGCATGCAACCTGCCTTCTGAGGCAAGGCTCTACTAAAGCATGGGGAGATAAATGAAGTTAGCGAAAACATCATCACACAATAGGCCATTGCCAACATTCAAAATCCTACTTATAACGGATAACTTGCGTGTGTCTGTGTCCTTGTTGCGTGATTGGGTTTCGGTGTGACTGAATGTCAGTATTTCATGTCAGTATTTCAGAATGCCAGTTCGTTACTAACAGTCCTTTTCACCAGTTGGCGCAAGGGAGGTGTCGACGCGTCTTGGTTTACTGATGAACTGACGAGTATTTTCGGATCTCCCTAAAATATTCTAAGAGAATACTAAAAAAATGTGTTTTGGGGTTTTAAAAGCACCTAAAATGCGTTTCGGGGGTTAAAGTACCTACGGAAGACACCAAAAGCTCATTCGATTTTTCTCAACAACACGAATCGATTGGCATACTTTTAGCCTGATTACTAGAGAATATTCTGGAATAATTCTAGAGAAAACATATTTTGGGAAATTAAAGGCTGCTCTTAAATAAATATGAATTGTTATTGTATATTTTTAGCATAACATAAATCCTTGAGGCACCTGACTGACGACAATTAGACTTACTTGCTCCACCAGTGTTACTAATTTCGAATATAAACGTAATTTGACGGAAGATAGAGTATCTGGTCGTGTGAGAGGTGTTAATGATATCAATGTCAATTCTCCATCTCCTCCTCTTTTCGTTTTCTTTATCTCCTTTGCTGTCTCTTTTGTCATCTCCTTTTTTCGTCTCCTTCTTCGAATCCTTCTCCATCTCCTCCGCCTACTCCGTCCCTTTCTCCATCTCCTCCTTCTTTTTGTTCTTTTCCATATTTTTGTAATAGTTCATTTTCTTCTTCTTGTTCTTCTTAGTCCCATTTTTATTATTCTTTGTCCTTATCTTACTCATCTTTCTTCTTTTTCGATTCTTCGTTCTAGTCTATTTTTCATTTTTCCTCGTTGTTATTGTTGTTGTTGTTGTTGTTGTTCTTCTTCTTCTTCTCTTCCTCAGTTCTTTTGTGCTATTAACGAATCATGATTATTGCAAGGTTTGCTGCAACACGTTGACTATAACTCATAAACGTCAAGCGGGTTGCGTCAAGCAGGGTAACGTTTCAAAGTGCTCAGATAAACGTGTTATTTATAATTGTTTTTATTATGAACTTGCATAGCACCAATAAAAACTTTTAGTGTGAAAATATTCGCAGGAGGTGACATGTCGGAGGCAATACCCGCCGGTCAGGCGGGAGCCAGAGCGCTACCCCAGCACGAGGAGAGAAGGCAAAAAGTTGTCACTGATTATGGCGTGGCAGCTGACGGAGACGCAGGAAGCGAAGCGAGCGAAGACTTACCAGATGCACACACGGAAGGAGTGCCCTGGAATGTGGTCGGCGCTCCGTTTCATACTCGGTATGGTTTTGATACATTTGGCTTAGTAACACGGTATTCTCTTCTTGGTACAAACTGAGAATTGTTGCTTGCGTTTGTGGACTCAATTTTGGAGATAGAGAATATCGATACGTTTGGAAGTGAACTGTTGGTAATTCAGCTATTGAACCATGTTAATGAATGAACTGTTTAAAAATAAATCATGAGTTGTGGTAATTCAGGTGGCGACACGGTAAGCTACTACAGTGTGTTACGGCCAGTATCGGTAGCCGCAAGCGTCACGCCAGCATAACAACGTCGGTGACTGGAATATCCTTGGTTCCATCCCAGGCGGTAGCCGGGCATGTCCTTGATGTGTGAGACGTCGGTGACGTAAACTTCATTGGGAAACCGTACAAAATGACAGCCCGTCATCAATTGGCATCTGAAAATGGATGGCATAGTAAGGGTAAAGAAAATTCAGGAGTATGTATCACGTCCTGATGCGGGCAACATGCATATTTTTAATTTGCATCAGGTTTGTGACGTTTCTTTCCATTTACATTTCTAATGTCAAGAAGTATAAAATAATTCAATGTTAAGAAGAATCAAATGCGTTAAGCTATCAAATACTTATTTGTCAAAATACTTGTGGTCGCAGTTGAGTCGCTATCGCTTGCGATTTTCCTAGTTCAAATTTGTTTTTATTTTATTTATTTTCCTTCAAAAAATATTTGTCGGGAAAATTTGTTATCTTGTTCTCACTGTTGTAGCACGAAAGACGGTAGCAAAGAAACCGATTTTTTTTCAATAAAGTAATATATCAACGTTACATTTTCGCAATTGTCATATTTTTCGTAATTATCGTATTAGCTAATCATTAATATTGATCTCCACATTTTAGCATTCTTTTTCAAATGGTGTGCGTCGACGTGTACAGCGCCTGCAGCAGCGCGAGCGGTGGGGCAGAGCCAATAAACGAGTTCATTCTGCGATCGACCGGCTGGCGGCGTTTGCGGCGCGACGCGACACGCGGAGAAGGCAGCGACGTCGGGGGGAGGGGGTTCCCCGAAGCGGCGGGGGTGGACGCAGAGGTGAAACGGTGGTGGCGGAGGCGATTACTGCGGGGGTGGTGACGGGGTGTTCGAGGATGAGGTAGCATTGGTGGAGGCGGTAGCTGTGGTAGAGGTGATGGTGACGGCGGCGGCAGGTAGTGGTGGTGATTCCGAGGAAGGTGACGGTGGTATTGGCTGGGGCGGATAATGGTAACGGTAATGCCAGGAATAGGAAAGGTGATGGACGGATGAGTCTGGGGGTGGTGGTGGCGATGACGGTGGTGGTGGTGGCAGCGGCGGCGGTGGCAGGCGGTGGTGGTGATGGCAACAAAGCAAAGTGGTGGTGGCATTGCCTGGGACGGTGATAGTGGACACGATAATGCTAGGAACGGGCTGTCTGATGGACGTGTGTGTCTGGGAGTGGGTGGTGGTAGTTGTGACGGTGGTGGCGGCGGCGGTGGAGATGATGTCAGGGAGCGGTAATGGCAATATCTGGAGCGGTAGTAATGGTGACGATAATACCAGGGACAGGAAGTGTGGTGGACGGATGAGTCTGGAGGTGGTGGTGGTGGGGAAGTGGTAGTGGCGATGGCAGCAGTGGCGTTAATGCCAGGGCCGTCGGCGTTGGCGCACGCTCCCTGGTGTGGCAGCGCGTGCGGGAGAGAGAGCGTGGGCGGCCGGCTAGCGCGACGGCCACCTGTTGGGGCTGCGGGGTGGGCTGCCCGTCGGGGCCAACTGTACGACCGCGGTCGCCGCATTGGAACCCTTGTTGACTCCGCCGTCGTTTCCCTGGTTCTCTTCCCACATTACACTTTCCCTCCATTCCCTCGTATGCATTTCTCTGGGTTTCCTTGTCACTTCGTTGCCCGTGCCGGTGTTGCTCTCGCTCTTATTATCCTCAACGCCGTTTTGTCGTCATTGCCCCTCGCTCCCTTCGTCATCTGTTGTCCTCGTCATCCTCCATGCCCAATCCCTCTTTAGCTTCTTGCCAGCCTCTCGACCATCATCCCTCCGTCGATTCTTCTCCTCCGTCGCCCTTCTCTCTCCGTCGATTTTGTCTTCGCTGTCCCTTTCCACGACTCGCATCACTCATGTCCTTGCTGCCGTCGCTACCCTTTCTCTTCGTGTCTCGGGGACATTTAAAGGGGCACTGATATGTCATCGACAGCACCGCACCTACATTCATGAGAGTTTTCAACATTCACGAGTCTCAACATTAATGAGAGTTTTCTTTCGATCGTTTATCTACCTACAGTCAGCAAATTTCACAGGCCTCGACGATGTTTAAAGAGGACGTTGATCCCTCATTCCACGGTCAATGTCGCCTTCACCGCAGCCCTAACGCGTACCCCAATGCCATTCCCATCCGCCTCCGACTGGTCTAGATTCGTTGAAAAGAACTTCATATTCATAAAGAGAGTTTTATTTCTATCCAATTTTTAACCCAAAGGGTTGGAATTTCCCAGTCCTCTAACACCGCTGTTCCCACAATCCGACAACTCCTAGTATTGGAGATGACTCCACTTTCTTATGAAGAGTTTTCTTTCAATCCTTTCATCATCTCCCGTATTATTTCAGTAGTGTACTTACCTGTTGTGGCTGTCACACGCAGCCAATCTTTATAAATGTGATCTCTAAATAAAGAGAATTTCACGGAGACGTGATGACTTGCACTTTGACTTTAAAAACGTGAAAAATTTGTTAAAAAAGTATATAAATAGTCATGTCAAACGCAACCCGCAACACTCGGCAGTATGTTAAATTTGTCGTTAAATAACTCCTAAACGAAGCGGTCTAGGACATTGAAAAGTAAAATTTTTAGGTCAAAGGCTTCAAAGAAACGTTTCTCACACCGTATGAGAACATTCTATTTTTTTAAACATTCTATTACATTTTTGCTGGTCCGGCGCTTCTCGATATTACCTCAGCTGCTCAGAGACGTGCAGAATCTGCAACTGAATGTGAAATAAACTAATTATTTGATGTTATACTCGATTGAATTACCTAGGTGTAACACTCTGTTCGGTAATAAAGTTAAATGAGAATAGTTTATATTGACAAGAGTGTATTGTATTGTTATCAATTACAAGGTCGAATATAATGTAGGTACAATATAGAACAAGTGGCGGAGGATAAGGGGGTCTTGAAGAAAAAGATATATTACAGGCATAATATGGAAATGGAAAAATAGGGCAGAAGATGGGTACATGCGAGAGTTCTTGCACGAGTTCCCTAGTTACTAAAATAGTGAGCAAGTTTCACAAGCCTTGGTGACGTTTATAGGGGGCGTTGCTCTGTCTCCCACCGTTACCACCTCCGTCACCGTCATCCCGTCACTCAAAGGTTCCTTCCAACAACCTCCTGTTTCGTCATCCCACTATAATATACAGAGATTTTTCTTTAATTGGTAGATTCAAATTCCACCTAAAATCAGCACACTTTACAGACCGCATCGATATTTAAAGGCGATGTTACTCTGTCACGCATCCTTTCATAGTCACGACGCCACCGACGTGACGCCATCGCTGCTACCGCTCAGTCGCTTCGCTCAGGGCCGCCTTATGTGTTACTCTCTGCTTCCAAAAACCTCTAGTTTCGTCCAAGAGGTGTCCATATTCATGAGAGTTTTCTTTTGATCGATTTTTTTATCAAATTTCACATTCCTGGTGTTGATTAAAGCTCTCTCACCTACGAGACCACATCTACTTTGGCCTCTATGGTCGTCGTCCCTCCCCCCTTTGTGCTGCCGCTCTGTTACTCCGACGCCACTGGCCGGTTCCGAAAATCTAAGTTTCGTTGCAGAGGTCTTCATGTTGAAAATGAGTCGTCTTTTGATCCTATTTCTACTTTCAGCCTTCAAATATCGCAGGTCTTGGTGATGTTTAAAGGGGACGTTCTCGGCCACTCACCGTCGCCACCTTCCCAACCATCCCCCTGTCGCCCTAATGTCCTACCTCCGCTTCCAACAATCTCTGGTTTAATTGGGGAAGACTTTGATTTCATTACCAGGGCCTTATTTTCATCTCATTTCTACCAACTGTCAGCAAGTTTGACAGACCTCAGCGATTTGTAAAGGGAACGTTGATCTGTCATCCATCGTCGCCACCTCCTCCACCATCGCCGTGTCTCCCTAATGTCCCTACCACATATCCAACAACCTCTAGTCTCATTAAAGAATGTCCAGAGTCCGTAACCTATGCCTTATTTCCATTCCATCTCCTTCAACAATCAGCGAATTTCGCAGCGATGGGCGACATTTAAAGGAGACGTCGCCCTGCCACCCACCGTCGCCGCCTCCGCCTTTGCATCCGCCGCTGTCGCCCCGGGCGTCCGGGGCGCGCCCCCGCGCCCTCCTGCGCAGACGCGGCCGCCGCGCCGCCCCCGCCGCCGCCGCCGCCGAGGCCCGCGCCCACCGCTTTGGAAGGAGTCGCGCGCCGCAGTTTCATCGCACGCGCGGGAGGGCAGGCACGCGTTCGCCCTTCGCAGCGGCGGGAGAGCGTCGCGGGTGACGTGGAGCCAGGTCGAGGGCGGTGACGGCGCGACGTTTCCAAAAAAGCGCGTTGTTGGCTGTTTCGTCTCTCTGGAGAAGTGTTTTAGGGTTCTCAGATCGTCCGTAGACATAAAATGACAAAATTAAGATTCTAATTGGCCATAACTCAAAATATTATTTTTGAATTTCTGAACGAATGTGGTGCATGAGCGACACAAGTAGAATACTGTTTACAAGAGTAGCGAGTTTTGGCAAATCTCAAAAACTATTTAAAAAGATATGTTCGTGGTATGTTATTCCATCTGAAGCGAACTTGTTCGACTTCATACATAGCCCCTTCAGAGAAGTATCGTACTTAGTTTTGTACGACAGAAACGCCAACGTATTTAATTCAAAAGTAGGCCAAGACGAAAAGAATACCCTATCAACGTTTTGAGTAAAAATAGAAAATATTCCAAGAAACTATTTTTATAAGTAAATATAAATTTATTAAACAAACAAGTGCCTTGAATCTTCTTCAAATTTAGTGTAACCTTGAGGAAGCAAAGCGACACGTCCATTTTATCCCTAAGCGTCAAATTTTGAAGAAGAAGAAGAAGAAGAAGAAGAAGAAGAAGAAGAAGAAGAAAAAGACTATTCTTTCGGTTAAAAGCGGCGGCTAGTGTACGGAAGGGAGTGTTTGTTGTTCGCGAAAAACTTTATTTTTCAAACATCCTTCACGTTTATGAATTTGTGTTCGCTGTGCAGGTGGTAGCTGCCTCACGAAGATTCTACAGAACTTTCAGGTAAATGGTCATTTTTTATGGATGCACATTACACCAGTTCTTTCTCATAGAACTTATTTCAAACGTTCTAAAGAATCCTAACAGAGCTGACATACATTCTAACATAACTGTCAGACAAACACGTATTTGAAGTTATTTGATCTTCGAATAAAAATTCTTCAAAATATCAGATGGAACGTGATATTCGAATTTCGACAGCCATCAGAATTAGAATTTTACCAGGCTTTGAAAAACCCTGAATTGCTTAAAATGAACACCCTACATGCGTTAGGTGCTTTGTTTTAATTTGCATCACTGTTTTAATGGCAGATTAAACGTTTTCTGCATTACATTTTTTGTATCTTTAAGCAGAAGAAGAATTAATCATTTCTTAGTTACGTGACATACAATACATGTATTTTCCGACCTTTAGTATATTAGTTTTATGGCGTACAGAATCAGTCCTGAAAAAGGTATCACTTCATCTTTTCCTTGCTAAAGTTACAAAATTTAACTTCACAACGACTAAATTTTAAACTTTATTTGAAAATGAATATGTAGATTGTTTACATTTTTACACTTTTTGATCAAAGTAAGGATTGTAAGGAATTAATGAAAGCCACTTACACTGCTTAGTTTTGTGGTTTTAAATACCTTATTACGACACGCAATTAAATCGAGAAAATGCTTAGTAGGAGTTGCTAATCGAAATGCTAATGCTAGTCGAAATCTCCGTGACTCCTGTCACTGGTTTAAGTTTTACATTTCTCATAGATGTACTACCAATAGGCAAATTCACTTAAAGTTTAAAATCAATACAAATAACGGAAATTTTTGTAGTATCTTCATAAAAGAATATCTACATCCTCCTCGAGTTGTCTTTTCTTATCTTCTCAATGTCAGCTTCCAAAAAACAACTTTCATGCCCTTTCAGTCCACTCTTTCGTTGACTCAAATTTGGAAATGAAAATGTGCTCTTAACATTAGGCGTTGTTTTTTAAATATTTCAAATATATTTCATAAAAGGAAGTTACAAATGTGATATTTACCGCTGATTGGTAGACAAATCATGGTGCACTGGTGTTTAACAGGTAAACGGACTATGTTTACCACATAATCTACAGCCACCATTGCTGATCATCTAACCACCAAGCAGGAAACACCGTTTTACGACATTTACCATTGCAAGTTCATTCGCAAAAAGTAATCACATTCGGCCACAAACATGCTTCAGAAATTAGAAAAATTTATTCTGAGACATCTATAAAAGAACTTTAAATTTCAGAAATGAAATGTGAGACGACTGCCTTGTCGATAAAGGCAACTCATGCTAATTATATTTCTTTAATTAATGTTGAGTTCTTGAAAACAGGAAATCTGCACGTGTGAACCATAAAACAAACATGAACCACTTCCAATGTACAATTTACATCATGCAGAAAGCAGGTGGTTACAGTCCAAGGTTTGTGTTAATGGCCGCTAGAATATGTATTGAGAATATGGCGATCCTTGTTTGAGTAACTAACATAAAAATGCTATTTAAACTTTAGAGGTAAGGTTTGAATACTTTTTTACCTTTTTAAAATAAATTTTAAGTGTTACTGAGATACTGTGTAATAAAGCACGAAAATAATTAGCGCAAGTTTTCCGTTGTAATTACTACGTTTTTGATTCTGCTGATCCTACGTCTCTGTCTCCTACGTCCTATGTCATCTCCTTCCTAGACCACACAATCATATGAAATTAACTCAAATTAGAGTATATTCATTTATGTTATATTAATTTATTAGATAATGAACAATTAGTGTTAATAAAAACTGAGACTTATCGATGATACGATTTAGATATGAAAGAGTGATTAAAATATGTTGGATTCTAATTCTAATATCTAATGTATTTAGTTTGTAATGTAAAAGAAAGAAACTATAAATCGATTCGGCGTAGGCCTGTATGAAGTCTTGACTGTTTGTGTTATGTTCTACCATACCGTATACCAGTTGAATGTGGCATCGCCGACGATGTATATTGTTTTAAACGTCATGTGTTGAAAATTTCTTTCATAATTAATTTCTTTAATGCCTACATTTGTTCAAATAATTCTCATAGTATATAGCATTGAAATTACCAATGAATCGTAGTAGCTGTTAAAGTTATACTCCCGTGCAAAAATTCCCAACGCCTTGTATGTTACCTCCATACGGCATATGAACCGGTAATATTGCAGTTTCAAATTTATAATCGCAATAAAAATACTTACAGGTATGGTGCGAATACAATTTAGTACAACTACATTTTTGCCGTTTTTTGCTGAACATAAATGATCACCTGTAAGCTGTTCTTCTGCATTATTCTGTAATGCTAAAATAAGATCATTCTCAATAGGATATACAATTACATTAATTTTCCAGAACGAATATCAGAGATCTGATGACTTGTTACGACTTGTGTTTACACACTACATAACAGGCTGATCCTTTTTTAATTTTCTTTGTGTTTAAAACAGTTATCGATTTCTCCTTGATTAGGAGGTTCTGATCAAATAACACGCAACATCTACAACTCCACGCGATTTTCCCCCGCATCCGGATTAACAATATACGATTTGTTTGCTTCTATCGTGCGATCAGTATGGATTTATTGGTCACATATTATTATACATAGTCTAACAGAAGTCACAGATTTAGGTTTAGCTGAGAGTTTGTGTATCTCTAAATATCAATGCAGGAGGTGTGCTATGTCACATGTATAACTTCCTACCAGATGTTGATTAGGAGAAAGTGATAATCTTCGACCTCCCTATCCACCTTAAAAGTGTGTAACTTCTGTTCTAAATTATTCTTGTCACACTATCGTCTTCTCCTTTATAGTTGAACAAATATTTCTTGTCATGTTGCTGTGAAAAGCTTCGTTACTGACCAGCAGTTTCTTGACAATTTCTCTTCTTTTGTAATTTTTAGAAGATAGCGCTTGAAGTGATTCGAAGAGCTGAGGACATTTATAAGCATTATCGACGAAAAAAAATATACTTTTTGAGAGTCAAAAAACAAAAAATGAAATTTCGTGAATCGACGGAATTGGGGTGCATATTACGACAGCCTTTTTAGAGCACGGACACGCCAGACATTAGGCCGCCAGAACCTTACCGTACCAGGCGGCCGTCAATATTGCAGATCACTCGCTATTTACAAATGCCGTTAATGACCTTCCGAGTCTACAACAATGCTTTGAGAAAATGTCATGCAAATGCGCACTAAGTTCCGATGACATACAGGCTGCAACGAAATTGGAAAATTATTAAAAGAAACAACACTTTTTACAGGAATCTATACTTCTGAGGCCAAAACTGTAAAGGAAATATTTATTGCCAATGTTATAACGGACACGCCAGTGTGTTTTTCTGCCTTATCTATCTATCTATCTATCTATCTATCTATCTATCTATCTATCTATCTATCTATCTATCTATCTATCTATCTATCTATCTATCTATCTATCTATCTATTTATCTTTCTACCTACCTACCTATCTATCTATCTATCTATCTATCTATCTATCTATCTATCTATCTATCTATCTATCTATCTATCTATCTATCTATCTATCTATCTATCTATCTATCTATCTGTCTGTCTGTCTGTCTGTCTGTCTGACTGTCTGTCCCATATATATATATATATATATATATATATATATATATATATATATATATATATATATATACGGGACTCCGTTTTAAAGTTACAAATTTCTAGGGCATGTTGAGGGGTCGAAACTGATCACTAGGGAACGGAATTTATTGTAATAAAAAATGCAAAATATGTACATATTTATGAACATTTTTTTCCAAAGCATGTGAGAAAAATAGAAATATGTAAAATAAAAATTCATTATTGTGTTTAAAATTGCTCTCTGCAAGCATTTTCCGACCATAGAACGTCACTGCTCATTTCTTAATAACGAATCGGTGTAGGTTCTGTCTCTACTGAAGTAATTGTACAATAGACTTCATCACGTATAAGAATTTTATTCGAAATATAAAATACGTTCGTAGTATATATTATAGTGTTTATGAGGAACTGGTGTACAAGTGAATAGTAGTACCGTATAGCGAGTGATGGATCCCAGTGGTCCCACCAGGGGCCACCAAGGGGTATTTCCTCCTCCTTCCAAATCGAACTCGATAAGATAATTTTCTGTAAAAGATATTCGTTAGTTTTCATTCAAGTAACGAATTTGCTGTTTAAAACATGAGCAAGCACGTGGTTGAAATTACTTTTGTTCATAAAAATCCGCTCATCTTTGACTCCGAGTACGCAGGGGAATAAACCGGGGAGTAAGCGGGGGGGGGGGAGTTTGACAATTCATGGCGAGGATATGGTGGTAATAGAAGCGCAGCAGCATTACATTGAATTGAATTGAATTGAATTGAATTGGCCTTATTTTACGTGGCGAGACTCAGGCCATGAGGCCTGCTCTTCCGTCTGACCACGCAAATTCCGCTACACTCCTTTCACCAACCATGGGAGAAAGAAGGTATTACTTGGGCGACGAAATAGGCGATTTGAATTTAGCTCAGAGGCGTCATTTAGGCTTGAGGATCTTTTACATGCAGTAAATCTACTAACATGGGACAGCCGGCTTTACTTCCCCTCCGAAGGAAGGCGTACGAAGGATTTTTTCGCCCTTAAAAATCCACGGCTTCGATCGGGTTCGAACCCGCAAACTTGGGTATACGCTAACCGATACGCTAACCGTTACACCATCGCCGCCGCCACATTTGGTTTGTAGGAAACTACATTTGGTTTGTAGGAAAGATGATTCCGTATCCTATATTGCAAACGCATATCTGAAATGTTATTCTATTTATTTATTTATTTTACGTCAAAAAACAGTTAAAACTGTGTATGCCGTGCTATGGGGAGAAGTGAATTCTGTGCATATTTTCAAAATTCTGTGATCCCTACGCTAAGTTATATACTACTTGAATTTTGAAAAACAAAATTGTCCGTTTTGACTTATAAAGAACAATGTAGCAAAATATGTAAGAAATATGTCGTAGTTGGTAAAATATGTAAAAATATAATTATATCAAAATATGTAAAATAAAAATAGTTCTAATCCATTCAGAATGTCTTGTAAACTCTAACAAATATAATTGAATGCAGGTATCTAGTTCCTGTCAAAACATGTAATTACATGGAAATCCGATCCCTACAGATCACTCTTTGCTTATAGTGGGAAATTTCACATAACGAAGTAGCAGATGATATATATATATATATATATATATATATATATATATATATATATATATATATCATTAATCCATGCAAAAATTCTGCGCTTTGGAAATCATTGCTTTAAAAGTAAAATAACCTTTATACCGGACTCCCAACTTCGACTGCCAGCCTGTGAACTATAGGAGGTTTTCTTGTTACTGACCACCCATGCAGTGGGAGTACTCAGAAGACTTGAATGTGAAAGAAGGTTCAAAAAGAGTCCCATTTTCTGTAATACTTTTTATGAAATATAACTCGGACACTGGGCTCTATATATTTCCCACTCTTGAATCTGGAAATTAAAAAAAAATGGAAGTGCTTTTTTATTCCGAAATATTTTTATGGACGTTACGATGGCGGATAAGGCAGTGGCCCCCTGCCTCGGTTGGAAGGGCAAGTTGTGAATAGCTAGAGACCTCACAAAGCGGAAACGCCTCAAAAATGTAATAGAAGGATCCAGAAGAATTTTGACCCATAATCTATGCTGCGTGCACAGCTCAGTTTGAAGTTGGCGTGTGCGCACGAGACGCCAAGTACTCTATAAGTATATTGAGCGAGTACATTGAAGTGTACTGAGCTGCGAGACTACCCGCTCCATCGGACATTCAGCCACGAGAGCGAGTCTGGGATAGTGTCGGTTACCGGTATATAATGGGCGGCCTGGCGCCCAGAAAGACAATAGATGGTGATTGAGATGGAGTGCGCTTAGAGACTTATTGTGACCGCTATGCTGACCACGTCGAATGCTACGTTTTTTCCTATGGATAATTGTTGATCGAGTTACGAACTGGTACATCTTCTGGTGATATGGAAAACGGCTACGAACTTTCTTCACTGGCGAGTGGTAGACCTGGCGTTGTTATTGAATAATTGGATAGTGACTTTTTGATTGTAACGTTTGAGAAGCACAATATACTGTGTAGAAACATGTCCCCCTACTTCTTCATACATTTCAATATGACCAACAAAAACACCGCTTTTAAAATACTGTTTAATATTGTTTGAGAATACCTTTACACTGGAACGCCACTGCCACCGTTTCTGGCAACTTTTAATACGGGGTAATATGAGCCTTTCAAAAACGTAATAGAATGTAAAATATAAACGGTCGATTTGGTAGATTGCGGAAGACAAAACATAACTCGTGTTACTTTCTGAACATGAAAATCTCGTTTTGAGGCTTTAGGATGCCTTGTTTCTAATTTATGAAGGACGATAAATATGGAGGAAGTGGATAATTTTTATATATTTGGTAAATTTGTTCATAGCTGATACATTGCGTCTGCAAGAATTGCATTGGACAACGACATCTTGTCTGAATCAACTCTCATTCTAGAGGAACATAGCAAGGGCACATGAGTGAGTGAAGAGAAGTCACCCAGCATCATCTGTAGTAGAAATCTTAACACATCAAAATATGAGGCATAATTCTGAAAAAATATCCATTAATGTGTGTCGTTTATCGTAACAGAGTTGCGAGAAATGCCAGAAAACATTACCATTTATTTTCTATGAGAGTTAATTAGTCAAAGACAAAATTTGCAGATATTTTTTAAATAACTTTAAAATTCGAATTTTGAACCGGCGCTTTATGTAAAGAAACTCCCCAAAATAAAACATCTTAATTATCACAGTAACACCGCCCCGATATCTTACTTATGATGAATTTAACAGGTTTGATCTCAAAAGCTTCTAATCTGACTGAGTTTTGCGTGACAAATCTATTTATTATTCAGATATCCTGATTTTCTGGTACAAAATTGCTTGTATATCCTCGTCACCTCCTCCAATCTATCTTCGCATCAACACTAATAGTCCTTAATCGATTTATTTATTTATTTTACGTCAAAAACAGTTAAAAACTGTGTGTGACGTGCTAAGGGAGAAGTGAATTCTGTGCCCGTTTTGAAAATTCTGTGATTCCTAGCCTGAGCCATATACTACTTGAATTTTGAATACAGAAAAAAATGAGCCTTTTTGTAAGGATTGTCAACAAACGTATTCGCTCCGATGTAATAAAATCTACTTTCAAGTGTAAATCAGCAATAAATTTGGGCTCTTAACCATCATCATCTCTTTTGTCAAGGAATAATACTTCCTGCCGCGACATGGAGAACGATAATTTGAATAACTATAGTTCCCACTGAATTCTGGAAGACGTGCATAATGAAGTTACATTTATGTCCAGAAGCAAAAGAAGGGGCCATCACAACATTTGCTCAAAGGATCAGGGAAACGAAAAACCTGATCTAGATGGGTGTCATTGACCCAGAGGTTGCGGTAGAATACTTGTTACAGGTTGTTTAGTATTGTATAGTCCAAATGGTAAATAATACATTAAATATCACTGTTAAAATTAATGTTACTTTCCTTGTGATGCTCAGTATAATATCTAATTGTGTAGAAACAGTTATGCAGCAGAAACGATTTCATTTGGGATTTAACTTTTCTATCGAATTTAATCGTTTAATGTCATCTGACAAAGTTTTGTAAAATAATGTTCATGTATTATATGTGAATTTTTTGTAATGAACAGTTGAAAATGTCACCTGATGAATATAATTGCTTCGTCGAGTGCTATATTTATAGACATCAACGTTTTCTGAAAATATATTGCCACCCTTCAGTAAGTCATTTTTGAGGAAAAACCCTGATACGTAAATCAACAGACAAGATAATGGTAAAATTCCTAGATTAATAAAGAGAGGCTTACAATAATCACATAGGTGGGATTTAGTTATTATTCGTACAATTCTTTTTTTGTAATCTAAAAAACCGGACGTGAGTGCAAAGTTACAGCTCAAATGGACTTTCAAAACTCATTTACGACCGGAAATTGATACTCTACTATAGTGAGGAAAAGTAAAAATATTAAAAAAAGTACAATGGAAGTCCCTGTTCAGCACGCCCCAGGCACGAGCCATAGTCTGCTTACGCATTAATCCCCCACTAGACAGAAGCATTCATTGCAGAAGCCCAACAATAGCCAAGTCGACGGCGTCTGGGTTTAAAATAGGCGTGCTGTCGGCGCCCTTGCCCTCATGGGGTGTGCGTCCTTGAGGAGCCACTCGCCTCCCACCCCTCCCCAAGGGCGCCACGCCCTCGCCCTGGCCCGCCGACCATCGCGTGCCTCCAGGGGCCTGGGGTCGTTCCCCGCCCCGGAAGGCGCCTCGATTTCATTTGTCACTTTCGCGACGCCGCACGCCCCCTTCGTCGGTATGGGGGTTAGCCCGGATTTATATGCGCACTCGCTAGGCTGGGCCTCACGCCTCTGAACTTTGCAGGGGTTGCAGATGATGGCCATGGAAATAGACTTGATGGATATCGCGAGAAAATAGCCACACGTCTACTTTATTATTATTATTATTATTATTATTATTATTATTATTATTATTATTATTATTATTATTATTATTATTATTATTATTATTATTATTATCCTTTTATTTTCTCACTTTATTGGTACATTTGAATGAATTATTTTACAGGAATATAAAATCAAAGCATAATACATTTATTTTTTTAAAAGAATTTATAATGCATTATTTCCTATGATATTTCGTACTATCTTTCTTGATGAAATAACAACTGTCTTTTGCATGAGTTTGTACATGTCTTCATTCAAACCCAGTTGCTTAAGGCCCTACATCAGACTCCTAGGGATGACTCCGGTGATTGAAAGAATCGGAATAATGTTGACTCTTTCCATATTCCACTGTTTCTCAATGGGTTCAACAAGATCTGCTTATTTACTGACTTTTTCGGTGTATTTGCTTTGAATGTTGCTAGTATTTGGGACAGAAACATCAATAAACATGATATGTTTCTCACGCTTGTTAATCACATCCAAATCTGGTCTGTTGTGAATCACTGGCTGGTCTGTTAAGATACTTCTATCCCAATACAAGCGCCACTCTTCGTTCTCCAGAACACTCACAGGTTGGTACTTAAAGTACGGTACCTTATCTTCAGTCAGAAGACGACATTTCTGAGCCAACACCAGATGTAAAATTTTGGCCACCGAATAATGTCGTTGTTTATACTCATAGCCCACCAAATATGTACTACAACCCGAGGTAACATGTTGAATCGATTCCACTGTTGGACAACCAAAACTAAATAACTCATTCTGCACATTGCCATCTCTAACAATTCGCATCGAATAGTTACGCGTTGGAATAACTTGATCCTGCGTAGCCAACATAAACACTTCAGTTTCTGAAAAGATCTGTCCTGATATAAGCCAGTAGTTTGATGCTTTCATATCGACATGGTCTTGGCTCATCTAATGTGGATGTCTTCCATGAAGATCTTTCGCCATCCATAAATCTCTCTTTTGGCCGTCATTGCATGAGAAGTCCGCAACATCATGTCGCGACAGCTCTATCGTAGTATAGACATCTGCTTCACAAATTGCTTTATGTAGTTTTGATGTATTGGCCGCAGAGTGGAATACATTCTCATGCTCTTCACTTGCCAAAAAAATTGGTTTCCAATATCTGTGAGTCCTCTTCCATCCATATCTCTAGGAAGTGTAATACGTTCGACTGCAGATTTTGGATGGTGCATGAGTGCTTTCGTCATTCAAATTCTCATTTCCGTTGTAAGTTATGAGTATCAGTTTTACTCCAGTTGATGATGCCAAATGAGTTATTTAAAACTGGGACAGCTTAGGTGTTAATAGCTTTTATGATATATCTTCCTTTCAACTTTGTTTTCAGAGCTTTTGAATTCTTCGGATGAATTCCTCTGCAAGCCTATCTTTCATTTTACTTTGGTCAATGTGACTTGCCTGCCTCATTCCCCGGTTTCTGTACGTTTCCTAAGCAGACATCGCTTATATAAACTGTTTATTTTCAAGTTCAAATGCTCCCTCTTGGATCTTTCCTTTTACAATATTCAATGTTCGACATTTTTTAGGCCTAACTACATTTTAATACTTTTTGAAAATGATTCCACAATACTCAGTAGTTGTTGAAGTTGAGATTTTGTCGAAGTATATATCTTCAAATCATCCATATATAAAAGGTGATTTATGCGATACTTCATTCTTGCTCCCAATTGAATTCCTAATCCACATTTAGTGGAATTCAAGAGACTAGATAGCGGATTCATACAGATGACAAACCAGAGGGGACTTAGTGAGTCTACATGAAAAATACCTCTTCGCACATTGATTATATCAGTTTGGATGTTGTCAACAGGAATACTTAAGACAATTTTTGTTTGCCAGTTCAAAATACCATGTTCCAAGAAAGAGACAACTTTTGTATCAACCTTATAGATCTTAAGTATTTCTATCAGCCACGTATGTGGTACAGAATCAAAGGCTTTTTTGTAATCAACATACGCCATGTACAAATTGCGATGTTTTGCATATGCTTGACCACACACTACTGAATCTATGATTAATTGTTCTTTGCAACCCATGAAGTCTTTGCTACAGCCTTTCTGTTGAACTGCAATAATTGACTAGTTTTTCAGTTAGGTCGAATTCAGTCGCTGTCTGGAGGAAAATTCTAGCGGCCGGCTGCTCTGATCGGTAGTTTTCCGTGGTTTCTCTGATCAACACCGGGCGAATGCCGGAGCTAACAAACGGGCCACGGACCGCGCGTGATCTTTCCTTCCTCTTCATTGTCCTATCCTCACCCCTTACATACACACACACTAACATTCACTACACTACCACACATGTAGGGAGACCGGTCGGGAACTTAGAACTTCTTCGGGGTGGGGCGGTGCCCCGCTGGTGGGAGATACCTGGTTGGGGAAACCCCGTTAGTCGAGAGTAGGTCGGCACCGAATCTGCTCATCCAGCGCGGGAAGACCACCGCCCCCTCCAAAGCAAAACACGCACTACACTTACGGGACTAATGACCATAGTAGTTGACGTGCCCGAAATCATTAATCAATTAATCAATATTTTCCAGAAGCAGACATCAGACTCTTAGGAGAGGAGATCCACGGCATTCCTATTCCCCTGACAATGCATTGTTTCTTAAGGTTCTCAAGTGGCTCCGCGTATCAACTGGTCACTGCAGTGCCTTTGTCTCGGAGATCCTTGATTCGGGTCCCGAGGGTGGCAGGATTTTCGACACAAGCCACATTGCTACGTCGAATTCAGTCGCTATCTGGGTGAACAATTCTAGCGGCCGGCAGCTCTGATCGGTAGTTTTCCGTGGTTTCTCCGATCAATACCAGGCGACTGTTGGAGTAGTATCCTAACACACAGGCCACAGACCGCGCGCGATCTTTCCTTCCTCTTTCTTACCCCATCCTCACCTTTACACTTACTAACACTACCCTACCACGCATTCCGGGAGACCGATCGGGGCTTAGAGCTTGTCCCGGCTGGGGCGGTGCCCCTCGGATGGGAGATACCTGGTTGGGGAAACCCCGTTAACCGACGGTAGGTCGGCGCCGCATCACACCTCTAGCGGAGAATGATCACCGCCATCTGCCGCGATAAAAAAATGCATTACACTTACGTGATTAATGACCTTAGCAGCTGTCGCGCTCGGAATCACTAATCAATTAATCGATTAATTCTCTCACTCTTTGTAATGCCAGTACAATCTTTCTTAAATAATTCCAAAACTACACCGTTTTTCAAAAATGATTTTGCATAAATAGAACCATCATTAATATCAGAAGAACCATCTCGCGGGTTTGGAAGGCATTTCGAATCACCCTATGTAGTGACTGTGTAAATCCGTGCCGGGTGGGGAGGGTACTGCAGAGATGTTCGTGAGAACCCCTGGCGAGTAGCGCCGCCCGCACCACCCGGAGTAATTGCGCATGCGCAATAGCCACCGCGCCTGCACACGCAGAACACATCGGTAATTCACACGCGTAGACAGACAGCGCGTGCTTTTTGATTGAGGGCGGTAGAGTTTCTCGGGCTCGGGCTTTGTCATTTCACGCTTACATTATTAATGTAAGGTTAGGCAAGATCTGTGTGCGTCCGAATATAATTCTCCAATTACCGTATTTTCTTGCAATTAAGCCTCCCTTTTCCCCAGAAAATCGGCCATAACATATAGAGGGGTATAATATGCGAGAATCTGGACACGAAGCGAAATATTTTTTCAGAAATATCTTTTATTTAAAAATAAGGCATTCATTCATTCATTATTTTTTCAATCGTAAAAATGTCAAAAAGAAACAAACAAAAGTAACATCTGCTTCGTTTCTCCTTACTAGTCTCCCTCAGTCTTATTAGATCATGCTTCTAGACACTTCAGTGAAGACATTCCTTATGAAATAGCATTCACCAACGGCACTCTCTCTACCCCCTTGAAAGCTTCTCGTCACGTGTCATTCTTGGAATGTCGCCTCGTCGGGTGGGTGAGAGGTGACGATAAGAGCGTGTTCATCTTATGACTGACCTTGGTTACACTCGGTGACCTTGATACTTCCCTTTATATTGGAAGAGATAGTATTAACCCATCAACTCCCAACATAATATGGTGCGCCTAACGCTTGCCGATTTTCGTCGCGTTCATACGCGCAGTCATTGTTGGAGTAGTAGACATTGCTAGAGAGCTCTGGTAGCATGTATTAGCATATTCTAAACCAGTGTTATGTTTCTAAATTATACTACTTGAGTGCTCCAAAGCGGCAAAAGCTGGTTATTTACATTTACATTTTATTTGAACTGCAATTGGGTATGACCCGGTGGCAGTTAATTAACAATAATTACAATAATAATAACACTTAACATTAATAATAACAACAATATGAATAATAATAACAATATCAATAATAATAATAACAATATTAATAATAATAACAATAATAATAAAGGAGTACAATACAAGCCGAGCATGCAATAATCCTACTATCACTAATATTAAGTATTATAACAAATATTTCAACTCGTATGATATATAATAATTATAATTATATATCGGTGATGCTAAAAATTAATACAAGCTACATAAATATTGGCTAAATTTATTGTTTTTAATTCATTGATCGCGTTCACTACAATTAACTGCACGACACTGCACTGCACAACACTACACTACACTACACTACACTACACTGTTTTTGCTTTGAGTTACACTGACCAGCACTTCACCGCACTTCACAGCACTTCACAGCACTTCACAGCACTTCACAGCACTTCACAGCACTTACTCATTTAATGTCTATTACTATAATATTGTTCTAACTTATTTCTAAAACTTCAAACACTTAGAGGAAAAGCTTTGAAAATTGTTGCGGGTAAACTGTTCCAATCTTTAATTGTTCTGTTACAAAAGGAAAATTTCCCAAGATCTGAATTTTGTTTCCTTGTTCGAATTTTGTGAGTGTGATCGCTTCGGCCGAAATAATTTGGTTTTTCTAGTCTAACCTGAATTTCCTTCCAAGCTGTTTGACCTACGTACGATTTATAAAGAGCGCAAAGCCTCGCCCTTGTTCTTCTCATTTCTAGAGGTTCCCATGCCTTTTTATCGCGTTAGTTCTATAGGTAAACTTATTCGCTTTTCTCTGTATTCTATCTAGATTTTTCCGGTGCGACTTTCTGTATGGATCCCAACATGCCACTCCGTATTCCATGAGAGGGCGAACCAGCGAAAAATATGCTAATTCTTTTGCGTTTGCAGAGCTTTTCTTTAGAATTCGCATTACAAAATGCAAAGACTTCCACGTTTTCCTAACTACCTGATTTATATGCTTCTCCCACCCTAATTTACTATCTATATGAATGCCTAAATACTTGCATGATGAGACTCTTGGGATGATGACCTCACCTAAACGATAGTCTGGTTCCTCATAATTTCGTCCCCGCCCGAACGTTATTGTTTTGCTTTTCGATCCGTTAATTCCGATGTCATTTTTTTCAGCCCAATCACGTAAATGTTCTAAATCCTGCTGTAATATTTGTTCGTCAGCGCTACTTTTGATTTTTCGGTATATAACACAATCGTCTGCAAATAAACGCACCTTTGATTGTATGTTAACATGGAGATCATTTACGTACGCTAAGAAAAGTAATGGCCCTATGACACTTCCCTGTGGAACCCCTGAAGTAACAATACCCGTAGTCGAAAACTGAGTGCCAATTCGAACTTTTTGTTTCCTGTCTCTAAGAAATTCGCTTACCCACTTCACAACTCTAGCATCAATTCCTGAAGTTAATAATTTCCTGATAAGTAGGTTATGCGGTACTACGTCGAATGCTTTCGCAAAGTCGATTACGATTGCATCCACCCTCCCACCCGCGTCAACTTCGTCAGCTAGATCTTGCAAAAGAGAAACGATTTGGCTTTCGCACGAATATTTACTTCTAAACCCATGCTGTCCGTGAAAAATCCAGTTCGCTTTTTCCCATTCGCGGCGAATGTACCCGGCTATTAAATGCTCCATTATTTTGCATACTACTGATGTGAGCGATACTGGTCTATAATTACAAACTTTCGTTTTATCACCTTTTTTGAAAATAGGGACCACTATAGCTGTCTTCCAATCGTCTGGTAAACTTGCATTATTGATTGAAACATTGAATAATCTTAACAAATACGGCAATACTGCCTCCCCACCGAGTTTAATAAAATCTGTCGAGATGCCGTCTGGTCCGCGTGATTTACCGTTTTTCAGTGATTTTATACGTTTGCGGAGTTCCCATGCATGAAGCTTGAACTGGTTTTCTATTGGAAAATAATGAACTTGCTCCTGCGCCCGTTTTGGTTTGAATACTGATACAAAATACGCGTTGAACGCATTTGCTTTCGCTTGGTCGCCGTGCAATGGCGCGTTATCTGCGTCTAGAATTTCCTGAATTTCTTCCTTATTCCCCCGGCGTCTGCGGACATATTTGTAAAAGTCTGACCAATTATTTCTTCCTGTCTCCAAAATATTTCTTAAAAATAATTCATGCGCAATTTTCTTTTCTTTTTCTAATTCCCTGTAGAATTTTTTAAAAGTTATCATGTCAGCAATGCTGCGATGTCTCCTATTAAATGCTAGTCTAACTTTTCTCTTTAAACGCCGTACCGCCCCGTTATAATATTCAGGATCAGGATTACTTTTCAGTATTTTGCAAGGAACGAACGTATCTAAAGCTGTTTCTACGATTGTTTTAAAAGCCCCCCATTGTTCCTCCATACCCCCTTCTGTTCTTAGAAAATAGTCGTATTTTTCCCTTAAGAAACTACGTAAACCTTCGACGTTTGCTTTTCTATATTGCCTGACTATCGTTCCTTTCACCTTAGGTCGCGTAATTACATTTGTTTGTACTTCTACCATCACTGCTTTATGGTCGCTAATCCCCTGAAAGACGTCGCAAGAAAGGAACATTTCTGCAGGGTGAACAAGGAAAATGTCCAAAATTGCGCTCTGCCGCGTGGGTTGGTCGACTACCTGCGTTAGTCCCTGCTCCCATACCAGTCGATTGACGCGCTTTTGAATTTTCCTGTCGCATACCTCTCCTTTCCAGTTAGCGTCGGGAAAGTTTAGGCCGCCAGCGACAAGAATAGAACGACCGTTTCTGTTTTCCACTCTATCACCGATTTCATCTAAAATTTCATAACCGTCGTTTGGCGGCCTGTAACAAGCAATAATTTCCACGGAATTATCTAGTACGTCAATTACCATTCCTAACATTTCAAAGTTGTTACTAAACCAACTATTCCTAACTATTAACGAGGTCTTGGCGCAGAGAAAAACGCCCCCGCCTCTTGTTTCTCTATCTCTTCGATATAATTTATAACCGTAATGTAAAATTTCAGAATTAGCTACCTCATCTGTTAACCACGATTCTGTCCCTATCACTATATCTGGATCGCATGTATCAACTAAGTTCCAAAACTCAATGGTTTTATTAATTATACTTCGACAGTTTACCTGCAACAATCTTAGAAAGCCCTTCCTCACCTGAACATATCTGGTCGCCGCCGTCGTCGCCGCGGTCTGCCACGGTCGCCGTCGTCGTCGCCGTCGTCGTCGCTGTCGTCGTCGCTGTCGTCGCCGCCGTCGCCGCCGTCTCCGCCGTCGCCGCCGTCGCCGCCGTCGCCGCCGTCGCCGCCGCCGTCGCCGCCGTCGCCGCCGTCGCCGCCGTCGCCGCCGTCGCCGCCGTCGCCGCCGTCGCCACCGTCGCCGCCGCCGCCGTCGTCTCCGCGGTCTCCGCTTCCTCCACCGTCACACACGTCACCGCTGAATCTTCCGCCACCAGAGCGAAACCCTCAGCCTCCGCTCCTATCGCCATTGCCCGCCATTCGACCGCAGGGCGCAAGATCGGCGGACATTCACAGCGTCAACGGGCGACCGGAGGGCGTGTGCAGAACTCAGCAACTCTGGTGTAGAGGCCACTGAGTGCCGCCACGCCCCTCCGGTTGAGGTGGACGCCGTCCCGACCTAGGGCACTCTCCGAGATCCACCCGTTTGGATCCACAAAGGTGAATCCGAGCGCTTTTGCCACATAGTCCATGTCTCGATTCACCCTAGCGACTTTACGGGACCAAACATCCCGGCGGCGAATGACACCACTTAGCACTATGCGGGAGGATGGAAAGCGCTTTTTCGCTGCTACCCCAAGTTCGTAGATCTCGCCCGTTATGTAGTCAAACGAGCGACATCTCCGAAGGTTGTTAGAGCCTCCGTGAATGATGACAGTGTCCTGTGCTTCCACATCGCTGGCTTCTATTTGCAATTTCAATTGCTCAACGCGGATTCCCGGGAAGTATTTTACCTGTAGGTTTGCGTGACCCACGTGACGCACAATAGAGTCACCGAACACAACACACTTTTTGGGACCCGACCCCTCACGGTTTTTCTTTGCCGCCCTCACAACAGATGCGTATGTTGCCGTCGCCGCCGTAGTCACAGCCGGGGCCGGCGCGGCAGCCGGGGCCGGCGCGGCAGCCGGGGCCGGCGCGGCAGCCGGGACAGGCGAGGTCACCACAGCTCGCAGGACTGCTTTGGCCGGCTGTGCCACCGTCACTGCCTCTTCCGTTGCGGCCGCTGCTGTCACCTCCATCTCTGTCACCCTTGTTGCTGCCTTCAGATTTTGCAGCTCCCGTTGAGTGGCAGAAAGCTTCGCCGTCACCTTCAGGAACTCGTCGGAGACGCGCCAGTTCATCGCGCAGACCACCCACGCCGTTACAACACTCGACGCACCTCCACGGAACATCTACTGGTGCGCCACGTCGCGTGGACACCGGGCCAGGATTCATTTCGACGCCACCAGTGATTAGCAGCGTTGCTATGACAAGCAACGCAAAGCCGTCTAGAGAAGGAGCTACCCTTTCCCAGCACGCACGCCACGCGGGCGGCCCAGCCGCCGATGCGGGCCCGGTACGCCTGCAAGTCGCAGCCCATTATCTCTATACCTGGGCGAGAGCGATCCCCAAAACACGTCCGCTCGCTACAACGTCCAGACGCAGACTGCATATGAGCATATTTACTAGAAGTAGAAAACCGTTACACTTTAGCTGCACATGCTCCGTCAATTTCGGTGCATTCTCCCCTCCAAATCCAAACCGGTACCCATCTATACAAAGCTATGATCAGACCTATGCTAACATACGCATGCCCAATTTGGGGCTCAGCAGACAAATCTCATATCCATAAGCTCCAGACCTTTCAAAATCGTTTCCTAAGGACCATAACCAAAGCGCCTTGGTTCATACCCATTGATCTACTTCATCTCGAGCTCGGCATACCCCTCATTACCACCAACATCAAGCAAAGCGCCCTTAAGTTTTACCACAAAATCCCTTCAATCCCACAAGCCCTCCACTTCCAATTAGGAAAACAAACCCCAAATAGAGCACGTATACGCAGGAAACTCCCCAGACACTTTTTCGACCCACCCTAAACCCCTCACACACACAACTGCTCTAAATAATCCAAACCAAAAATAAAATTTCTAAATTAAACTCAATTCTGTACCTAATGTATTCTAACCCATTGTAAAAGAGGCTGTACGCCTAAAGGCAAATAAAGTTAAAAAAAATTCGGTACGGACCAACCACCGTTTGCCGTAAACCCGCCTCTTCCTCCGATTTAACCACAGGCATATAACAACTAAGCTTCAATTTATATTGTATATATTCCCTTATTTGTATTTAAGAGATTTCAGAATATAATATATTTATTTCTTAGACACCGACCAACTCTATGATGATAATAATATGAGATTTGACAGTTGTGTTTTTGTTGTGTTAGCTTGTCACATAATCGTAATGATTTGAAGCCGAATGTACGATGCTGTTGAATGCAGTCCTTTTGGAAAACTACGAGTACGTTGACCTATTCAGACACAGTATTTCTACTTGCTATAACATTTATGCCTCCTGACCTGATTGCTCTCTCATTCACCCTAGAGTTCCCTACGAAGTTTTTGTTCCTGGAAGTGAATAGGAGGGGTGTAATTTGGATACAGGATTTGAAGTTAATGAGTGTAGAAGCGTACAGATTATAATTTTTCAATACAGGCAAGTAAAGGTATATTAATATAGAGAAAAAGTTTTGGTTTAATTTTTGCTGAGAATGTGTAACCATTTTAGTATATTTTTGAGAAAAAAATCAATGCTGTTGCTGAATATATTACAGGTTTTACAAAATTAAGAGGGTAGATCTCGAAAAGTAAAAAAGAAATGATTGTTAAATAATTTCTACTAAATTGATTGCATTGTTTGCTCGACATTGGCGACAAGAATACAAAGTTTGAATGATGTGAATACCTCTTGAGTGTTACGCTAGACTGTTTGAGAAGATTAAGCTCAAGTACTTTTTAATGACGAATGAATTAGCACATTAAATAATAGCTAGTCAGGAAGAAAACAGCGTTTAAGTATTCAAACAAGGCAGCATATTAATTATCTTACTTGAAGATTGTACAATGTAATGTACAAATGAAAGTACCAAATTAATGTTCGTTGATGAAATTATCTGTTACTTATTGCAAAAGAACCCATGTAATATTTTGAGTTACTGGAAAGCAATGTAATTTATACGCTTTCATTTTGCTCCTTTTTGTATTAGCATTTTCACGATTTATTACGAAGGCGAGAACACTTCTGTAGGAAACCTTTTGCGAAGTATCTTGAATATCGAGATAAAAGGCTCTACCAGCATGATTACTTCCTTCCCGTTAAAGGACAATGCCTTACAAAATGTATCCTATGAAATAGGGCTCATCTGCTTTAAAATTTATGAGAGTTATTTTGATCTTTTCTGCCGAATTGGTTCGTGCAAGTTTATGTATTGTAAGGCACGAAGTAAATAATGAGCTATCTGAAAAGTATGTAAATGTGGACCCGCTATTTTGCCAGTTACATCAACCTTCACGACACACGACTCAGAATATCGACTAACACAGTGAGGTTAAAAGTTCTTTTTCTAAATATTGAACATTTTAGAACTTTGTGTCTTTTCAAATGTTTGATTCTTTGTTCTCATGAGTGAGAGTTGTGATCAATTCCTAACATGATTTCTTTCAATAGCACATGTTGTCTCTTTAATGTATATAAATCGATGTGAAAGTTTGAGAAGTGATGGCAACGTTCTGCGTCCTATATTATCGACATATAAAGGAGGTTTTCTTCTTTTCCTTTGCTGGGGAATACCAAATCAACTTATTATGCGAAAATGCTCATTTTCCATTTCGAGTCAAGATAAGCTTAATTCCAGTTCACTCTCAAAATAGTAATATAAAACACAGAATTTGAAATGTAGTTACGCTAAAAAACTAAGTTTTGCGTTAACTAAAGAACTACGTTTACAAAATAGTTTGTATTAGTAAACATTTCAGAAAGATAATTCTTCAGATTACCGGTACATAAAATAAAAACGTCTTTGGTCGTTTCCATCAGAATTTTAAAATAAATTGCAAAATGACAATTTTTGAAATGAACGACTTTATTATGTAAAGATGATGTGAGGTGTCTATGAAACCACGAAATCGGCGTGCTCACAAATTATCCTTAATTGAAAAGATGTTCTGTTCAAACGTTTGTCCCTATGACTTGTCGTGATGATAAATTATTTTTCACCAGACTAGAGAAACAAAATTTTCCGTCATTATTTTCATGACTATGTTTCCACTTCACCCTCTTCTACTCTTTATCAAACATTTACTTTTCAAGTAGTATAGAGGAATAGGAGAGAATGATTATACAGATAGAAATTACATGACACTGAATGTCAGACGCTCGCTACTATTGAAAACTTGAAGCTCCCAGATTGTTTTAGCTGGTTATGATGGCCATCTTGCCTTCATGTATAACTATTCGGTCAATAAGTCTAATTTTTTTCGGTCAATAAGTTTAATCACAAATTGAAGATATCCTATCAGCTGATAATGGTGTTGCATTTTTAGCTCAACGCTGAGTAGGGAAACGAGTTTTCTACTATAATCAATTAGAAGTTCTGAAGTTGTACTTGAAGTATTGTTATTTCGATGAAACTAATTGGTAATTTCATGATTGTTTATTTCACTATTTGCACCAAATACTAAATGTTCCCTAAAATCCTGTCAGTATACGTATTGATTTTTATTTGAACTGTCGCACCGACTGATCATAAATTCGAAGTTGACTTCCAAATTACCGCATAACATGAAACATTCAGATGGCGTTGCTTAAGAAAAACGATAACCGAAGTCAAAATCTCCCTCACTCTAACTCATCTTATCTAATCTGTTTATTGACAAAGAATTTCCATCGTTTTAGGAATAAAATTTGTTGAAAAATAAAATAAAACTGTCCTATACAATATTATTTGTCACCCCACCAACATGAAAAAATATTTTAGCTTCCGCTTCAAAATATCGGAGAATCTTTCATAAAACGTTTTTACGGATATCCTTATTTCATACTAAAGAACAAGATTCATTTATTGTATGGGAAACTATTTTTAAATGTTCAGTTTCTCTATATTAAATTTGATTTATCTTCTTAGCGCCTAACTAGGAACTTCTTCCAGTAATAATCGTTACATTTTTCCAATTTCTTTAATCTTCCCTCCATAGTTTTCTTTTTAAGTACACAGTATTTTAATTCTACAATGGCTCCGCAAGTACATTAAGTACAAAATCGGAGGATCCTCTAACGAATTGTTTGAAGCATTATAGGATTCAATTTGTTATCTGGTAACTCCCTGTCATCATTTTCCAATAAATAGATTTTGGACCTCGAATTCAGAGTGGTAGCCCTTGGTTTTGTGGAAAATGGCTCTCGCCAAAATCTACTACACAACGAGATACGTATAAAAGATTATGAATGTCTTTATTTCGGAAGCAAAGTCACGTCATAAGGTCTGCTCTTCTGGCTAACTGCCAAACATTGATGTAAAAGCCATTTGGGCCAGAACTACGATATAATTATACAAACAAGCCAGAAATCGATGTTTCATTAGCATGAAAATCAATTGTTATTACTTCCCGTTCTATTCCGCTGCGCTATCTTCACAAAAGCAACAACCGTCGCTAGGATGGGCATTGACGGGGGGATTTAGCTAGAGTTCCCCTAGAACAGAGTTGTCCATGCATGGTTTCATCCCTCCCCATTTGTGATCAGCCAGTGAAACTCCGAGATCAAGAAGCTGGGGTCACGTGTGGATTGCTCGAGTAATGCAAATATGGCTCGCTAACATATTAAAAGTTTTAGTTGTAGCCCGCGAGCCCTTGCAAATTGAACACCCCTGCCCTAGAGGGTTTATTGTCCTCTGCTGAAAAACTATTAATTTGTCCCTATCCGGGGCACGAGTAATCGAGCACCATAATAGCGACTTGGGGTTCACAGAGCAACATGAACTAATGGGGCCCACTCGTTATTGTTTATGGAAGTCTATCCTCTTTTTCTCTAAGTGGTTGATGATTTTCTTAACACTTAAAATAGCTTTATACCCTTTAATCGAATGAAGAACTTTTCGATAAATGTATCTTTCATACTATTGTGTTATTTTCGTTGTCTGTGAAAACTTGTTGTGTAAAAATATAAATAGAAAAAGGAAAATATAAATATTGTTTGCGAAGTTTATTGTTTTAATTTTAAAGTTAAAACTTCAAAACATAAAAAAACAAAAAACATTTCTTCTCATCCTGGGGCTACCTAAGTTCGAGAACCGCGCACTGGCCCGGTCGGGCCGGTCGTAGTACATTTTGAAAGGTGAAGGGTGAAAAAGTGAAGGGTTCGTTCAGATTGTACTGCTCAAGCGAAGACAGACTTGGTTTCACCTGACAATTCGTCGATTCGCCCCCCCCCATGTAATTTTAAATGCCCGCGCCTGTAGAAAATTGACAATTGGCACCCTGTCCGTCATGAAGTAAGGATAATGGTATAACATTGTGAAGAACATGGTATAACATGATATAACACTGAACAGTTTTATTTTATTTTTTATTTTTTATTTTTATTTTACGTAAAAAAACAGTTAAAAACTGCGTATGACGTGCTATGGGGAAAAGTGAATTGTGTGCACATTTTCAAAATTCTGTGATCCCTACACTAAGTCATATACTACTTAAATTTTGAATTTTTGAAAGGGAGAAAAAACTTCCATGTAATAAAATCTATTTTCAAGGATAAACAAGTAATAAATTTTGAATTTTAAAAGGGAGAAAAAAAAACAAAAAAACTCCCATGTAAAAAATCTATTTTCATGGGTAAATAAGCAATAAATTTTGAATTTTGAAAGGGAGAAAAAAACAACAAAAAACTCCCATGTAATAAAATCTATTTTCAAAGATAAATAAGCAATACATTTTGGCTCTTATTACTTCCTGCCGCGACAACATGGAAACAATAATTTGAATAACTGTATTTCCCACTGAATTCTAGAAGACGTGCACAGAAAATGAAGTTACATTTATGCCCAGAAGCAAAACAAGGGCCATCTCAGCATTTGCTCAATGGATCAGGGAAACTGGACGAAAAACCTGATCGAGATGGGGGTCATTGACCCGGAAGCTGTGTTACAATAGTTGTTACAGGTTGTTTATACTCATTTATACAGTCCAAATGGTAATTAATGCATTATGTATCATTGTTAAAATTAATGTTACTTTTCTTGTGATGCTCAGTATAGTCTCTAACTGTATAGAAACAGTTATGCAGCAGAAACGATTTCACTTGTGATTTAAACTTTTCTATTGAATTTAATCGTTTAATGTCATCTGGCAAAGTGTTGTAAAATAATGTACATGTATGTTCAGCCAATATAAACAAATTCACATCATTGGCGCAGCCAACGGGGAGCAGGAGGGCAACTACCCCACCTCTGAATCTTCGAATTTCTGTCCCTTCAAGTAAGATATACCATACCATACACATCTAAATAAATAATTCTTCTAAAATGAGTTCAATGATAACATTTCTCTTACTTTACGCGGCAAACCATTTTCATACAGAGAGGTCATTTATCCCCTTGTGAAGGATAAAACCTAATTAAGAGAGGTTTGCCTCGAATAAAATAACTTTAGATGAACATAGATTGCAATATTTAATATTGTCATTTTACGTAATTGTTACAAAAAGGACGATGAAGTCAGTCAGACTCGTGTCTTAGGGACTTTGAGGGTCATTTGAAAAAAACCGAAAAAGTTGCTCCCATTCAAAAGAAATGGGAATTAGCAAAGATGATAATGTTTGAACCATTTCGTTGCACCACTAGTGTATTTCACATCTTTTAAACTGTTTTACTCATTCAATTATTGTTCACAGAAACTTCATATCAAACTGCTCTTTTAGTCATTGTATTGAGTGGCGTATCTATGGTATAGCATGAAAGGTACATGTGCAACGTAATTGACCAGGGATATAATTCAACTACAACACTAATGTAGAAAATGCTAATGACAATTATTATTTTCATCGAAACAATTTACGCGAAAAAATGCAATTTATATTTCTTTATTTTATACGATATTTTTATAAACTTTATTTTATACTATTTATATCAATTATTTTTAATGAAATTCCCTTCTATAGCTTAAAAATGTTCAATGAGTCTTCTAATACCATTTTTATTGGTTGTTTCTATTACTCGCTTTTTAAATACATGCACTTTGCCTACTCTCGTTTGTTAGGCATTTTTGAGTTTGGCGCTACATTGGCACCCAATGTTGCAAACGTGATTTACTTTTTATGTCCGCCGCCACGATACGGGAACAACTGTGTCAGTCAAATCTGTCCATTAATTTTGTTCCTTGGTTAAATAGACATAGAATGCAATGAGGATGGAGATTGTCAGAAAATTTAGTATATTCAACTTTAAGGACTTTGAAACACGGTACTTTTACATGTCTCAAGCGTCACATGCCTTATCGAGGATTTTCTTCCCTTCACAAATGGGATCGGACTAGGTGGCTTAGTCCATCTACTGATGCCACTGGAGGATCTCTGACCGGGAGGACCTAGAGTTCGAACACCTTCGGTGGAATGATTTTTAGCACTAGGTAGATAGCTAGGCCGAGTTCAGCCACTCCTGGAGAATTCTGGTGGTCGGCTGCTCTGATCGCTGATTTGTCCGATTGACTCCAGGCGAATGCCGGAGCAATACCCTAACAAACGGGCAACGGAACGCGCGCGATCTCTTTCTTGTCCTATCCTCACCCCCTTACTTACTTGCTTACACACACACACAAGCACTACACCACTAATGAGATATTAGAGCTCTATACGGCTGGGGCGGTGACCCGCTGGCGGGAGATACCTAGATGAGGAAAGCCTGGCCTGGTAGATCGGCGCCGGATCTCACCATCCATCGGAGGAAGAGCATTGACACCCTCGTTATAAAACATGCACTACACTAACATTATTAATGTCCGTAACAGCTGTCGCGCCCAGAAACACAATTTTTTTACACAATTATTATGCTTTTACTCATTTGAATGTATCTGTAATTGTTTGATAGTAATACAAAAGCTTTAAAACATTTCAAAATATTTCATTATAGTACATTTTTAAAGATTTGCTATGATTGTAAAAATGAAATGAAGCTTGAAATATCGCAGGGGCAACTGCCCCCAGGAAGTTCCGCTCATGCTCCTGCGCCACCAGGCTGGCTTTTAGGCCTGTAACTGACGGCGTCCTATTTGCCCTGCGCGGCCCCGGCCACCGCATTAGGACGGGCTCTAATCGTTGTATCATGCCATCCGCGGCCTTCCCGGGAGGTAGGCTCGGAGCGCGCGCCCCGCGGCGCGAGATGGCGAACGCGATAAGCTCGCCATTTGCGCCGCTCGCCGCCAGGCTTCGTGCCGGCCCGCCCGCCCGCCCGTCCGCGCGCGGTATTTTGATTTATATTCGCGCAGCCAAACTCGAACATCTTCCCGTCTGGGCCGAGCTGCAGTCGCCCCGCTGATAAGTGACGCAACTTTAATTAAACGCGCGCCGCGTGCTACGCCCGTGGGGCGAGCGGCTTCGCAACACGAACCTTCTGCGATCCGGCCAGGCCCGTTGCGAATTTTCAGCGGGGAATTTGAGGTTATGTCGGAGCTCATTAAAAAATACGTTCGCGAAATGTAGCTTTTTAAAACCCGTTTACACCCCTTTTGTAGACCTTAGAAACGGCGTTCTAAAATTAACACTTCATTCCAAATCCCCTTTCCCCACCTCACACTCCGGTTTACTGAGTGCAATCTGTTGTATAACAACTATTTCTTGATTTTTATTCTGAATATACTCATTGTTTTTTCAATAAAACACTTAAAATGCCAAATAATATTTTATCAATACTACTTAATAAATATTTAAAAATATTAATGAGTGGATACGATCCAAAATTATGTGACAAATTGAATATGAGCAGTAATGATAACAGAAAGGTTCCTAATGATCATAAACAATATGTAAAAAACCAAATTAGTTCTTACTTCTAACGTGTATCAGTAATATACTTGAAACACAATAGTCAACACAAAGTGATAATACAAAAAATATTGTGAGAAATAATTGTAATTTCATTGTAATTCTTATTTATAAATTTATATAATTTATATTTCTATATTCTGCCACCGGTAAGCTCAATTGTGGAATGAAATTTATATCTATTCAAAGTACATAATTCAATTGTGTTGTCAACCTTCTCTATTCCAACGTTTTCGCTACAGTTGTTGGACCCTCTCTCTCTCTCTCCCTCTCTCTCTCTCTCTCTCTCTCTCTCTCTCTCCCTGAAACTCCTCTCTCTCTCTCTGAAACTTCCCTCCCTAAAACCGAATGTCCCCCTAAATGTACTAACTGCTAATGTACTACATGTATTAACTGCATTCCAAAGAGAACACATTTCCATTTCATCGAATTCCATCCATACATTAAATGTACGAAATGAGCTTCGGACGATTTCGGGATAACTAAAGACAGAGATTTCCTGGTAAAAAACAGTCCAAACCAAAAGTTTGCAAGCTGAGTTCACTGAACTGAATGGAAGAAGTCTCGATTACATCAGTAACGTATCGAACAGCTTGAGTTGTTCATCCGATCTGGTTTTGACACGATTTTTACGTCATTTTTCTTTGGCTTTAGGGCATTTTAAAAGCATTTTAAGAGCATTTTATTGATCATTTTTGGCCATGTTTTAGGTCATCAAAATTCGCCCCCTAATCATTAGCTATTGGTACAGCTTTCTAATCCTTTCCTTCTAAATTGTGCAATTATCGTGCACTTGAAAATCCATATCCATATTGAAATCCATACATTTCAGCTGCTTCTCAAAATTCTCACCTCATCCACAGCTAACCATATCTCATTGTAAATTTTTCTCCACTTCTGATCCCACATTAGATGTATACTTTGTTACATGTATTAATATCTCACATATATTTACAGCTAACGCAATTCCACCTCCTTTCTCGGATCTCTCTTAAAACTTCATTGCTCTTTTCCCAACCACCAACGTCATCTACTTCCTGGCCTTTTCTTTCCACAACAAAAACCGCGGCGTACTTGCACTCAACCCCATCCACCAAGGAATAAATTTCTAGATTCTCTCTATTCCCATACTCGCTCTCCATCCCCGCATCTCCGCTCCCCACATCACGATCGAATCTACCAAGCTATCAAAAACCTTCATACCATGATGCTTTGTTTCATACTTCCGTATCACTGTTTCAATCTTTGTATTATACCCCCACCAGTCCTCTGTTTCGGTACTGTTATTGCATTTAAAAAGGCATATTTACTTGAATGAATTAATTATATTCTTTTCCCATATTCTGAGGCGTTCAGGACAAAAACAGAATTGTATTTTAATAACTACAATATGTGAAAATGTATAAAAATATCACTTGAATGTGGGCATAGTTCGCATAGTGAGCAACAGAGGGCACAATTTCTGATATGATAATGATGGTCCGTAACTGTGCTTGACAAGTGCTACCGCCTTCAGGATTATTCTGATATTAATTCCCGATGATCCTGAAATAAATTTACAATCGCTCGTGGACAGTTATCTTTGTAGCCTAAACAAATCGTGCATTGGTCTGTATGCTCTGCACCTATATTGAAGTTCTTGAAAATACATATAATTCAACCTATTTTGTATGTGGAGGTTCATATCAAGAACTAGCTGAAATACTCTGCATTGCCTCATGTTTATTAATCATAATCATCTTGCGTCACCTGGCTAGCCTGCCACCTACTACATTTGTTACGATCATCGTCGTTTTGGACTGCATTAAAGAGATGCATTTTTGCATACTCCGGCGAACTTTCAGAAATAAATTTCACCTTTATCTGCTCTGAAACTTATCGCGCTCTTGGAATGAATCAAAGTGCATTTAGTAGGAAATTTTATGGGCTTTCAGAATGCTTAATTCACTTTGGTGAATTTACATGCAGTTTTCGAAATATTTGCGAAAAACGGAAAAAAGTGCTCATTTAAACAGTTCTATAAGTACGTAAGTTTTACAAAATCTCATTCAAACGATAACTTTTCTTTTGTTTTGAAGCTCACGTGTATACGATTTTATTAAGATCGGAATAAAACTGTAATTTGTATGGAAAACAAATAAACAAACGCACCTTATTCTTTAGGTAATAAAAAATAATAATTTGAAAACAATAGTCTGAGTTATGCTCAACAAAACACACATCTTCCAGTGAAAACCGCTTTGAAGTCGGTTCGGGCGTTCTAGAGATTATCCTGAGAAAACAGACAAAAAAATATGAATTGTATTTCATATCATTTAAATAAACCAGTTATTTTCAAAACACAAACAGACACTCCAATTTTATTAATAAAGAAGAAGATAGGAAGTAGTTCCCTAATTTAGATCAACTTTTATTTTTCATTTCTATGTTCAATAAAGATTCAATTGAAACACCATATTTACGAAAATATTCTACAGTATACGCACTTTCATAATAAAATATAATATTATAATTTCATCATTTCTTGCACAAAAACAAAGAAAAACAAAATAAAAGAACAACCGAAGACATGGAATCGATCCAAAGTGGGAGACCGGTTGCCTATTGTGTACTCTTAGTCTCCTATGTTGAATCTCAATAGAAATGCACGAGTGATAAACAAATTTGAAAAACGAATATTTTTATTGAAAATAACATTATTGTATCTCCAGCCAATTAATAATTTCAGATTGTTGAATGGATTAAAAGAGCTTTATACAGCTTTTTTTAGGAAAAATAGAATCGATGGTTCACTCCTTTATATAATTTTCAAATCTCATTCTCGTTATCAAGTTTATATGTAGAGGCATTAATTTTAATATTTTAAACAGAAGTTCCCTGCTAGGTTTAAAATATTCCAAATTAATGAAAACACTGTGTAGCAACACCCAAATGAATAATTAAGTACTATACTTTTTATTCAGTAGAAACCTTCCAATAAGCTAGGAGCATGGTGGAAATATTTCCACCATGGCTAGGAGATAAAAGTTAATAACCAAGATTGTGACTAGTAACGTTAGAGTTCATCTCTGCAACGTATGCTGATTTAATGCTAATTTCATTTTCACACACGGAGTGAGAACCTATAATCTCCATCCCAGACGCACTATCATATCTTCTTTTCTCTTTCTACTTATCGTTCAGAACCAGTTACTTTCATCACCACGATTTTCTTTGTGATCTGGTGCACATAATGTTTTTATTCTTGTATCGTGAAATATCTTACCTTGCCTTTACGATTGGGATTGTGTCTGAAGAGGATTCTTCATTAACATTCTGCCCAATATTTTTAGAACTAGGTTTGCTTGTTCATTCCACGGCCAAGGCATCAGATGGCGCACAATATCACATTCTATTTATACACATTCCATCCATTAGTTTCCGTTGATGTGATAGAATAACATAAAGCAAGCGACATGACCGACAAAATCCATTTGCAAAAATTTTAAACGACTATATATCAAAAAACGCAAAGCGCAGCACTGTTCTTGCATTGCAAAAATTAACGGCTGAAGTTACATAAAATAAAAGTGATAACAATTAGAAGACAAAAATGATAAAGAAGACAATTTGAAAAAAGTTGTTTTGTGTTTTTCCCTTCTTATACATTTTCGGTGTGAATTGAAGAGGGGGGAGGAACCCCCACCCGATACAACTACCCACTCGGACTAACACTAATTGCCGCCCCTGCCAAGTGAGACTTTTTCATATTATAAACGTAGAACCAAGTACACAGTAGCCAATGGAAGAGTTCCGACGAAACTCTACTTCTGGTTACATTTGTAAACAACTGATTTGCTAAGGCCTCCGTGAAACAGGACGCAGCCTTTTTTCTCTGATATACGGAGTGAGTTGTGTAAACAAAAGTATCCGAGAAACACAAGCGTTGTTCTGTGAAGTTAGTGACCATGGCAATTCTTACAAAAATATCAATACTTTTGTTATTTTCACCATCTTAATATAAACACCTATAGTTACAGACGTATACGTTTACATTGTTACAACCAGCATTCTTGAGAAGTTGAAAACTGACTGTACATCCTAAAAAAACGTTTATTGCGCATAGCTTTCATGAGAAGTACACCTTTGGACATATATTCCTTGATTTAGCCAAGACATTTGATAGAGTTTGGCACACCGGATTAATATATAAATTAATAAATCTTGGCGTACTTCAATTTCTATTAAAATCATTGAAAGTTTCCTAACAAGCAGGCAATTCTATGTAAAAATAAACTCCGTATTAAGAAATCCGAAGTCAAAAAATGTAGGAATACCACAGGACTCAGAACACTTCCCTGTATTGTTTAATGTATAAATGAATGATATGCCAACCTTCAGCGATACCAGAACAGCACTGTATGCTGATGACACAGCTTTGTTTACTTCACATACTGATTTAAATATAGCGTTTGATAATCTACAAAGCCGTTTGAATGAATTTCAAAACTGGATCCGAAAATGGCGAATAAAAATCAACACTGACAAATCACAAACTAAAATATTTACTTTACATCGATAGAAATTTCCTCCCCCTTAAAACTCAATAGCTATATATGTCTTCGACAAAAAGTAATATTATAGTTAAATATCTTGGGGTTCTCTTAGATCAAAAACTAACATGGCCATCTCATTTTCAGGCAATAGCTAATAAAACGTATATCAAAGTTTCAAAATTATATTCGCTAATAAATTTCATATCTTCTATTAAAATAGGATATGGTACATTCATTTATAAATCAATAATATGACTCTCTCTGATTTGTGCCTTCCCATCTGGTGCAATGCTGCCCCGACTCCTTTGAAAAAATTACAAGTAACAGAAAATAATTGTCTCCGAAAAATTGTTAAAGCTCATTGGTTTATTCCAAACACACAAATTCATTAAGAAATACAAATTGAACCTCTCAAAAACTACATCAAAAATAAAATTCTTCTCTAATCTCTCAGAGTCACCTTGCACCAAATTAGATAAATCAAAACAAAATTGCCGTATACGTTCGCGATGTCCAAAAGATATGTTCCGCCCACCATGAATATTTAATGAACTAGCAAATTAAAATTATAAATGATATTAAAATTAATTGAATTATTAAAATTAAAATTATTTAGCTCATTTACTTCATGGATGAAGGTTACCAGCCTGCCTGATGACTGCGGGATAGTCCCAAAATATTATGAAGTATTATATTGAAACTCCCTGTAAAACATAAACGATGAACAGGAAAAATAAAGATGTGAAAGAGAAAAAGGTCATACGTATCGGTATAACGGTTTCCAAATTTCCTTCTCGAGACAAATCAACTGAAAGTGAGAATTGTCAAAACTTGTGATTGCTACAAATACATCGGACAGCGAAAGTAATAAATAATCGTGCGCAGCTGGTCCTGGAATGGCATGTTCACCCTACAGTATCAACTGATAAAAGGAGTCGAGTTATTTCGTCTTCTGCTACTTGAGGAAACATCACGAAAATAATAGACGTTCAAGACTAAACTTGAGTTTGATCTCTCTCTCTCTCTCTTTGATTGATTGATTTGATTTATTTAAAGTCGCATCAACTATATATAGTTATTAGCGACTACTTTTATAATTACACAGTCAGTACAAAATAACACAGTAACTCAGAATTATACATATATGGTTAAATACTGTTATAAACTTCAATTTCTCTTATAAAGCTAATGAATTTAATGCACTGTTCTTTGTTATTGAGGTCTTTAGGAGAACTTAAATTGTACTTGTTTCTTGAACTTTCATATTTAGGGCATGCAAACCAATGTTCTACTGAAAGAGAAATCTTGCATGAATTGCAGTTATCAGGATCAGTGCTGTTCAATAAGTGGCTGTGAGAAAATTTTGTGTGTCCTATTCTGCATCTTGTCAAGACAACCTGATCGATTCTGCAGAAGCTGACCGTTGGATTATCATCTTCAAACTTTCTAACTGATCTTAATTTGCACCCCTGTAAGTTGTTCCATTCATTAGTGTCAAGATCAGCTAATTTGTTCTTGACTCTCTTGAGATATTCTTGATAGCTTACTGGTATATCACTTCTAACTACGTTTCGTGCTGCTTCTTTAGCTTTTCTGTCTGCCAATTCGTTTTCTGCAATGCCAACGTGCAAAGGCATCCAGCTCAACGCTATTTCTTTGCTCTCACTGCTTAGTTGGTTGATTTTTCCAACTATCTCTTGGACCAATACATTATCAATAGATAGATTCATTATAGCAGATACAGCACTTTTAGAGTCTATTATTATCATAAATCTTTTTCGATTGGCCCTTGTAATGTATGTAAGGGCCTCTACTATGACATATAGTTCACTGGACATCACTGAAAACTCATCAGGTAATTTTTTGGTGATCACATCACATGAAGCTATTACTGCGCAACCTACGTTGTTTAGATTATTTAAGCCATCAGTATAAATTTTGTTGTAATCATCATATTTTGGTAGTTCATTTCTTATTTGGACACAGATTTCACGAAGATTTGCATTCTGCTTGTTAGGGATGTTCGCAAATTCAATAACGTTGATGTCTCGTATTATCCAAGGAGGATAGTCAGGTAAGGTCATAATCCTTAGGAGTGGAAGTTTCTCTTGTGTCTTCTCTAATATCTGAATTGCCCTTATTGCTAAGGGCCTCGGGAGCTTCATTTTATAATTTAATGTTCTATAATATTTGTATGCATATTCGAATACTCTGTTTATTGGATTCAATTTGTTGGCTGCTACTTTGATCGTATATCCCATAAAAGTAGCAGCCAACAAATTGATATCTCTCAGAGAAATGCCGGTTAGCAGAAGAAAACTAAAAAAAAAGGAACAGTATCCTCAGCCTAAACCAGAGAAAATAAAGATGACTCATGAAGAGAAAGTATTTCGTGTAGAAGCACCGAAGAGAAATTCAGAGGGCAGTTAGTTTAAAAAATGAAACAATATTTCTACACATTCTTGAAAACATTTAAGAATAGAAATGCATAGAAGGAATTAGCATGGAAGAAAACTCGGTTTATCCCTTAAAAATACGGTTACAGAATGGTGAAAAAATGGTTACAGTATGGAAAGACGATTGCCAGCTTGTTATTTAAAGAACTATCCAGCTTGACCTGGAACATTTCACCTTATTGTACGAGTTACAAAGATTATTTCAATCAGAAATTATAACATAATACTTACAAATATTGTTAATTGTTGATTGATAAAACTTAGAAATAATTTAATCATTAGTGAATTGATTTCTAAAAAAAAAGTCGTATTCGAATACCATTCCGTCAGTCTTTTTTACTGCAACATAAAACGGTGTGTATCTTTCCGTAAACAGAACAAATAAAATTTGACGCCACGATTAACGTAAGCGATGCAAGCATTTTTTAAGCAACTTTAAAAATTAATGAATTCCCGAAAAACATCCTTGGTAAAAAATGAAAAACTTGTGCTACATATTTTTCTTACTTTTCATAGAAAAAAAAACTAAAAATGTCGGACATCAAAGTCACGTTATCTTTAAATTTGTGCAGTTTGACGTGGAATGACTGTGATGTGTACTTAAATGTAACTGAATACATTAGTTTCCTTTTCATGGTGAAATTTATTTTGCATTGTTTCATCACTAGTTACTTCATGTCACGCATTCATTATTTGGAGGATTCTCCTTAATCATTATTCAACGCTTAGATTTCCCAAACAGTTCTTCTATTATCGTCATCACACTTGCATCATAGTTGTTAAATATCTTATGAGGAAAAGATATAATAATCTTTGCCAACCACTGGCGGTTCTAGGAATAACAAATTTAATTTTTAATTGTCGTAAGTCGGCGAACTGCCACACGTTTTCAAATAAATTTCCTTTTGTTAATAGTGCATTGAAGTGAGAATAAAACATATGTTTTGGAATTAAGCACATTAACAACAGTTTATGACGTAAAATTAACCATAAAAACCAATCAAAATTATTCTGTAATTTAAGAATATTCTGCGTTTGAAGACGTTTCTCTGCAAGTTCGAAGGCAGAGCCTGATTACGATTAGCGTAATGCCAAACCCAGGCAGTTCGGAGTAGGCGCAGGATCGCAGGCGGTGCCCATTCCGCGTTGAGGCAGAGCCGTCGCTGTCCTCAATGCGAAATAAACGCGCGCCCCGTCGAATGCTCGCTCTCTTTGAAGCGCCTCCGCAATGCACGGGCGCGTGGGCGCCACCCGAATCGCTCCGCGTGCGTTGCGCCGCGCCGCGCCGCCGCAGCCGCCACCATCCACGCCACCGCCGTCACCTCCATCGCCCCGACCCCGCCACCATCGCCCTCTCCCTTGCCCCGTCAACGCCTCCGCAACCCCCCGGCACCGTCACTGATTGATTGAGTGATTTCGGGCGCGTCAACTAGTGAGGTCATTTGTCCCGTAAGTGTAGTGCATGTTAGTGAAAGTGAGGTGTGAGGATAGGACAAGGAAGAGATAGGAAAGATCGCGCGCGGTCCGTGGCGCGTTTGTTAGGGTACTGCTCTGGCATTCGCTTGGTGTTGATCGGAGAAACCACGCAAAACTACCGATCAGAGCATACTACCGATAGAATTCCCCTCCCGACAGCGACTGAATTCGACCTAGCTGACAAGCTAGTGTCGAAAATCCTGACGGCGTCGGGAGTCGAACCTAGGGCGTCCCGGTCAGAAGCACTGCAGTGACAGTTGATACACTGAGCCACCCGTCCCGTCACCGTAACTCCACCACCGCCACCACCATCGTCTTGGACACCGGTACCACCACCGCCGTCAATATCGCCGCCACCCCCGCACCTGCACTCGCACCCCTCGTCACCGCCACCGCCACCACCACCGCCACGCCGCCGCCGGCGTCGCCGCCGCGCTGGCACCGCGCCCGCGAATATGGGTTACGCGCGCGGTGACGTCACCCGCGCGAGGCGGCTGCGTAATGTCTCGGCGCCGCGTCCGCGGGCCTGCCCGACTGCGGGCACGCCTCAGGCAGGCTTAGGTGGGCGAAAACGCGTGCTAAGGCGAACAGGTGGACAGGTGGCTAGGAGTGTGTGAGAGTGTCTGGGTGTGCGCGCACGTGTGAGTAGGAGACGCCAGGCGGGCGGTGAGGAGGCGAGCGAACATATGAGTGGGGAAATCGGTGTGGTGGAAAGCCGGTGGTCGGATATATGCGTTTGTGTGTTGTGCGCTTAGAGTGGGTGGGGAGGCGGGTGAGGAGGAGAAAGATCTTGTAGATGTGTGAGTGAACGGATGAGTTGTGCAGCAACGCTGGCGGGTGAATATTATTAATGAAAATACAGAATGTCGGAGGAGGAAACGTCGAAAGTGGGAAAATAAGCTCTTAAGACAATTTTAAACAGATTTTGTCTAATAAACTACTTGGATATTCCAAGTGGTTAAGCCGCAATATGCACTTAAAAAGTGGTGTGAAAAAATGATTTCTATGCAAAAATTTGCATTGCAGAAGCATAGAAACACACCAGAAATATGTAAATTGTTTATTATTTACAAAAGAATTGACTATATTTGTTCAGAAAATTGACTCAGAAATAAAAAAAAAAAGCAGTCAAATTGTGTAAATTGGGTGCTTTTATTTCTGGGTTAATTTTTCTTTCTGAACAAATATATTAATGTCTTTGGTATATTCATTTTTTCCTCCGCGGTCACCCTGTATATGGCGAAATATCATTCAACAAGAACTAATGTTTATTATCGATGTAGTCGTACTCTTCGCAAACTATGATTCCATACATATCATATACAAGTACCTGGTTACCACCCTCAACTGTCTTTTCAGTACACCGAAGGAGCACATCAATATCGTGTGACCCATCCAACTATTTCTTCTTTCAGCAATTTCAAGTCACCAGTGAACAGACGGACAGGTGTGATTGCAAGGGGTATGGTTTTGTTTAGAGGGCGAGTAAATGAACCCATAAACTGGCCGAACGGTGAGCGGGCGAGAAGTGGGGCGTGTATGCAGGGAGTAGTGAGTGGGCGGGAGAGTAGGCAGGTGAGTGGGAGGAGGACGAGGGGCTGGGACTAGTGATGGCAAATTTTAACAAAACATCGATACATCGATGTTTCGATACATCACTAAAGGGTTTTCGATGTCGATGAAAACATCAACAAGAAAACATCGATGTTACAAACATTAATTGTAGACTAATACACATTCTATTTTCCTATCCATTTGAATTACAGTACGTAAATGGGATATATTTTATTGTTTGGTTACCAGCATGTTAGTTGTATGTTAATAATAATTATTATCGAATGGAAAGAATAAAATTAAAAATAAAGAACATCGTGTTTTGCTACTTTACCTTTTAGTCACTTCCATTCATACACAATCGAAGTGAAACTACCGAAAATTCCCTCAGATTGCACAGGCGAAATGTGCAGAGTGATAAAGAGGATGTCGCAAAACAACGATATTGCTATGGATTGCTGCTACACTACAATGTGCTACACTACTTTATTAAAAAAAATGTAAAAATTAAAAAAACATCCATACTTTTCAAACAAAATATCGACGTGAAGAAAACATAGAAAGCAAAATATCAATGTTAATATATCGATGTTGCTGGCGGAAAACAACGATGTTTTAAAAACATCGATTTCTTTTGCCATCCCTAGCTGGGACGAGGCATGCACTTGAGTTGGAGGATGGATAGGTCTTACATTCTGCGTCAAATGTTGAACATCGATGCGATTTTTAACTCACAAGCGTCCAATATTCTCATTTAAAAAGTTTTTAAAAATTCCTTTGCATAATACTGGCCAACGTTTTAGTCCTACAATAGTTTTGTATGGTTTTGCTGTTTCATTGACGTAAAGCATCCGTCTTGCTGTGTGACTATACTTTCTGTCTGTTAGTCACTTTCATGCAAATCATTTCAATAGTCTGACTACTTACCGTTTAATTGCAACGTGTATCTATGTCCATGGACAAACAAGAGGTAGGCGTAATTAAATACGGATTTGTCGTTTGAATATTTACAATATTTCTTTGTTTTCTTTCTAGGACTACTGTAGTTTATTCTTGAAACACTTTGAAGAAACTTCTACGGTCGGAGTTAATTGATTCTTGACTGTCTGAGAGGCGTCCTGGGACACAGTTGTCAATGTTACGGTCGTCGAAATGCGACCTTCCTCTGGTGAAAGTTGAGTAGATAGTAACTTTTCTCTGGTTTTAAAGGTATGCTTCACTCAATTAAATTAAGATCAGAATAAAAGTAGATTTTTCGCTTTATAATATAAAAAATGATGTGTGAAAAGTAGTCTCAATTTATTACTATTATTTTAGCGTGTTACAATCCTGTAGAGGGCAAGGGCCTCGGGTGCCACATGGGTTACACAGCGGTAGAATTCCCAAGTACCCAATTCTGGAACTTTCTTATACAGACGAAACAAAATAAGATAATGTGCACTGTTCACTTTGTCACTGTCAAATTTAACACTGTTCACTTTGACTTCACTACTTAAAGCTAATTATCTAGCACTTTAGCTTACTACTTTCCGCATTGGCACTTAAACAAGTTGGTGATAAATTGAACAATCTAGGATGCGCTCATTCTGTTGGATTTAGACTTCTGACGATCCTTTATCCAGGTAGATCATTGGCTGCCAAACAGCATTTTCAGTTCGTTCGACCACCTCTTGTTTTGCCTGCCGACGTTTCTTTTCCCAAGTCTTGGATCTCAAGCGCTAATTCGGTGAGTCCGAATATGGAGAAGTTGCATGAAGTAACCTGCCCAACACCATTTCAGATGTCTAATAGTGATTTCAACGTTATTAATTTGTGTTGCCTTTCTCATGTCTTCATTTCCTATTCTACTTGCCAGGGAAATGTTAAAAAATTTTCTTTCCATTTTCCGGAGGCAGAAGTTAATAGCATTTGTTTCTTTATGGGTGAGTGCCCATGTTTGCGAACCATGTGTAAGCGCCGGAAGTACTCAAGTGTTTATTATTTCTCTCTTTATTCGCAAGCTGTAGGACTCGTTCAAAAGAGTAAGTTTAATCCCCAAAGTGTTGACCATGGAAACGGCCGAGGAACGGCAATTTGTCTGGTTAATTCTTTTTTGTGTTATTATTGAAAGATTGTAATTGTCCCAGATAAGCATATTCTCTCACATATTCAATTTTTTCTGTACCAAGATATTTTATCTTGGGTACTATTTGTCATGACCTTTGATTTTCTGAACTTTATTTGTAGACCTACTTCCTTGCTAAGAATCAGAAATTCAGAGAACATTGCTTGAAGTTTTCCGGGTGAATTGGCAATTAAAACAATGCCATTCGGAAATATAAGTTTAGATAATTTTTCCCATCGATGTTAATTACAAATTTATCCGACAATTTTTTTCAGTTATGACCGTCCATGTCTCAATTATGACCGGCGGAATAATCTGCATTTCAGGAAAAATCCCATTCAAATCGATTTAGCCGTTCCGGAGGATAACTTACGCAAACAACCAAAACAGTGTAAAAATAATTGAATAGGTTTTTATATAAGTAAATAACCAAATGACCTCGTGAAATTACTAATGAAATATTATATACGAAATTACTAAAAGACACCTATATGAAGTTACTAAAAGACACTTCAATTATATTAATATAGGGAATGGCGCTTTATGATTTTAGTATTCTCTATGTATGCTGTTACTATTTTTACCAATTTCATCTTTCTTGTAGCAATTTAAGACTTCTTGTATTGACCTACTCGCATGAGCAAAGGTTAACGACACTGGTAAGATAACTGCTTATTTTTTTAACGTCATATGTAGGTTATCTCAAAAGTCGAGGGGTACATCGTCATTGATAAGAACATGACAACGATGAACCAAACATTATTTTGGTGAAAGACCTCCATTGTTGTTATATTGTGATTCGTAAGCAGGCCAAATTCTTATATAGTCCTGATTCTTTTGAATGATAAGTGCATTTTATTTCCTCGCAAATATGACTGATAGATTTTCAGTTTGGAATAAATGAAATAAAATAAACGTAATCCACGATACATACATTTTACGAATACGAAAATAATAGAAATTCAATGAATACTTCTCCGCAATAATCCACAATCATGTCAGTCTGTTATAGTAAAACGATTGTGAGATTGTCGAGATTTTCATGTCCCAACTCGTGTTAAAAAATGAAAGTTGACTATCCTTTCCAATCAACAATACAGAGCAACCTCCCCGTGAACGAGTTCCGAGATAATCATGATCTATTGAACCTATATACATTCTGGGACACACACACACACACACACACACTATATATATATATATATATATATATATATATATATATATATATATATATATATATATATATATATATTTGTATACACACATATTAGTGCGTCTGTTTGTATGTGTGAGAGAGAGTGCAACACACATACGGAAGGCTGATTGAATCCTTAAGACGCTACTGAGGTAGATTTCCATTGCTTTCCTCACATCCATTATTAATTGGTGAGAACTCAAATTGCTTGGATCTCATATAACATAAAATTATACAATGGATTATTTTAAATCAGATTTTACATTGGTGTCGTGAACTCTACAAATGCGATGCTTTTTATAAATGGCCAGAAGTAAGAGAGGAGGAATCCTTTTCACTCATTGATATATCTTTGATGTGTGAAATGACTTCGGTATTTTTCATCTAAATCTCCAACAGACGAAAAAATAAGCTTGCGCAAATAGAGTCCGTGTTATGAAAATACCATGATTAGAACTTCTTGTTCAGTTACTCATACATTCAAGAGACGAAAATGTGATGAGATATTTTTGTATCATACGTTATAAGAGATCGATAAGGTCTGCTAAGCAATATTGTCTAATCGGCGGCCAAAGTACGTAAATGGTAGCCTTTTCAGCCTTTGCAATAGGCGTTAGGCCGAACACGAACATCCAGTTGAGTTCCGAAGGTTATTTTGCTTGGACACTTAAGATTGATAGAGGAAGTCTTTAAAGAACAAGGGCCAAACAGCCACCAGGCACGACCTCTTGACTTCAAAAGGATTGGAAGAGGACATACTTTGCTGACCAAAGAACTTTTTATTCTCTGCTGTGGCAAATTCAAAAGAAGACAAGGGGCTTTATGTAGGCTAAAAAGAAAGAAATTTCCTGCCGAAACTTTAAATTTGCTTTTGTCATTATGCCGCGAAAGTATGAAATAAAAAAAGATTGAATGTTATTCGATGATAAGTGGCATTAAACGAGTATGAGTTTATATATGACACGGCGATGGATGATTACATAACTGGGGAAATATAATTACGGAAAACAATTCGTTTGTGCTGGCGCTGTTTCGATCCGATGTCGCAAACGATGTTTTCTGTTGCATCCCCTCTGCACAAGAGTTATATTAGATTCCCGTGACAGGTAAGCATGTGTTTGTTTTGCCATTGTGGCATGAAAGGCAAGTCACAACATATCACATAAGCTCATATGAATACAATTCATATTTGATTGGTAGTGTTGCCTCAAATCAGACGAATGACTAAAGCTACAAAATGGCTAAAGTTGCCTGTAACAAATATTATAAATTCCTCCCGAATCTTTTCTATAATAATAAATTCTTCCCGAATCCCGTCCTACATTTATCATTCAGTTTCCGTTGATCCATTGAGCTAATGCCGGGATAATCACTTGCTTCGATTATTTTCCTCCCATTGTTTTACTGATCTTTACGTAAAAAAAACACGAATTTTGCATCTTGGATGAACGTTAACGTTGAGCTTCAAATTGATGACTTAATACGAAAGGTCTCACGTTACAATTTCGCCCTGAACGTTCAAGCTTATTCCTAGACTTTTATGTGTCACAGAAGGCCTCACATTTGCTAACACTGTACTTGAGTTAGTGTGCCTTCCCACAAGTCCGGTAGAATGTAGTGTATAGTTTTAATTACATCTTATTCCTGCGTAGAGGGTTTCGGTTTCATAAGGAATTTAAAATTAAGTATCTTAAATTTGTAAATTAAAGGTACTTTATAATAATGCCAATAATACTTTCGTAACGGGTGGCTGTGGCAACGCCATTTTGTATGCTAATAAGTGCATGCTGCCAATTTAATAATTTCATCTGGATATCAGCCTTACATTTTTCTCGTGTTTTTCGTTTAGTTGCGCTTTGGTTCTTTGAGCGAAGAGGAGAGCTTGCTTTGCTTTTCCGAAATCTTACAACATTCTTTATACTATGTCTTAGGCCATATCTGAAATGAGTTAATGCTTTGATGTTCAGCATAAGCTTTATGAAGATATATCAATAATGATGAAGCAATGGTGAAATGAGAGTCATGGAAAACGGGAGAACCCCGGGAGGGTCTGCCGCAGCAAACTCTACATGGATCGAGCGTGATTTGAACTCAGAGACAGAGAACTAACGTGCTGTGTGACTCTCACCGGGTTGTCCCGAGTCGGGCGGTTTTGTTTGTGTTTTTGACGTTAAGAAAGGGGACTTGTCGCTTAATCCATTGGTTTCCGAATTGATTCGGCCGTCCCTCGAGCGCGCCCATTGCTCTTGCGCCCGTGAAGGAGCATTGTTGGAACTTTCTTGGAGCATTTGTTTGCAACTTTTATCGCCGAATTGTTACTTTGCTAAATTATTATTATAGAGTGCTACTAAGAGCAACATGGAGCAATGGTGGAATAAAAGGTTGGGGAGCACCCTGACAAAACCTGGCGTGAGTCCACTTGGTTCACAAGTTATCATGATCGAGTGGAATTTGATCGCCAGTACCATGAGATAAAAAATATAATTCACTAGCCATATCCAACGGGTCTTTCCAAGATGCGCAAAGAAGGCAGAGAACGAATGAAAGGGACGAGTGTATTTTGAATAATGGGTTGCTTGTGTACGCTGTGTTAAATTTCAAAAAATCTAACTAATTAATATGCTAAATAACTACCCGGAAGAAACGTTTTCGAAATAAAAATGCGTTGGAAAGTACACGTAGCACTAGGGTGAAAATAGAAAATGTTCTCCAGGGGGATATTAAAATATTTCTTTAAAAAAGTGAATAATCAGAGGTGTCATGGCCAAAACACCTTTTTAATTTTTTGCAATAATACCTTTAATAAAGATAGTATTACTTTTTTACTCGCGAATAGGTCATCTTGGACCACGCAGGACATGCACTTGCACGGGCTCAGTATAATTTTATCACGTTGCAAGTCTTGCATGTAACTAATTAGGGGGATCAGGATTAAATTAAATCCGATTTTTATACCCCAGGGTTGTTAGTCCTGGGGGAATGGAATGATGATGATAATGAAGGATGAATGGACGGCACACACAAACAGGCATACACAAACACACCCATCCCCTAGACGGAACTCGAACCCGCGTTCCTTCGGGCTGAGATCGCCACGGCACTACTGCCTTAGCAATATCGGCTATCCGGAATGGCTATATTGGTATTATTATTATTATTATTATTATTATTATTATTATTATTATTATTATTATTATTATTATTATTCCTTAGAACTCTGAATGAGGTTAATAATATTCAGACATGTGACATCTGATTGTAACCGTGAAAGTAGGCCGGAGATCAATTGAAACTTCAGGATCAATAATTGTCCCTCTATGCCAAGCCTAGATTTCTTAATTTGAGTGGACATCATAAATAAGACTAGAGATGTATTTCATCCCTGGCAGGAACAAACTAACAATTCTTCAGCAGGGGACAGCCTCCCGCCAATTCGCACCTTGGTGGGCACAGATTCAAGAAATTTTCATGTACTACATTGTGAAGGTGAAAGGCCGAAGCCTCGGGCCCAAGAGGGAAATTCTTGAAGAAAAGTCAAGAAATTAACGGAGCCTTAAAAAGAATTTTGAAATTACACGTTGCAGAATCTCCGCCATGTCTACATTGTAACGTTTTGTATGTATGCAATGTGCCTCGTCGTTCTTGGGTTCACGTTAGTATTTTTTTCGGGGAATGATCGTCTCTTCCGGTCGGCTCTTCCTGTAGGAAGTCGACTTTTCCCGTTGAAATCTTCCTGTCGCAAAGTCGATTCTTCCCGTCGAATTCTTCCTGTCTTAGGAAGACGACTCTTTCTGTGGAATATGTTAAGAGGAAATGGCATCAACTGATATCACTGCCTCTGTCCGGGAAGTCCTAGGTTCCAGTCCCGAGACGAATTTGATGGCAGCATTTTCGACACTAGCTAAATAGCTGGGTCGGAACCAGTCGCTGACTGGAGGAGAATTCGTGCGGTCGGTTGCTCCGTGATCGGTAGTTTTCCGTGCTTTCTGCGATCAGTATCAGACGAACGCTGGAGCAGTACCCTAACAAACGGGCCACAGACTACGCACGATCTTTCCTTCCTATTCCTTACCCTATCCTCATCTTACTTACACGCACGTACTTTAACATGCACTACACTGCCACACCTACGGGGAGGCCGGTCGGGAGCTTAGAACTTGTCCCGGCTGCGGTGACCTTAGCAACTGACGCGCCCGGAATCACCAATCATTCAATCATTGAAAAAGAGGAAATGGCTAAACCATGTCTAAGAACGCGGCCTCCCCCCGCAGGGGCCGCCAGCAGGGTCCGCACGCGGGCATCGAACCGCGGGCCGCGAAAGTCGCGTGCGCGCCGGGCGGCGTCGGCGTCAGCGTCCTCGGGTGAGAGGGAAAGCGCGCGGGGACGCAGGCAGCGCTCCAGGCGGCGACGACGTCGCGGCGCTTTGCAGGCGCCGGCGCGCGGGCGCGGCCGCGGCTCCGGCGCCAGTGGGCCACGAGGTCGCGAATTTCGCAGCAGCCGCCGACGCCACCGCCGACGGCTCCGCAGCCCGCTCCGCCAGTTGCCCCGACTCGTAAGTGTTGTAGCCGCTGTTCTCTATTTTGTCATCCCCAATAGTACACGTAAAGTTTAAAAAACTAGATTTCTTGAAATTTGATTGGTTTGAAAATAAAAAAAAAGGTGTCAGTCGGATCACCAAATTTGAAAAATCTATTTCTTTAAAAAATAAGCATTAATTCAGAACGGGTAACACATTATGTTGGAAATCTGTTTAAAAGCTCCAGCAGCTGCCCCGATTCGTAAGTGTTCAAGCCGCTGTTCTGTTTTGTCATCCCCGATGGTGCTCGTTTTTGATTGATTGACTGATTAATTTTTCCGGTGTTTCCGAGCGCGTCAACGGCTTTGGTCATTAGTCCCGTTAGTGTAGTGCATGTTTTTCCTCGTGAGTTGGCGGTGATCTTTCCCGCTGGATGGCGAGATCCGGCGCCGACCTACCGCCGGCTAGTGGGGGTTTCCCCCTTACCAGAACTCTCCAACCAGCGGGTCACCGCCCCAGCCGGGACAAGCTCTAAGCTCCCGACCAGTCTCCCGCAATATGTGGTAGTGTAGTAAATGTTAGTGTAAGTGTGTGAGGTGGAGGTAGTAAGGGGAGAGGATAGGACAAGGAATAAGAAGGACAGATCGCACGCGGTCCGTGGCCCGTTTGTTAGGGTATTGCACCGGCATTCGCCTGGTGTTGATCGGAGAAACCATGGAAAACTACCGCCGGATCAGAGCAGACGGTCACTAGAATTCTCCTCCAGACAGCGACTGAATTCGACTTAGATGAAAAGCTAGTATCGAAAATCCTGCTGCCGTCAGGACTCGAACCTAGGACCTCCCGGTCAGAGGCGCTGCAGTGACCTCAGTTGATGCACTGAGCTACCGCTCCCGGTGATGGTGCTCGTAAAATTAAAAGAAAATAATGTAGATTTTTTGAAATTTGATTGATACGGAAATTTAAAAAGATGTCAGTCAGATCGCCAAATTTGAAAAAGTGCTCCTTAAAAAATATGCATTAATTCAGAACGAGGAACACATTATGTCGGAGATCTGTTTAAAATCTCCAGCCGCTGCTCCGACTCGTAAGTGTTGAAGCCGCTGTTCTCTATTCATCCTCGATTCTACACGTAAATTTTAACAAATTTCGTACATTTATTTTTAATTTGATGAAATTTGATTGATATTAAAATGAAGAAAATGTTTGTCGGTCGGACAACTAACTTTGAAATGGGTGTTTAAAAAAATGCAAGTATGTAGAACGGGGAACACATTACGCTGCAAATGATTCAAAACTCCAGAAGATGCCTTGACTAGTAACAATTCACGTTACTCTGCTCTTTCCTTTCATGTCCGACGCTTAAAGAAAAAAATAAATATTTATTCTACTTTGATTTTTAAGTCGACTAATATAAACATTAAAAAATCTGTTATCAGTCGGGACAACTTTGGTGACTGTGAAAAAACTGACAAAAGTGTCATTCTTTAAAAGTATACAGAAGTGTAGTAGGGCACAGCCATTGGAAGGACATCAACTTGAAAGCTCCAGCAGCTGTCCCTACGCGTTAAGTACAGCCGTACGCGCCCTACTGCTTTACATCTAGACGCTACAGTTACTTTGCATAATAACAGATATCAAAGCAATTTGTTGCCAAAATATCATGTGTTCGAACATATATTTTTGTAAAATGTGAAAATATGTATTACGACAAACAGTATCTGCGCCCTGTCAACGTCGGTGCGCACGAACCACCATTTACTTTACACCCATCTCACTCTGCGATTTAACGTAGGCATGCAGCAATGGTTGAGAAGATTTAGCGGTCGCAGCTCATTAATACATTCTCGCCAGGAGTGTATAATACTTTAGCCATCTCGCCGAAATCAGTATCTCGCATTCAGAAATTTGAGTTTTATATATGTACTTTGGCACTCCTGACTTTTCGGACTGTGGCCATGCTATGGCGTCCCAACCTGACGGCCATGGGTCGGATGATCTGTGGTAAGTAGGTCGCGAAACCTTACGCCATTAATTGGCATTCTCTACCTGCGAAATGCTTTCACCTTCATCAATCAAATATATGAAGTAGGACTGACAATGAAAAGCGACAATTAATTTTGTGCCCTCCGGGAATCAAACCCGGATTCGCGGCATGGAAAGAGAGCTCGCTAGCCATGAGCAATCGGGGTTATGTATAATACACACACACGTGTATATATATATATATATGTGTGTGTGTATATATATATATATATATATATATATATATATATATATATATACGTGTGTGTGTGTGTGTGTGTGTGTGTGTGTGTGTGTGTGTGTGTGTGGTTAAGTTGTTATGTTGTTATATAATAGTCTGTCGCGTAGCCGCAGACAACTGGCGCCCGCGAAAGCATGTTGCGTAGCTCCGCCTCGGAAAGAGCGTGTCAGCAGTAAAGGCCTATAAACCAGCTTGACCTCCGCTTAGCGGGGGGACGAATGCTACTCGTGAGCTCGTCGCCCGTGTGCACGGACCTTCCACTCCTCCGTCGGTTCAGATTGGTCTAAACTGGCCCTGTCGACATCCCTTCACCCCTCCGTCGGTTCACATCGGCCCTAAAAGATCCTGGCGACACTCCTCCACCTCGCTAGTTCAGATCGACCTTCCGGGGTCCTGCTAGCAGCTTCCCACCCTCTCCCCTGACCGCTGTGCACTTCGTGTGTTGCTAACTCGTCTGATGGCCGCTGCAAAGAGTCTCTTCCGGAGAACAGTCCTTGGCGAGGCTGGGAAACGTCAGGTGCCAGTAAGGTGTATGTACGTATACCATCCCAATAAACTGCTGTTTGCCATGACTGGGGACATCCCTGTTCTTATTGCTCCCTCTCATCCGTCTTAGGTCATTAAGAGAATAGGGAACGGCCCAGAGGTCACCTTCTGCCCTTATCGTCCTTCACTTCCCCGCAAGTGGTGCCAGACCCATCCCTCCCCCCTCCACGACATGAGTAATGTACTGTGTGTTACATATTATAATGAATGTAGAACGAACCCACAGAGAAACTAACTAATAATGCAGCATTTACATGTCGCCAGGCGAGCGCGGCCAATCCTTCCGTTACTACCCCGGCCGGTGTCTTCGTGCAATATTTCTCTCAGAAGCGCTGCTTGACCTCTTCGTTATTCCACTTCCTCTCTCAGGACTCGGGAGCTCGATCGCGAGCTGCCGACTAGCACTCGCACCTGAAGAACGCGGTTTGGCCACGTCTGATCTAGATAGACTCCAACCGCAGGGTGAGTGCTGGGATATCAGGTTAAGGGTCCGTGCACACGGGCATTCGGTGCGCGTCGTAAAATAACACTATCTTATGCAAAACGGCACACGAGCGATTTGGCCGTTTCACATTAAATACAGTGTTAATCTAAGACGCGCGTTACTTAACGCGCGTTACTTAACGCTTGTGTAAACAGGCCTAAGGCTCGAATTAGGTTGTGACGCCGTAGGAAGGAAATACAACCATATTATTCAAAGGATAGAGGATTGATTGATTGATTGATTGTTAGTAATTCCGGGCGCGTCAACAGTCTGAGGTCATTAGTCCCGTAAGTGTAGTGCATGTTTTTCATCGGGAGGTGACGGTGATCTTGCCCCACTGGATAGCGAGATCCGGCGCCGACCTACCGTCGACTAGCGGGGTTTTCCCCAACCAGGTATCTCCCACCAAGCGCCCCTCCCGGTCAGAGACAACCTAGGACCTCTCGGTCAGAGGCATTGCAATGACATCAGTTGATGCACTTAGCCACCGCTCCCGGTAGGAACCATTTAGTATGGGCATCTACTACTTATCCATCAGGTTTAGCACGGAGACTAGCAGGTAGTCCAAATTCTTGCACATGCTTTGCGGTTTGTTCGCGCATGCCCACTGATGGCTTCCTCCTGCCACCCAGCGCGGTACTGACAAAGTTGACAGTCGTCACTTGACTGGTCACTTCTTTCATAACCTATAACGATATCGTTATAGGTTATGAAAACGCTACCTAGCTTTGTTTTGTACTTCCACTCAATAAACGAAAACCATTCGTTTGCTTGTTATTTAAACCGACATATATAAGTCTTAACTTTGGTTAAAGTGTGTCTATGTTTTTCAATTCACCAATGAAGGGTTTTTAAAGAAATATAACTAATTCTGGGGCAATGACCTCACGGCGACAGACATAGGAGAATCACGGTGGAAGTATTCTGCTGCTCTCTCACATTGTCCTCCTTCCATGTCAAGCACTGAGCAACAATCTGTATCAATTTGTTGTTGTTGTTGTCGTCGTGGTGGTTGACGTTGTTGTGGTCGACGTTGTTTTGGTTTTCAAATCTGTAGATATTGCAATCGCTCTTTTTGAAGGCCTACTCCCATTTCTCATGACTCAGTAACGCACACTGCGCTACTGAGGCCAACTCTTGAAGAGACCTTGGTTTCAGTCACTCGCCTCTTGCATCACGTCAAGCTAATATTACAGCGAGATATTGTACTGCAAACATGTCAATGCAGTCGCAATTGTTCTCTGTTACCAACTAAGGCAGGCACGTCAAACCGCGCCCGTAAGAGCTACTTGCCCGCTTGGGGAGCCTAGCGCTCGGAAGGGCACGGGCAACTTCCCCTGACTCCGAACTCATTTCCCTTTAAAATTCAGAAAGGCAATCCAGTAAATCCATTCGCAAGTTGGAGCAGCCCGAGGCGGTGAATAGTGGATCCATTCGAAAATATGTTTGTCAGAGTTTTTTCTCTCAAATAACCGAGAATTGTATTATTTTATATTCTTCACTACTGACTACTATTTTATGTTTATTTTCATACTAAATTCTTCCTTGTATAAACATCTTTGCTAAGTGACCGGGATATGTTTGAATGGAAAATTATTTCCTTGTTTTCGTTTTGTGTTGTGATATTAAATCACTCATTTATTGTATTTTGCCATAATGTGAAATAAATTAACAAGTCTATAAGTTAACAATTCTTGCTTATGGACGGACAGCACTTTTAACAGACAAGAATATTTGTCTGTTAAACCTTCTAACCTGAACGTAGAAACTTCACGCTTACATATCACTCTTAAGTAAACAGGATTACAAAAACAAGTTACTTTTGATTCAATTTTGTAAACTTTTACTCTCAGTTGAGAATTTGACGTCGGTCTGATGTATTATTTCATTTTAATGGGTCATTTCTTTGCCTTATAGATAAAATAGGAATTAATGTAGCTACATTTGTGGCAATAACTGTCAAGTAACATCTCCCAAAGACTCGTGGGCCAGGTATCCAGTGACGTACAGCCATTTCGTAGTATCGTACAATCCTCAATTTTAAATCTCGCGCCAATTTCTCTGAATACAGTGCCCGCAAGCTTTAGTAAGCGGGTTACCTTGCCAGGGACCTTGACATGCCTGAACTAAGGATTCTCATAATTCAGAGGATCGTGGGAATGGATCGTGAGAATCATTACTTTCTGCGAATGTTTCAAATATAAAAGTTTGGCAAGACTTAAACAAGATCTTAATAAAATTCATTAAAAAAATGATGATGCCTATGTTGACCGAGTAATAATTGGAAGCCAGTTCTTGAGGTTAGATAAAAGAAAGTTCAACTCTCGTTTATTTTAAATTGAATTACACATTGAATGGTTTTTGAAACTGAAGAAGTAATATATGTGTGGTGATTGCTTTACATTGTGTGAAGCATTCCACAGTGCTTTATATCTTTATATTATGAGAAAAAAGGAGAAATAAGTGAAAGGGTGGCAGAAACATTGAGAACACATTTGGCGAATCGAAGGTTTGTGCCGGGCATACACGGCAAATAGTAGCTCCAGAGCGGAACGAATTTTTGTATAAAACCTATTTATATGAATATAAATCAACACGTGTTTCAAGTAGTGCGTTTCCTACGTTCTATATCTTGTGCGTAAAATATAACAGTTGTTTATATAGTAGTATGTACATTGTAGGAATGTATTACATGGAGCTATTATTAGAAATGTTGGTATTGAAGGAGACCGAAGTTCGTGTTGCAAATGTAAATGTGACAGGTCTCTAATCAATATCTCAAAATTTATTGTATCTGTTCCAGAGTAAAGTTTGAATATGTGCGACGAAATGAGGAGGCGAACCAGCTCATGAATTTTTAAGAGATTTTGTGTCAACGTTTCATACTGTGGGGTTAATGCTAAGTGGCGATTCACTTCATTAAGTTCTTAGATTTGGTGATTTAATGAATTGTGTGCGCCGTTTATATTTCTGTGACACTCTCAAAATTGGAATAGGAGAAATACACTGTAGGTTGCTTCTCTTCTTAGAGCTAGCTTCCAGAATCAATAACAGCATTTCATTAACACCAATACTGGAAAGCAATACTTTCACGAGGCAAGCCCTGAAACAGACCTTATTCGTATTTCCCCTAGCAATATTGAAAGGATGTATATTAGGAAAAAAGGTAAGGATAAGTGTTTTACTTTTATTGTTTCTCATACCACCTATGATTCTGTTGAAAATATTTTACCCTTGTTCCACCAGGTTCTGTTTCAAAGAATTCAAAATTACTTACAATTAAAATTACTCGCATCATTAAATATACATATTTTTCTATATTCATGTAATTTAAAATTAAAATTGACACTTGAGATAAGTAAATATCACTTCCCTTTCATAAATAAATAAAATGAAAAGTTTCTGTCTTTGCTACTTCAAGTTAAAATTTTATTTCTACAAATGGAGAGTGAATACATGCAGATACAATGAACTAGCCAAATATATCTTTTGAGCAACGTACATAACTCATTGGTTGTCTTGAAGTAAATCGTATCCAAATACTGGCTGGATGATTTTGTTTATACACTTATCTTATCAGCGTATGCCGCAACTGTTTGAAAACGATTGCAGTCTAAGTTCTTATCAGTGATTTTTTTCTTTCGTACTATGAATGAAGAAATAACTAGAGTATAAATCCAAAAAGACCCGATTAAGGATTGATATGTATCAAATTACATTGAGTAATAATCAGGGGCGTATCGCAACCAGAGTAAAAGTTGCAAAATAAAGCCATCTGAAGCTTTATTTTGCAACTGTAGCTTTATTTTACAACAAAACTGGTGCTATAAGTTCCAGGTTTGAGTTCCAACGATGACATTTTCGGAACCAACTAAATAGCTGGGCCGAGGTCGAGACTACCTGCATGAAAATTCAATAATTTTAAAATACTTTTGTAACATAAAAAAAATTCTGTACAGTTTCAAGGGGGTCAAACCCCCTTTTTGAAGATGTTCTTGATTTTCTTATAGATGATTCTATGGGATTCTGTTTTTCTTCCTTCAGATGGCCAAAGCATCATTACACCCTGACTCAAACTATTTCCACATAATAGAAATGCCGTATTTGCATACAATCAAACTGACTCCTCCTATTTCCACCTAATCGAACAACATCTTCCTACTTTCACCTAATCGAACTGTATCTTACTACTTCCACCTAACCGAACTGCCTCCTCCTATTTCCACCCAACTGAACTGCCACCTCCTATTTTCACCAAACTGAACTGCCACCTCGTATTTCCACCTAATCGAACTGCATCCTCCTATTTCCACATAATCGAACTGTCTCCTACTATTTGCACCTAACCGCGCTGTGTGGTGTCCCGCAGGAGAAGCTCCGCCGCCAGCCGCCCCGCGCCCGCCGGGCCCCGCCCCGCCCCCTCCACCCGCCCCGCCGGATGAGTTGCGACGGCTGCGAAGAACAGCAGGCGGAATACGAAAAGATCCTCGACATGCTGCCCTACATGCCCTTCTTCACGCAGTACTGGCCCTTCATCGCGACGGGGCTCATCTGCTACTTGGCGGCGCGCTTCGTCTACCGCACCATGTCGGCGGCGGAGGGCGGCGGCGGCGGGGGCGGCGCCGGGGACGACCCGGCCGAGGCCATCCGCGCACGCGCGCGCGCTCGCGGGACCGCTGCTGGGCGATACCGCACGCCGGACCAGGGTGAGTGCGCGGGCCGCTTTTCACCTACTTACTAAAAAGGTAAAGGTTGCCCTTGTGCAATTGCACATAGGCCGATGGCGACGAGTAGGTAAAGATAGGGCTCCACCTACTCGTCGCCGTCGTCACAGGGAAGAGGTTGTGTGGCGAGCACGACGAATAGGTGTAGTCCAACGGGGAGGTGAAGGTAGTGCTCTACCTATTCGTCGCCATCGGCACAAGGGGGAGATTGTGTGGCAAGCACAACAAATAGGTGTAGTCCAACGGGGAGGTGAAGGTAGTGCTCTACCTATTCGTCGCCGTCGTCACAGGGAAGAGGTTGTGTGGCGATCACGACGAATAGGTGTAGTCCAACGGGGAGGTGAAGGTAGTGCTCTACCTATTCGTCGCCATCGGCACAAGGGGGAGATTGTGTGGCAAGCACAACAAATAGGTGTAGTCCAACGAGGAGGTGAAGGTAGTGCTCTACCTATTCGTCGCCGTCGTCACAGGGAAGAGGTTGTGTGGCGAGCACGACGAATAGGTGTAGTCCAACGGGGAGGTGAAGGTAGTGCTCTACCTATTCGTCGCCGTCGGCACAAGGAGGAGGTTGTCTGGCGAGCACAACGCTCCGGCCGCCTCCCCCCCCCCCAGGAAAGATCCTGGTCCTCATTTGGGAAAAAAGGCTTCGTCGACCTCAGAGCCGCTCCAAATGGAATTTACCACATAAAAATCCTAACCTAAGTCGGGATTCGAACCTGGAGCAGGACCTTCAGGCACCTTCAGGCAAAGGATTGGGAGACGATGGTCGAATATTCACCGGCCACTGATCAGTATTATCAAGATCTTACTGTTTACAATAAAATATAATTGAAATTGATAATTATTTTATTGCACGAAGTTTCAAAATATCTAATAATACTTGTTTATATTTCTAAAAATTGAAAATTATAAAGTACAAAAGTAAAAGAACAAACGTATAATATGTTAAATAACAAAACAAACCTCATAAACCAATTATTTTAAAAAATATGTTCATATTCCTTCTCTAATTACTATCAAGTAATTTATGTGCGAGTATTTTTATTATTTTGTATGCTCTATATTATAAAAAAATGAAGCAAATAATTCTTCTAACAAGGGTCGATGCAAGAAAGCGAATGGGAATCACTGATTTAATGTACGTAAATGTATTTAACATTTTAGGGACGGATTAGTCCGACATTTGCCTACTAGCAGTATTCCCAGGTCTGGGCCCTATTTTTGTTTATTTGTTGTCCACACATTTATTGTTTATTTATTGGGGTTAAGGAAGATATGTGGCAAACATGTCATGTTCTCATAAACGTATATAGCATACTTGGCCTGCTCGAGCTTTTCTTTCGTCACACGACTATAGAAACTGAGACGATTATAATGAAAGCTGTAGCTCTATTTATGCCCTGACAGGGAATCGAACCTGGGATTGCACCACGGAAAGCTATCATGCTGTTCATGAGCCGCCCGAAGGGTAAAATAAAACATTACTTGTGTAAATATTTTATATACAATAAATGTGTAGGTATATTATTGAATCACAAATAGCCTAGAAGGCAAATCAATACAATAATATACAAAAAACACACGTGAAACACTCAATAAAAACAAACATTTATTGTTATAATATGTGTTCTGTATATAATGCTGCTTTAGGTAATAGTAACAAAAAATCCGCAAATTTGTAAAAACAAAAAATTGTGACGAGCGTACCAAACGCATTGAAGCGGCTATTTCAGCAATGTTATCAGCGTATGAGCTTGTTTCATTGGTTCTAATAACGACGTAATTTTCACAAGATTTCGTTTTCAGGAACTTAGTCTAAACTGTTAACAACAGCATGCTGCGAAGGAAATATCCGTTCGTTACCGCGGAGTAGAAGCGCTTGAGACGGGAAGGGACCCACATAAATAAACTACCTACCACTACAGGTCTATGTAGACAGTAGCGGCGACATCTTAAGCGAAATAAATGTCATAATTATTTTGAAATAGTTCAGTTAAATACCCACTTTTATTATATCAAAACGCTCATGTTGTTGTCGGCTCTTCGACAAGTCAATTTTAAGCTCTGATGTTGCAGAATCTTAAATTATAATTGAAACGTTGCTAGAAGTCCGTGTTACTATCACAACTCGAATTACAAATATCAGCAACAGTGTACGAACTTTGACACTTACATAATATTACCTATGACAATAGTAAATTTTTCGTAATTTCAGAAATAATCAACTTTTGCACATTTTTACCGTCCGTGGTTAGGTCATTGCCGCTGACTCGGCTACGAATGAGACGGGGAGGTCCTAGGTTTCGAGTCCCTACGGTACTGGATTTTCGACACCAGTTAGATAGCTGTGTCGAGTTCAGCTGCTGTCTGGAAGAGAATTCTAGCGATCACCTGTTCTGTTTAGTAGTTTTACGTAGTTTCCCCGATCGATGCCAGGCGAATGCTGCAACAATACCATAACAAACTGGCTACGGACCGCACGCGATATCACCTTCCTCTTGTGTGTCCTATCCTTACCCTTACTTACACTTACATGCACTCTACTACCGCACAAGTCGAGAGCTTTGAGCTTGACCCGACTGGCGTGGTGACTCATTGGGGGAGATGTCAGGCGGTGAAATGCTTCGCAAGCCGATGTGTAAGTCCGCGCCGGATTTCTCCTACCCCTTCTTCAGTCGAGGAAGAACGCTACTTCCACGTATAAAACATTCACTACATTAATGGGATTAATGATCGTAGCAGTTGATGCGCTCAGAAACATCAATTAATCATTGAACATTTTCTTTAAACTACAACTACGGTCTCTCAAACAGCCAGATTTTCATTGACTCCGACCGGAATCCTACGTCTTCATATTATGTAAACCCGGGCCCGGCAGACGGAGTTCCCAGCATGGGTTAGCAAACGCTTCGCGAGAAAGCAGCGAACTGCGCCCAATAAACGCATTGGTAATTCATAAAGAGTCATTTAATTTGTTATATTAAAAAGGTTATATTATCTATTTATTTAAAATCAAAAACCATTAAAACTATATATGTGTTGCATGGAGAAGTGTAATATGCGCTTAAGTTTGCATTGATACCAAAATCATTCTATTTCATTACTCAACTATTGCAACACATGAATTGTTGATATAACAAAGAAATAAAGTAAAAGTTTTAAAGAATGGTTTTGATTCCAAATTATGTTTTTGCTGGCTTCTTCCTGCACCTAATCCTCAAAGAAAAACGTGGATTTTATGTTTTAATTTTGAACATATTTAGGCAACGAACTTTTAGAAATAAAAATTACCCTAATTTTTGACAAATTTTGATTTCAAACTCATTTAAAATGTTTTCGAAAATAAATACAGTCAACTTTTTTTGAAGTATTGAAGTTTTGAAGCATTGTATGAAAAATAAATGCAGTCAAAATTTTCAATGACTCGAGCTGAATCTTACAGAGATTCTTTTGCGTACTTCCTTCCATGCTCTACCACATCGGAGCCTGCACTGCTGCTTGCGGGGGACACGGTAGACCTAACAAGCGCAAGCGAGCTCCGAGCACGTACGCGTTCTGTTTGACAGCACTGACATAAAAGGCCTCCATTAGGGCAGTCTTCAATATGCATATTTCAAATGCTCACTTGTCGAGATCCTTCCTTTTCCCGTCAAGAGAATTGGGATAACGCGTGATCATAGTCGTGAGCAGACTAAAACGAGCGGGGACAACTGCATTTCTGAACCCAATCTTGACCCCCTTTCCCATTAAAATTTTTATATACATATTATATGTTTTATTTCTAAATAAAATAAACATACTACAGGAAGAATAACATTACCATATTAATGTTATAATTAATAAATATATTTGATTTCTTGTTGAATTATTTACAGGGTTTACTAGTTGGTGCAGACATGTGTTTGGCTAAATGTAATCATATTAAAATTATAATTAATACTATTGTGGTAGATACCTCATTGACCCCAGATAGTTTATGGTGCAGAGCCACTTACTAATCAATTCATAAATTGTCAGCTTAAATTAAAGGGAAAATAAGGGATTGAACAGTTGTACGGAAATAAAATATATTACGTAAAGCTACGCCTTTTGAAATTCTCAGGGGAACATGCCTCCTGCTGCCCCTTCTTGCGCACGCCGCTGTGATGAGGAATGAAATGGTATGGTACAACATTTTTTGGTTAGATTAGCAGCTTTCGGCGTCTTAGCCCACATAATCAGATCTGCTGAGTAACAGGCAAAACCGTCCAAAGCTGCTAATATAACAAACATACTGGTTATGCTAACATTCCTTATACACACCCCTTCCTCACTGCTACAGTTACAGAATCCGACGCGATTATCATCCCATTGGCTGCGTTTCGCAATGGGCAAACAAGCATTCGCGTCCGGGGCGTCGCACGCGCTCTGTTATCGGGCGTCGGCCGCGTTGCGCCCGCGAAATGGGTCGCGACGCAGCTGCCGCGCGGTCTCCGCCGCCCACCCTGACGCAACGGCTGCTCGGAGCCGCTCGCGATTTCGCAGGCGCTGCAGGTCAATGGCGGAGAGTGGGGGCGAGCTTTGACGTACGAAAAGCTGGTCCGAAAGGGATTTTTGTATTTTTTTAAATTTGGGTTATTTAAGGTCGCATCAACATTTAGGTCATTAGCGACCAGTTAACGTTATGGTAACTGTGAAGATGGAAGAAAATGGTGATGATAACGGGTAAAAGGACGAACACAAATACTACCATGCCCGAGGCGGAATCCGAACCCGCGACCCTTCGGTCCGAGATAACTACGATACTACTGCCTTAGCGATCATAGCCACCTACGGTAATTTTTAATGCAGCCTCTACGCTAGTTTTATCCGGGTATGTTAAGGAAGATGGCTATAAACTAGTGTACTATTCGTTGAATTATGAGAGCTTTCTTTTTTTTTTCAGGAATGTGCGCCTAGGTTATGTTTATTATTTAATAACTGCTATTCAACCTACGTGGTCCCCAACTGCCATGTATTTGCTGCTCATCCCTTATAAAACATATGATAACGTTTTATTCTTCAAATGGCCAAGAAAGCATTATCTTTCTGGAAGAGTGACCTTTGCGGAGTATTGGAGCGTGGTTGTTTTTTCCAGAATTTTTCGAATTTCGGAATGTACACCTATGTTAGTTTTGTTATTAAACAACAACTGTTCATCTACATGGTCCTCATTGCCAACACTTATTCTGAAAATTGCCATACACTTGTAAAAAATATGATAAGATCGTTTTATTCTTCAAATTACTTTTTGGAATTATTGAGACAAAATTGCTCTTTTTCGCGTATATTTTGAATCCTGTTTCAAAAACAGTATTGTGGAATTTTATTATTGCGCACACTTTGTAGAATACATTTAAAATATTCGTTTATATATTTGCTTTTTATATTTATTTATACGTTTATTTATTTTGAAGTTTTTTGCAATCTTTGACATGAAATATCTAGTACAATACAATGTAAACAAAGCAAATAGCATATTCCAATTTTTTTACGCGGAAAAGATCAATGCAGACACAAAAGCACAAAAGCGGAGTGATTTAATCATGAATTCATAAATGCTCTATTCGTAATACAGATTTTTCAACTTTTCGTGTGAACATTTATTATAAATTTGCATTAGAAATTTTTTCTAAAACTATTTTTCTTGAAAAAATGTTTCTATAATTTAGTGGTAATTCCCCATTATTCTAAAAAATTCCAAAACACTTCAATTTCGTTTTAAAGAGAAGTATGACACTTTTTTCAGAATATTTTCCTTTAGGTATGGTTACCATAGACAGCATTTTTAATATCTGATTTTACGTTTGGGAGTAATTTACCTCTCATAAAAACATATCAATGAAATTCACATTAACGTGTATTTGAATTTGTCTCGGGCGTATTTTGCGATTGTGATTGCTCGAAAAGATTTAATTTTCATGTGAAACAGTAAAATAAACTTTTTGCGCATCCATTCTTGGAGGGTGATATCAAGTTTGTCAGCATAAAAGAAAAAGACACACGTGAGACTTATTTCATCCTTTATGACGCATCACCCCACGTGCAAAATTACAGAGGGCAACTTGGAATGTTTCGTTTTCAGATGTTTGTTATATTGTCTCACGAGGAAGTTTGTGAATAAAACTAAGAGGGCAACTAGTAAGCCACTGGTGGTTTATCAACTTTGGTTATGTCATGTCAAATGTATCGAAAGAGACGTCAGTTTTTGTAAAACGAGTTAAAAACGCAAGGGTTCTTATAGATCATGACCGCAAAAGTATCGTAACATCTTACGATACTTATTTCTTAAATAATTATTATATTCTCACAAACAGGGATTGCTATAGCAAACCAAAAAGATAATGAAAAGTGATGAGAAATCCACGTAAGAAATTAGAAGCGAAAAAAGCCGAAAGAAGTTCTCACAGATTATTTACATATTAAACTACCTGTATCTTCTCAAACTTGCTTCATTTGGAATGCAAAGCAACATTAGATTTCAAAATTCTGTATCCCTCCTTTCATTGGGACAAAGTACAGCTGGTAGCCGTTGCTATTTTTGCCTGCTTTAGCTGAGTACGTAATTTGCTCTGCGATAAAATGCAAGTCTGGTGTTACACGCGATAAGTCTCACCCTACAATTACTTGCGGTCATGTAGTAGGGTATCATATAGTTCGTTGACAGAATCTTCTTGAATATTTCTCTTTCTTATCTAAAAGGGAAATATGTGCGAATTTATTTTATAAAGTAACAGTCTTATTTATATTTCCATTATAACATTTCTACGGTAAAATACACGGTGTATCATATACTCGTAGTATGTCATATATTTACTGATGGCTTGTAGCAGCAAAAATGCTGCAGATGAATAAGTGGAAAATTGGAGTTCTGGAGGACCAAACATTGACTGTTCTTAAACAGAACTTCTAGAACCTCTAGTGCTGTTCATGTTTCTTTCTGGATAACTAAAAGAACTTCGGTACTTGGTGTAGAGCAATCTTAATTGTTCTATTGTATACCTCGGCGCATCACTTTATAACTCCGATATATTCCCAGTAATTAGGAGTTTTATCCAAATTATTTTTCTGAGTTTGAAATGTCTTAAGCGAACGTTATTTTTAATAAGTTGAAGTGATTTCTAGCACTAAACATTTAAAATAAAAACTAATTTTGCACAGCTGTTCCTATGTCTAGTCACTCAATTATAACTTTCCTGATTTTTGACCTCGGAAATATTTTCATTTAAATGCTTACATTTGATCAATAACATATCGTGTACAAATTTTATTGTTAGTATATCCAAATTCTCAGTTTTGAACATTATAAAATATGTTCAGAGGGGATCAAAATTCACATATAATTTGAGCTTTTAAACGGAAATGACTATAGTGCATGGAGTTTGTGAAAACTTTAAAATGCAGAAAAAAGGTTCATGTTTGGAATATGCAGTTTTACGAGATCCTCGTTCAGAAGATGATAGTGGATACAATGAGGATTTTCGTGCCTGAAGAGTTTTTGAAATTCAATATAAAAACACTCCAATTTATTCTTTAAACTTGTGGAACGAATATAACAACATGGACTAATTTATAAAACGCAGATATCATTGAGATTACATTAAAAATAACACCTACGAGACTATTTTTGTTCTCTGATATTATTGACATTTACATTATAGATATTCTTCACAGTTTAACAAACATGTGAACAGCATTGATTTAAATAAATTCTTACGGACTTTAACGAAATTTCTAAAGTTTTAGAGTAAAGCGAGCTCAAATGGTGCATACTTTCTTCTTAGCGTTAGTTCAGCGTAATTGCAGTCTGCAAGGCCGCTTCGCCGGCGTGTGTCGGTTATAACGAGGTGGGTTGGGACGGGACGTACAATCACCCTCACGGCGCCCCAATCCGGATTGAAGGAGTTGATGGTATGATGATGATAATGATGATGAATATGATCGGAAGGAGGATGATGCTCACGTCCGCTTGTTTGTATAGAGTGCTGCACCAGCGTTGGTCTGGAAGTGAGAGGTAAAACTACAAAGGCCCTTGAAACGAGCTATCGACGTATAATTTCAAATCAATATCGACGTATCATTTCAATTCAATAGGTGCCAGAAGCTCATCAATGTGCGCATCAAATACATTTTGTCAGCTTGTTCCACAAGGCTTTTGCAATTGATTTGCTTGTTCCACACTCAATCCACAAGGCTTTGCAATAATGATCGCCGGTACCAGGGTTGGTATAATACCGCATGTAAAAATGCTCAATAATTTTCTAAACAAAAGTTTTAATTTGGTTTTTGAAAAATTTTCAATCAATGAACAGTTGTGATCTTATATGATATTCTGAAAGTAATAAGAACAGTAATAAAACGGCAAAACGCATTTTTTGTCTAACACAATATAAAATATCAATATTACAGCTACCAAACTAGCGATGCTAAAACAGCACGTACTTTCTAGCATACAGTAACGGATGTGTGACATAATACCGCAATTGATACTCATATTAACACATCTCAGTCATCACTTGTAAAACTCATTACACATCGTATAAAGAAAGGTGCGAAACATAATTCGTTTCAAGCTAATATATCAACACAAATTCGACAATTAAATGCGTATTTTAGCCTTTAAAAAATTGAAACTTACTAATGCGATCCGGCGGTGGCAGTCGCTGCTGTCTACTAATACAACTATAACATTTTTTATTATACAGTATTTTGTGAGTAATTAGTGAATTTTTAGGATAATGAATGTTCACGTTTTCAAGAGAAGAATAATTTGTATCGGAGTAGGCTTTAAAGTTTTGTTTATACTACTATTACAACAAATGTTTTTGACTGTTATTAAAACACATAAATTCAGGGTTTTTAATACGATTGTTAACCATACATGCTACAAATTAGAATACATTTTCTAATGATGTGAAGCTTAGATATGATAAAATTGATTTAATTTTGTGCTGAGGTTCACGCCGTTTAGTGGCTGAAATATAAAAAATTCGTTGTCACTTTATTATCATCATCATCATCATCATCATCATCATCGTAATCAACAACGCATTACGGTATTTTGTTCTGTACCTTTTAATTTTTCCAGAATTCCCTAAGCTGATCCAAGTCTTCTCAGCAAATTCAAAGTCTGCCGAGGTCTATTCTTCCTCGTGACTTGTGATTTAGTTCTTTTACTAGAAAACGGTCTTTCTTCATTCTTTTTATTTGTTTTTGGGACTTCCATTATCATTTCTCAATTTCTAACACAATGCTTTTAGCTTAAAGTTTATTTGAATCTCTTCAGTTTTCTTGTCTTTCCTTTATATTTTCAATATTGATCTAAAGTATCTCATAAGCAGCTTCGATTATTTTTTCTCTTTGTTTCAGCCTAAATTTTTCGCAAGAAAAGACTTGTATATTATGCACCGTTCCATCTGCATTTATATGCTGCTTTCCTGGTTGATTTGGTGGGACCTCTTTGACATAGATGCTACACCCAAACAACAGTTTCTTCTGATCTTAAGTTGCATTATAATTATTATAATTTCTCACAAGCGTAACAAATAGTACGAGAAAGTCAGTTCCATTTTGTATCATCACTAGTTTCTTGTAGTTCTCCATCATTAAATTATTTCATTCACCATCTTGTTTATCAAAACCAGTAATATCAAGCCATCGTTGTAGTCGCTGTTGATATACAAGTATGTAGGTCTGCGTGATGCAGGTGATATTCATTCATTCATTCATTACACAATTCATTACACAATGTTTTATTTAAGTGATTTAATTTGAATGAAAATTTCAATAATTTTTGGTAAATATTCTTAAATTGGTAAATTGCCGTACAGTCGACTTCCGATGAGAAATTGACAAATCTTTTAAAATTTATGATACTTTGAATAAGAGGAAAAGTGTCATCTTAATGGACGAATACATCTACTTTAAAACACTTGTCACACTGTAAGACTTTATGCAAAATCTAATCAATAGTGGCTAGCATGGGAGTATATTTCATACATTCAACACCAAAGGAGTATTTTGTACAAAAATGCAGCAGTTACAACGTTGCCACAGCCTACTAAACGCTCGTTTGATTTGTCACTCGCTTGAGAAATTTTGCATCTGATTCACACTTTTTCACAAGAAGACAACGCCGACTACACGGTACTTACACTTTTAATTACAATTCTGTTCTCACCGTCGTATCTCGACGAGAGTTGCATGTATAGCCATGCCATGTTGCGTATGAAGATTTCAACGTCTCTTTATTCTAATAGCTTCCTGCCAGAGGAAAATTTAGTGAGTTATAAAAATGCTGTTATGTCTACGTTCATGAAAGACGCTCATTATTACCGCCCAGCTCCTTGGACACAGATCTATCTGATCGCGGGACACATTTAGGTAAGGCACGCCACTCCCGAAATGACGGGACAACACGCACTTTTTCACTCCTCAAAAAGGGACTAGCGAAGGGCTTGGCAGCATCGTGGATAAACGCTCACCTTCAAATCCTGATTTTCTAATAAGGTTGATGAACTTAGTGTGACGTCGCACCGCAATTGGCACCTGACATTCAAACAAAATATTCAGAGAGATTGAAAATATTACAACAAAGCAAATAACTCACCCAGGCGAGGAGTCAGTAATATGTGCTTAATATAATATTATTACTTATTTACATAATGCTGTGAATAGTAAAACTGTAAGGTAACCTGTTAGATTGCCGAGAACGTCAACTGCTAAGGTCATTATTCCCGTAAGTGTAATTTAGTGCATGTTTTTATAGCGGGTGGCGATGATCTTCCCCCGATGGCGAAATCCGGCGCCGACCTATATCGGTTTGCGGGGATTTTCCCATCCAGGTATCTCCCATCAGCATGTAACTACCCTAGCCGAGGTAAAGCTCCAGACTGGTCTCCCGCCAAGTGTGGTAGTGTGTGTGTGTGTGTGTGTGTGTGTGTGTGTGTGTGTGTGAGTAAGGGTTGAGGATAAAACAAAGAAGAGGAAGGAAAGATCGCACGCGGTTTGTGGCCTGTTTGTTAGGGTAATGATCCGGCATTCGCCTAGAGTTGAACAGAGAAACCACGGAAATTAGCGATCAGAGCATACGGCCGCCAGAATTATCCTCCAGATAGCAGCGGTTGAATTCGATCTAGCTCTCTAGCGATCTAGCTAGTGTCGAAAATCCTGCCAGTAAGGTAATCTGAAGGTAAATGCAAATATCCAAAGAATATATAAATAACAAATCTTCATACCAGCTAAATCAATAAAAAAGCTATTGAGAGAGTGAGCTATTAATGCGCGTTTATTTGACGTTGATGACATTTGACGTGATAGGCAACACTTTGCTCCAAAAGCCCTTGACCTATTTACAATAGTATTAGTAAGAGCAAAATTCTTTCTTACAAACTTTAGTTTGTGATGTATAATGATCAAAAGTGTATTTCCATGATGATATTATATATATATTCGTGTGATGTATATATTCGTATTTATGTAATGAAGACAAATTATTTGTATTTCGAAGACACAAATGATAAATGTAATTTTAAATTTAAAATGTTTTTCTTATTTGCATATGTTTTTGATTCGTTCGTACAAAACGTTAAATAGAGAACCATGAAGTAAATAAAGTAACTTTAAAGTAATTCTGGTTTTGGCCACTTTCATCAGACTGGAATTGATACCTAAACTTCATGGAAATCTATAGAGATTATTCCGTGATCTTTGTATACAGATCGTCTGATGATCAATGATTCCCTAAAGAACGTCTCACGAATATGTGAATTCCAAGAGGACAGCGGTCAAATTCTCAATTACAAGAGCTTTCTTTCACTCGACATTACGAAAGGAGGCCATTCAGCAATATTTTTGCATAAAATTACATGTAGCATGCCACTGAAGTATTTTCATTTTACAAGTCGATACTTTTCTGGTCATAAAATTGTTACGACAATATCTCATACAAATTAGTTGAAGTAATAAAATTCGGCTGGCAGTATTTTTCGTTTGTTAATTTAAGAGCATAAATAATCGCGTCTTGTATTCCCATTTAATTCAAGCAGTGTTGTTCGAAAATGGTTTATAGGAATTCTGAGGTGTTGTAGACACTATTCAACGATGACATAATGGAAAACATACTTGTCAACTTATATGTATTAAAAGAGTCAGCTTTCAATCGCTTTGGCGTCACCTTCAATCTAAAGACGTACAAAATAAATTCAAAATATTAAAAATAATAATGAAGAAGATAAAAAAGGAAATTAAAATGAGTACATTTATAAATATTAAAAAATGATTATGCAAATAAAGAAATTAAAATTGGTACGTTTTTAAAAACAATATCGAATTAAAATTTTAAAAAATACAATAGAACTTAATATATTGAAGTTGACAAAGTGTCTTTCATTATTTCATCCTTAACAAGGTTTGGAAAACATCGTTAACGGAATTTTTTTTTAAAAATATGCATAAGATATTGGAAATGATGTAACTAATATAACAAGTAGTAATAGTTTCAGTTCAAAGAGTCATAATTAGATACTGTTGTCAAATTAAACGATCAATTTTACATCTTTTCGTTGATCCCGTTTTTCAAATTAATCACCAACTATGGTCTACACATGAAGTTTAATATTATAGTATACTTGTATTATTTTCATAACTGTTTTGGAATTAAAAATAGCTGTGAACATGCTCATGCAATATGCTAATGACCAGTCACGCATATGGAGCAAGAAGCTCAGACCATTCATGAAATAAGAAATAAAAATATTTAGATCCACATAAAATAAAATTCGCGACATTTTAGAATTGCGTGAGAGAAACGCCCGTATCACACCGGCATAACCTGTTCTTTGCCACGTCGCATTTTTCTCTGCGTAGTCGGTGGCGGGCACCCCTCCGTATCTGCGCAACTTTCCGCGACTTGAATGCGCCGGTTATTTCTAGTGCGCCAGCGTGTGACCAGCAGCTGATCTCCACAGGGTGCCGGTGGGAAGGGGGTAAACTGTGGGGGAGGGGGAGGGAGAGTGGTGGGTTAGAGAGGGGGCGAGTCTGGCAGGACGATTGGGAGGGATGTTTGGGGAGGGATGTGAGGGGCGAGGCAAGAATGGCGGGATGAGAGTTTGGCGAAGAGGATGGCCCGAGTCTAGGAGGACGTGAGGGCTGGCGAGTGGCGGGGAGAGGTTCGGGACGGATGGGTGTGAGGAGAGGTGTGGAAGGGGGCCGCAAATAAGGCAAGGGTGGAGCGGCAAGCAGCACGGCAGGGAAGGAGATGGGCTGGAGATGAAAAGTGCGGGTGGAAGCGGGGCAAGAGATGAAGAATGGAGGAGAAGAAGGGACATGATGTGGATTGTGCGGGCACCTGGTGGGGTCAGAGAACACGAGGCAGAGGTGTTGATGGAAGATGTGACTGGGGCGACGACAGGAGAAAAAGTGAGCTGTTGAGGCACTTTGCGGTGTGAGTTTTGTGGTGAAGTTAAGAAAGTTGACAGAGAACAGTAGCGGTTTAAACTTTCAGCCTGAAAGGGTATGTTAAGTTGAACTGATTCGAGAGGAAGTTTCTCCGGAAAACAATCAATGCCTTTCTCAACCTACGACCGTACCCCTCGGAAACCAGTTTTAAAGTCCATTTGATATCGATTCCATTGCTTTTCCAAACTCATTACGAGAAGGCAAGGAAATAGCTCATTTCTCTGAGAAATTCACTCAGCATTTCCCTTTTCTGAGACAAACGTGGGAAAAAATGAAGAAAAATGTTGGACCGGTTTTTAAAAACTTATTTTTTATAAATAGCATTAATTTCAAGCACAAATTATGCAAATCAGTCGTTTTACAAGCATTGTACATGATCTCGCGCGATGTTATCTTTCTAAAGCTTTCCCTTCCCATCTACGGGTGCAAATAGCAGTTGAAACGCTTTAATACCGCAATTAAATCATAAGGAGGCCTTGCAAGAGTTAAGAGGTGAAGTAACTGGAAATCCAAGTCAGCCTTAGAGGTGTACGTACTACGTTTGCACCACTATACTCATGTTTGGGGTTTGTTAATGGCTCAGAACACAAATCAAAAGTAAAAGGGTACTAGTGCTGTCATCTGTAAAACTCTCACGCAAGCCTCTCAGATACAGTTGAAAAGCATAACTGCTTCTATAGTGGAAGTGTAGGAAAGAGAGGATGTGGCTTTTGCTTAGGACTAGGATACTAATTCAGAGCTGCTTTAAAACAATTTTTTCTATTACATTTTGGATTTTTTGCTTATTAAGCATTAGTATATTGCCGTCAGTTTTCTGCAGTTGAATAGTGGCTTAAGTGAACATTTCTGTTGTAAAACCGATGGCTGAGTGTATGTTCAGGATTCATAATTATGATGAAAGCAAGTTTGAAAGTTGTAAAGGTGCAGTTACGGAGCGACAATCTTTGCTTTCAGAGAAAAATAATGATACCTGTTTTATAGACATACAATCTTTGTACACTAGATAGATATGAAATAGAGGTCTGCAAAAATGATATTAACTCAAAAACAACCATAGGTGGACAATGTTCACTGGACATACAATGTTTGTGCATTAAGCCATCGAAATGAGTTTAAGCCTACGAACAGTGCACTCATTATTTTCACTACATCATTTTCGAAACGTATTATACCTGCATGAAAGGTTTTCTCGAGTTAATAAGCAACATTCTAGACTCAAGAAATCAACAATATATTGCACTCCCGGGATGTTTCAGAGCTATCAATAATTTTAATTTTAAGCTATTATAACATCAATAATTGTATGCAATATTAAAAAAGATATTACAAAGAAGCCACGAGTAGAAAAGACCATTAACGGCTTTTGATATAGAAATGTTGCAATGAAACGTTCCCCATTCGTACTAGCATAAGCTGTCCAGATAATTTGTACAAGGAATTTCCTTGTACGAAGAGACAATTAGGAAATCGTTACGAAAAAAGCATCTCATTTCAAAAAAGTTTGGTTCCTTTGAAATTCGAGCCAATTGGTACACATTAAATGTATTTGAATTAAACTCCGCATAACGCTTCACACTTCATTATGACTTTTACAAGGGATTGTGATGCGCTCTTGTTGTGTACCATTCTTATACTTGTTGAATTGTATTGTATGATCTATTCCCATTTGCTTTGATCCAACATCTTTTCAATACGTAGTGTACTCGTTGCAGAAGTTGATTTTTGAAAATTCTACAAAGAAAATAAGGGAAATAGTGAAACCTTCACCTCATTGTGATTTCAATTCATATACGTATAACAGAATGGGCTCGGTAGATGAGTTTATTTATTTTGCCTAGTTCCATACTTCAATTTACTTACAATTTTCCTCTCATTTTACTTGAACATTGCTTTTAGATAAAAAATTAATAGTGAAGGGACCCCATTCGCGCTGATAATATCTTGATGACGTTTGAAACACGTTTGTGTGTAACAGTTATTTATTAATAATCAGGAAAGCTTTAAATGCCTTAGCCTTCGTTATCGGATCTGGATCAGTCTATTAGTCGATTCTTAACTTCGATGCGGCAGATGCGATATAATAGCAAAGCGTATGAATGCTACCCGAATGATTTATTATAGAATGTTGATAAAGATAATAATAATGTCTATTACTAGTACGTTGCTGACATCTTAACAGAATTTTTAATTTAATTATTTCTTCAATATAGCGTACTTGCAAACGTTTTTCATTTGACACATACTCGCGCTTTCACGTACAGAAATTAACGTACTTAAACTTACGTTTTTGTGTAAAATTGTCTCTAATGGTTTAAAAATGATTCTGGAATGATAATGACATTTAAAAACTAAGAAACTACTTTTAATGAAGGTTTTGGAAATTTCTACTTGTTGGTTGTCACATGTTATATACAGGCTATCATATTGACATGCATATTGGCATGCAGAGATGGTGATTCCTTGTTCATTTACTCTCTTATGAATATTTTCATATCCGAATCATATAAATGTAAAGAAAACATCTTCTTGGTGCGACGCTTTAGGATTTTATATTTTAATTTTGAAAGATGGCGCACTCTTTTATAGTCTAATTATAATTATCACACCCTCGAGATAATTGTATTAGAGGAAAATATATCTTGTCAAACTACATTTATATTTTTGCAATTACAGGCAACAAAAACGTAGGCAATAGTTTCTGGAAATTAAGTGATTTATTGATTCAATAATTCACTTTTCCCTGATCAGGACAGAACTTAACTTCTTGGGATCTAACAGAAAGATGTCAGTTCACAACATACAATAATAGTCATCTGTAATGATTAGACCCGACTATTTCTATACCTCATTTAGCACCCTCGGGGAGGCCTTCCGGAATCAGATTAACCTTTGTAGGGTGTTTTACCTCCTGGTGGGCGTGGCACAGGGAGTCGTAGAGGTCACGAGGGCAGCGGTTTGCGAACGCCGCACGGCATTATGCACGCCTCGGGCGGGGCCGGCCGGCGGCCGCCCACGCCGGGGTGGGTTCGGCGCCGCCTTGCGTGTGTGCGTGCGTGTCAGCACGGGAGGGGGAGATCCGCATCGACGGCAAGGTCTCCCGGGGATGTGGTCGACCAGGTGGAGAACGCGGACTCGGCGAGTGGAGAAGATGGTGTGCCTGATTGGGTTGAGCTGACCCACGTGGACGCTAGAGACGGGGTGGGCGGGTGGGAGCGGGGAATGGGCGGGTGACAGCGGGTGTAAGAGTGGGAGGAATGAGGAGTGGGTGTGAGGTGGGCGAAGGAGGATGGGTATGAGCGGGAATAGGCTGAAGTGGGTGGTGTGGGTGGGCGGGCGTAAGAAAGTGGGAGTGAGGAGTTGGTAGGAGAAGGAGGGATATGGAGTGTAAGCGGGAATAAACAGGGGCTAGCAGTGTGGCCGGAGGCGTGCGGAGGAGGGCGACTGTGAACGAGAAAAGGTGAGGATTAGCAGAGTGGGGTTGGTGTGAGCGGGGCATGGGCGGAAGGAGAGCGGGATGGAAGAGGGAGGTGGGCAGGTGTAAGGCGGGCGGGTGGGAGGTGAGCGGAGGAGGATGGGTGTGTTGGAATAGGCGGGAGTTAGCCGTGGGTTGTTAGTGGGGGTGGGCGGGCGTAAGAATGTGGGAGTGGGGAGTGGATGGAAGAAGGACGGTTGAGGAGTGTAATCGGGAATAAGCAAGGGATTAGGGGTGTGGGTTTAAGATGGGCGACTGTGAAGGGGAAAATGCGGGGATTAGCAGAGTTAGGTGGATGTGAGCAGGTTGTGAATGAGGATTGAACGGAGAGTGAGCGGGTTTGGAGAGAGGTTGATGGTAATGGAGAGAGTAGGGCGGAATAGAGTGTGTGTGTGTGTTGGTATGGAAAATAGCTGGATATTTAGAATTAACAAGAACGCACCTTCTTCAGAATGCAAAGGGTAAACGGCGTAGACGGTTTGAAATGTAATAAAGATGATTATAGAACGGTCTGAATAAAAAGAGAATGGTAACATGAAATTATGTTAACTGAAGTTGGTTAATTACCGCAATTATAAGTCCATTAGAATACTTGAGATTTCTATTACATGCAAGCGATTCTTGTTTTCACATACTTAATTTTTGATGTCGTAGTATTTTTGCTTTTAAAATGAATGATATGCGTCATTAAAAGTGATATACAGATTAACGGCAGTATGATAAATATATTTAATGATTTTATTACCTTGCATTTTTATTAAGTAAATATCACCCATCGTTTATGTCTTATAAAGTAAAATTTTCAAGATGCATGGAATTTATGGAATTTAATTTATTTATTGCACAATTTCTCTAAATTATTATTAATATTAATTAAGATGTAAATAACTAATATATTTAAAGATAGCATCGGTTAGAATTGCAATTTTTTACGACAATACACTGAAAAAGATGTTAAAAATGCAATAATTCACAATCATATGACTAAGTACTTGATTATACAACATAATTAAAATTTTAATGCATGCTGTATGAGTTATTGCAATAATAGAAATCACCTAGATGAATTTTTCTGGTTTACTTTTTGTAATTTGTTAACATTATAAAGTAATAAACCGATCCAGGCCAGTTGTTTGTCGTGTAGCGTCGGCACAATTGCTGTTACATGAGCAAGGGTCGTTCGCATGACTCGCTACTATAGATTCTTCTGGGCGTATGTTCGGCTAGGACTGGTGCCACTGAAACGTTGCCATGATCAGGGGCGATAACTCAGCTATTATTTTTTGTAACAGACGTGAATAATTAGTTCTATGAAAGAAAAACATCATTAGAATAATAGTTCGTTCCATAATTAATAATAGCCTCTAAGAATGTTCCTAGATGCATTGTAATGAGGATAGAAAACTCTAAAAATGTTTTGAGAAAAATATATTTTACCTTTAAATATTGCATTGAAAGCATAGGCAGTTTTGTTTAAAAATCAGTTTTTAATTATATTATGCTAGTGTGTATTTTAGTACTACTTATATTTCAATTTCATGATTATTTTTTATTTCATTATTATTATTATTATTATTATTATTATTATTATTATTATTATTATTATTATTATTATTATTATTATTATTATTACTCTACTTCAAGACTAACGATTTTAAGAGTCGGTTGAATATAAAATCTACTCCAAGGACTGTAAGTGCCTCCACAATACTTTGCGCAAATAGTAGGCTGTTCCCAATAAAGAAAAGTCTTGCATTTCTCAGTCTTTTGAATGACCTGGGAGTTCGGCCAAGTCATTTCACAAATTTTGCGGAAAAAAATTCCTCCGATTACTATCGGGACGGCCTGTGCTTTTACGTCACATTCGGATGATCTCGATTTCTAAATGATCCGATTCCCATCCAACTCTTGTATTTAGGACGTTTCTCTACCTCCTTGGTCACGACAATCCAACAGACATCCCCGGTTTTTGTGAGTGTTAGTTCTATTTGGAGCATGTGTTTGGAACTTCGAGGGCGGTACAGATCTGCCAGTGGAGGTAACTACATACCATGACGAGTCTTTTCAAGTATTCGCTCTTTGCTAGAATTTGATAAGCTGAGACGATATCATCAATGGTTTCTATTTGTCTCTGACATGCGGCATTTATCATCTTGGGAACTTTTGAGAACCGCTTTGTCATAATGTTGTGTTCTCAACGCCTAATCTTAGGCAGCTGTTACAACTGCTTCCGATGCAAATACGTATATAATTTGATCATTTTCTGTAGCTGCGGTTCTTTACACGGGAAACAGATGGCTACATTCTTTTTTGTTTAAAAAATTGTTCAACATTCACAATATTGCTCGAGCGTACAACTATTTTCTACATCGACATGTAGGAAAATGTGATTTCAATGTGTTTGTGGGCAGACCTGGCTGTAACAGAACGATGGAGTTACCATGAAGCGATTTCACATGGCGACAATTTCAATTTTAGTTGTAAAAAGCCGCTAAGCATTAAAAGGCGAAACTACCACCCTGGATTTAAAAGGAATCTAATAATAAAAGTCCCTAACGATGAAACAAAAATTCCTTAACGATAGAGGCGACAACTACGCGCGATCGATTGTCGACCCCACCACCATCGGTAGGTGACTTCACGTGAAAACTAACAGCTCGACAACTTTCACGAGTGCGAGTGTTATTTATACATCCACATTTACATTCATCGTTCTGAGTAGTTCCTGGAATGACATGACACCACTTTCAATGTTTACCTTACGTTTCCGGTGAACTTTATTGTGAATGAGCGTTAAGGCGTAGGGGAAAGGGAGACATGTGGCGAGCATGACGTATTCCTGTCGCGTTACTTAGCTTATTGGACCTGTCTGAGCTTTCACTCGTCACACGTCTACAGAAACTGAGACGATTTGAATTAGAAAGCTACAGATTCATTTTTACCCCGGCTGTGAGTCGAACCCGGGACCGCCTCACAGAACTTAAGCACGCTCCCCATGAGCCACCTAAGAGATCACCGTTGGGATTATCTCCCTAAAAAAGGGAACTGAAAACCATCAGACTCCTCCTTCGCTTGCGTTTGGAAATCAGAATAACACTCATATTTATTAGTTTGTAATTTCTAAAAGGCTTCCAGTTTGACAGTCATATATTTGCTTTCAGTAAACGACCCGATAAGATTGAATTTATTAATATTTATCCACTACGTAAGGCGTACCACACCTCAGCGATTATGACACGTAATTGGGAGGGAAACTGCAGGAGAATTATATTTTGGCAGGAATTTAGCCATGATTCTTTAACATGGACTAGTCACTGGATTTTCCGCTCTTCAAAAATCCACACTCTTCAGTCGGAATCAAACCTGCGCTCAAAGGGTTAAAACCAGAAGAATTCAACTGATCTCGGAACTCGGAGTATCAACTGATGCCACTGTACTATCACTGACCGGGAGGTCCTAGATTCGAGTCCCGACGGTTGCAGGATTTTCGACTCTAGCTAGACAGCTGCATCGAATTCAGTCGCTGTCAATCAGAGAATTCTAGGGAAGAGCTGCTCTGATAGGTATTTTCCGTGGTTTCTCCGATCTACCAGAGGAATGCCGCAACAGTACCCTAAGAAACGGACCATGGACCGCGCGCGATCATTCCTACCTCTTCCTTGACCTATTCTCACCCCTTACGAACACATACTTATACTTCCATGCACTTCACCACCACAAATGGCAGGAGACCCGTCCGGAGCTTCTTCCGGCTAGGGTGGTGTCTCGTTGGTTGGAGGAGGTACCTGGTTGGGGAAAACTTCGTTAACCGACGGGTCGGTGGGGGCCGGATCTCACCATCCAGCGGGAAAGATCACAGCCTCCTCCCGAGGAAAAAAGAATGCACGGGACTGATGACTTTAGCAGTTGACGCGCCTGGAATAAATAAATGAATCAATCAGGGGTTTAAGAAGCCAGTAAAGTAAATATTCACACATCAAGGAACCCTAATGATAATCAAGAAAGTGTTAACATACTGAGAAAATTGTACACACGTGTGTCTACATGCTATTCTGGTGTCTCATAACCTTAATTCCGGGTTGTTGATTGCCCGCTTACGATAATAGATTAACCCCTCGCGAAGGAGAATGTAGTGGCCGGCGGCGGCTATGCAGGCGGGAGTAATGAGGCCACCACGCGCAAAAATACCCCGGCCAAGACGTACGGCCCGTCGCGCCGCGCGGCGCACCGGGGGCAGAGGCGGAGGCGCTTGTGGGCGTGGCCGGTGGAGCCGACGACGGTGGCGGCACAGGACGGGGCGTTGATGGGAGCGGAGGCGATGGAGGGTCAACTCAGGGGTGACCAACTTGAAATTAGTGATACGACTTCGACAAAAAAACCCATCGATATTGCCAAACATTAAAAGTCTCTGCATGGGCAAAATACGAGGAAATACGAAGGAAATACCAGGGAATATGGATCATCTCGGGGGAGGGATAGTACTCTGCTCGATGAAGGTAGAACAAACGAGGTTCGTTTGGTTCGAACACGAAGACGATGGTACCAAAAGTTATTAGTTCATATTCCAACTTTTGCAAACTTGTAAGTTTATGCCTTTTTCATTCACAAACAAAACGAAAACGTAAAAAAATCGAGCCTAAACACCGATGTTAAAAAAATGGCTTATCAGTGTAACAATCATTTTAACATTCTAAGCGCGTCGAAAAGTCGACATTTTAAGTTTTTATGTTTCTTGTTTTCTTGACACCGTTCTATATTACGAGAGGGAGTGTTTGCAATTAATCAATTGCAATTTCAAAATAAATTCTTGTTGGATATTGAACGGTAGTTGGCGCAGTCATGTGAATGATTATATGCATTTGCATGAAACATATTTTTTTTATCAATTTTCAATTACGTAAAATGAAATAAAATCATATATCACCAAAAAATCATCCTCATTAAGGAAACGAAATACGGATCTTGTCAGGACGAGTTCGGAAGAGGGGCATGAGCAGGCTGTGGGGACGGTGAGGGGTTGTCGAAGCTATTGTGAAGTATCGACGGTCATCCCACAGAAGGGCGATTTATACTCCGATTTAAACATAGTGGCACTTCAAGATCACGAGCTGAAAGAAGCGGGGGACATTGTCATCCAATCGGAAACTTCAAAAGCAGAGATTTAAGTCCTAACCAAGTAATGTAAAATACCGAAGCTCCGATTTGGATGACAGATCCCCCCTCTCCGTTCATTTCGTGATCTTGAAGTGCCACTATGATGAAGTGCCACACTTTAAATCGGAGTACAGAGTACAAATGGAGACGGAGTCTGAGGCATCGTAACAGAGACGTCGAGGAGGTCAAAGGAGCGCAATCTATTTCGGTACAGGGAGATGATCGGGGGGTGACAATTGTGTAGGCATTGCCACCGAATGGATGGTTGACAGGCATTTTCTTAGGGGCATCAAGGGCGGCAACGGTGAGGCTGTTGCAAGAAGACGAGTTAGTGGTGGGTAATTACAAGGACGTCGAAAATACGAAAAGAAACAGGATTAAAGTAGGAAGGACGTAAATTCGTTTGGCTCAGGAACTCTAGCATATTCCGTCTCTAGTATACTCTAGCCCGTCAATGGCAATGCCACAAGCGGTGGCATCAAAGACAGTTTTGAACTAGGGTTTGTGTAGACTTTATGACGAAATCAGGGTTTGACAACACGGTCATTCTCGTGCCGAGATCGGGACCGGTGGGGCAGACGCGGGGTGAAAGTTGGTAGCGGGGAAAAGCGAAGACACAGAGCACAAAGGAGTGGAATCAGATTATGAATCATGGACGACATCGATTTGACCCGCACAGGGCGGTTGTTGGCGTCGATGTCAATGGTGACATCAAAGGCATCGTTGATCGTTTTATTATGTAGGAGTAGCGGCGGAATCAGGGATGGACAGAATGATCCGGCGTTCTCGTAGCCGACATCAATGACAGCGACGGTGGGCCTTCAGCAAGTCCCGTAAAGGAGAGCGAGTCCGGGAGCGGACTACGAAACGGCAGCGGTGCGGGCGACACGTGGAGGCGGGAGTAATGACGGAAGGGCGGGCGTCCGGTGCCCGGGGGCAGCGCTATCTGTGGGCACACGCGACGCGCTAAGCGGCGAGGGGAGGGCGGGGCGTTTTAATTTATCCTCGAGTCCAGTACCTGCACCGTTTGTTTGGCGCCCTACCTCCGCCGTCCCCACCCCCGCACTCACCGACGCCAACCTCGTCCCCCCCCGCCCCCTCCTCCTCGCTCTCGCGCGTCACCCGCCGCCCCAGGGCATGAACCTTCCGCTGGAGGCGGAACCGCTTTAAAGTTCTCCACGGGAGTCGATGACACGACCGTGGCCTGGCTCAAGGTCGAGGGACCAGCTTCAGAGGGACACTAATTATGTAAGAAAGAGGTGTAGCATGAAAATGTCGATTGAGGAGTTCGGGTGTGATTGATTGATTGATTGTTTAGTGATTTCGGGTGCGTGAAAGGCTAAAGTTATTAGTCCCGTAAGTGTAATGCATGTGTTTTGCTCGGGAGTTGGCGCTAGATGATGAGATTCGGCGCCGACCTGCCGACGGCTAGCAGGTTTTTTCCACAACCAAGGTATCTCCGACCAGCAGGCAACGCCCCAGCCGGGACAAGCTCTAAGCTCCCGACCGGTCTCCCGGCATGTGTAGTAGGGTAGTGCATATAATTGTGTGTGCAGGGAGTAGGATACGATAAGAAGTATGAAGGAAAGATCTCGCGCGGTCCTTGGCGTGTTTTTAGGGTACCACTCCGGCATTCGCCTGTTATTGATCGGAGAAACCACCGATCGGAAAATTAACGATTAGAGCAGCCGACCACTAGAATTCTCCTCCAGACTGACTGAATTCGACTTATCTGTCGAGATAGTGTCGAATATCTTGCCACTGTCGGGACTCGAACACTAGGACCTCCCGCTCAGAGGCACTGAAGAGACCTCAGTTAATGCCCTGAGCCACCTATCCCGGTCGGGTGTAAGAAATAGTATTTGAAGTTTCACGTTTCGTGAGAAAATGAAAGTGATGTCATGTTTTTATTGAAACCAGCTGGGTTCTATTGAAACATGATTGGAGTATAATCGATTGTTTTCAATAGTATATGAATTTGAGAAAAAATTACGTTAGAAGTTAAAGAATATATCACAAACCTAGCGTAAGATAACTTTAATGAGAAAATGTGTGGATTCTGGGAATAAAACAATTAACAGCTCTAATGTTTATGAAGGACACATAAACATAATGTAGCCATACTAAGATTTTTTGTAGGAGTGGCTATGGTGGTTGTGTCTAGTCAACTCAATATTTTCTTACAAATAATTTTTAATTTGTGCAGAAATTAAGATTTATTTTTACTTAATGACTTTTTTATATCCTATTCACTTGAGATACTTAATGACTTTCATTACTAAAGGAAATTAGCTGCAGCTATATTTTTGAGTGTGTCATCGGCACTTGGGAAGGCTGAAGACCCACGAGTTCCCCTCTTTGAGTGCGCCGGTGCACGAAAAGTATTTATTGCACGAATAAAAATAGTTTTTGTTATTTATATGTACAAAATGCATTCTTCTGTATCCAGGTTGCGAGATTGTGTGAACAGTAAGAATGTGTACACCTTATTACATTACACTGTATAAAATTAAAAGAAAATCCAACATTCCAAGATTGTTTCACTTGTACTCGAATTAAAATAAACGTCTCCTTCATGTGAAAACGTATAAATTGGTTGACTCCAAGAACATTGAAATTATGTATTTATTATCCCTTAAATAATGTTACGCAACATGATATTTAATGTCCATTTAAAAAGGTAAATTGAAATAACCTTAATAGAGCTTAAAAGGTGTTTGTTGTTTGATGGTTTAGGTCACTGTACAGCGGACATCGATTTTCTAACACTTTTTTCTCATCGTACACACACTTGTTCGTTATTCTAACACTTCTATAATTTTTGTCAATACGTTGCTGAGTATGTCCATTACAGAAAATACTCGGAGGAGAAAGAGAAACATGTCAGCTATTCCTTAACAACTCCTCCCCAACGTCTTTCTTTCGAATTGCTCCCTTGTCAGCTTGGCTTGGAGCTGTGAAGAGGCTTGCAACACGCCGGAAAAGCGAAGCTCGAGGTTATCGCACCTGCGCGGCAGTCGATACTTGTCACGGGAGAAGTGCGGCGAGGTCGAGCACGCGGAGTAAAGCGCGGGTGGGGGTGAAGGCAAACCAGAGAGGGAACCGATGGATGGACAAGGAAAGGAGGAAACGCGAAAAATGGTGAAACAGGCGGCGGGAGGGGGGATTAAAATTATGGAGTAGCGAGTGAGGTGGAGAAGAAATTAATGGCAGCTAAATGAGCTACAGCGCGGAGGGGGGATTGCGGAGTCGGAGTATTGGACGGAGGTGTTTCGGAGGAAGGTGAGTGGTAGGGGAATGAAGGAGGCGGCAGGTGAGGTGGAGAAATAATGGCCAGCACATGAGCCCGGGCGGCAGACTCGTGGTGAAAGGGGCAATATGGCTGGAGAGGGCTGTAGGCGGGGGCGAGTGAGGGAGGGTCGGGGTGAGGCGGAGTGGATGGGTGAGAGGGAGGAGAGGGATAAGGCACAGTGGAGGGGAGGGAGGGAAGGGGTGAGGTGGAGTGGAGAATTGGGAGGGAGGGAAGTGGTGAGGCGAAGTGGAAGTGGTGAGCTGGTGGGGTGGGGACGAGTGGGAGGGACGGCATGAGACGGGCAGGAGATGAGGGAGGGACCAGGCAGGAGGTGGGTTGGTGTTGCCGGAAGGGGCAGGCAGAGGCAAGGGGGAGCATGGGGAAATTAAAGGAGGGACGGGAGAAGCAGGCAAATAATTAATAGCGGGTTCGGGGACTTGCGGAGGCGAGTGAGTGGTGGAGGCGGGAGTGAGCGAGTGAGTGGAAGAGAGTGCGGGGCGTATGGGCGAAGAGGAGGCGAGAAGGGGACATGGCGGAAAGTGAAGGAGAAACGGTTAGGCAACGATTTAGTGACGAGACCGTGCGTTAGAGTGCGCGGGATGTGTGAACCAAAGGCGAGTGAGGGAGGGAGAGAGAGCGTGTGGGCGGGAGGGAGCGGGCGCGTGGTGTGGGAGGAGGGGCAGTGAAGGAGGGTCGTAGGCGCTTGCGTGGCGCACGCATTTCCACGCTTAAACGCGCCTCGCAAGCGCCACGAAGCCCACGTTAAGCTGTTTATGCCGCCCACACAATAACTCCGCCCTCGCCGGCCAGTGTCACCGACCGCCCACGCTGCTATCTGCAGACCCGTTTTCCCACTATCTTTTTCGCCGTTACATATTAGCTGTTCTCTTTTAAGTGCATTATTTTCTTCCGTTATTGTATTTGTCGCATATTGCGCCTTCAAATCATAATAATTTTTGGAATATTAAAAAAAATATCAATTGGTTTGTCTTATTTGTAATATATTAAATTTAAACCAGATGGCATTGTCGCACCAGGCCTGCCTCTTGTCCACTATGTTTCTCCTCAACAAGCAACGCGAGATTTTATCAAATCATGACAATGTCAGTATATTACTGAATTACTGTAACTCGATTAACAATAAAATATTAGCAAATAAATCATTCTAATTTATCAAGGTTCGCTTCATCGGTCGGTGACCGGTAATTTGCATCATTTGCAATACCACAGGAGACAAGATTCATGCCTTCTTTAAAAGATTGACGCTAAGTTCTTGAGGTCGATCGAGTTGCCCTTTTCCGCCAGGTGAAGACCATCGAAGTGCAATCTTCGATCGATGTTGGCCAGAATGGAACTAGAAAATTCTTTGAGTTCTGTCACAGTTGTCGACAGAGGTGAAAAACTTGACCTTACTTTTAATGATTGTAGCGTGCAGAAGCAAAAATGCTACTGATTAACACCATAAAGAATGGTTTTCCAAAAAGTAGTACAATACTGCTCAAGAACATCAAATAAAATGATCTTGTATAACCTGCAATAAATGAAATATTTTAATGCAATAAATAAAATATTAACATGCAATAAATGAAATATTTTAATAAATAAGAAATGCGATTACTGACACAATAAATAATACACGTATGACTAGATTGTTTACTAAAAGTAAAATTAAATTATTCATAGACTACTTGATGCAGGAGTCATGGGAAGCGGTTTATAATACTGTTGATACAAACGAGAAATATAATTCTTTTTTTTCAACTCTTTCAATTCATTTTAACACTTGCTTTCCTCTTCAAAAACGAAAATTAAATATTTCACGGAAAAGCAATTCTTGGATAACACAAGGGATTAGGACATCTTGTAAAAACAAGCGAATTCTTTCTTTCATTTCTAAACGTCATGACGTATCTCAAGATTTCCTTATCTACTTTAAAAAATACAAAACATTGTTACGAAAAGTCATAAGGCAGGCAAAAATCATGAAAAACGATCAGGATATTTTGAACTCAAATAATAAAACAAAATCAATGTGGAATATAATAAAAAATACTACCAAATCAACTAGAAAACCCGTAGAGAATGTTGTTTTAAAATATAACGATATAAATGTCAACGATCCGGCAACAGTGGCTAGTCTCTTTAACCAATACTTTTCGAGAATTGCTGCCGATCTCACTAAGGGTCTTCAGGCACAAAATTCAAAAACAGACAGTGCACCCAAAATTTTAGACACAATGTTCGTTTCCGAAACTTCTTCCTATGAAATTCTCAAAATAATCGGTAAACTAAAAAATAAATATTCGTCCGGTTTAGATGAATTCCCAGATTCTTTGTTAAAGACTTGTGCGTATGCCATTATACACCCGTTAACTCACATATTTAATGCATCTTTATGCACTGGAACGTTTCCAGATATTTTCAAAACAGCTAAAATTAAGCCGCTCTTCAAAAAAGGCAACAAAAATGAAATTCAAAATTATCGGCCCATCTCTCTTCTATCAGTTTTTTCAAAAATATTAGAGAGACTTTTTACGTACGAATGGAAACCTTTCTCACTAAACACGACGCGCTTTCAGATTGCCAACATGGATTTAGAAAATCAAAATCAACGGAAACAGCTATATTTTCTTTTCTTAAAGATGTCGCCTCATCATTAGATCAAAACGAGGCACCTATTGGATTATTTTTAGATCTCTCAAAAGATTTTGACATCATTGATCATGACATTTTACTTTCAAAATTACCTTCATATGGAATCCGTGGTATTGCTCTAGATTGGTTATGTTCGTACCTTAAACAACGATCTCAGAAAGTTGAAATACCTTACTGGAATGATGGAACATTACGTACGCACCTTTCCGACTCTTTGCCCGTTGCATGTGGAGTTCCTCAAGGATCGATTTTAGGCCCTATTCTGTTCCTACTTTACGTAAACGATATGCCCTCGACGATTCGAAACGGAAGAACGGTTCTCTTTGCGGATGATACGAACATCCTTTGCAATAAAGAAACCGTAAATAGTACAATATCAGATGTTTCAAATTGGTTCCGAAATAACAAATTAATAGTAAACGAAAAGAAAACGGTTTTAATGCAGTTTTCCATTTCAAATAAACAATTCTGTGCTCCATTGAAAATGAACGGTGTACCATTGACTCATGTTAAAGCAACAAAATTTTTAGGTCTCTCAATTCAGTCAAACCTTAAATGGAACGTCCATTTAAATGAATTGAACACAAAATTAAGTTCATTATGCTACGCGTTCAGAATTCTTGCAAATTCAGTCAGCCTTCATACTGCTCGTTGTGTATACTTCGCGAATGTTCATTCCCGCCTGAGATATGGCATAATATTCTGGGGAAATACATCTTATAGCTCCCAGACTTTTAGATTACAAAAACGAATTGTACGAATAATAACCAAATCCCACCCACGTGATTCTTGTAAGCCTATCTTCATTAATCTAGGAATTCTACCATTACCGTGTCTTTTTATTTACGAATCAGTGGTTTTTGTAAAAAATGACTTGCTTAAGGGCGGGAATATATTTTCAGAAAATGCCGAAGTCTATTACTATAACACTCGACGTAGAAATCATATTCATCAGGTGACAGTATCAACAGCTCATTACAAAAAATTCACATACAATACATGTACATTATTTTACAACACTTTGCCAGATGACATTAAACGATTAAATTCAATAGAAAAGTTTAAATCCCAAGTGAAATCGTTTCTGCTGCATAACTGTTTCTATACAATTAGAGACTATACTGAGCATCACAAGAAAAGTAACATTAATTTTATCAATGATACATAATGCATTAATTACCATTTGGACTGTATAAATGAGTATAAACAACCTGTAACAACTATTGTAACACAGCTTCCGGGTCAATGACCCCCATCTCGATCAGGTTTTTCGTCCAGTTTCCCTGATCCATTGAGCAAATGCTGAGATGGCCCCTTGTTTTTGCTTCTGGACATAAATGTAACTTCATTTTCTGTGCACGTCTTCTAGAATTCAGTGGGAAATACAATTATTCAAATTATCGTTTCCACGTTGTCGCGGCAGGAAGTAATAAGAGCCAAAATTTATTGCTTATTTATCCTTGAAAATAGATTTTATTACATGGGAGTTTTTTGTTTTTTTTCTCCCTTTCAAAATTCAAAATTTATTGCTTATTTATCCTTGAAAATCGATTTTATTACATGGGAGTTTTTTTGTTTTTTTCTCCCTTTCAAAATTCAAAATTTATTGCTTATTTATCCTTGAAAATCGATTTTATTACATGGGAGTTTTTTTGTTTTTTTTTCTCCCTTTCAAAATTCAAAACTTAAGTAGCATATGATTTAGTGTAGGGATCACAGAATTTTGAAAATGTGCACACAATTCACTTTTCCCCATAGCCCGTCATACGCAGTTTTTAACTGTTTTTTGACGTAAATGAATAAATAAATAAATAAATAAATAAATAAACAGAAACAGTCTTCATAAATACTGCAATAATGGGTATGCAAATATGGGTAATATATAGAGTAAATTATTTTTTTACAAACCAAGAATACAAAAAAAGTTAGTGATCGACAACGTAGCACGTGAATAGCAGATATTTAGGGCTCCTCTTCCTTGAAGCCTTCGTGTCGCATGGCATCTATGTTGTAAGCAGTGAAGTACTGCGAATAAGAATTCAGTTCGTACGAGCTGTATGAGAGTTGGCGAAACCAAAAATATTTTTATTTTTCAGGGAAAATTAAAACAGTTTTATTATTTTCGTGTATTTTTCTCGAGTTTCTGGGTATTTAACGAAATCGTTGACACCGCTTTCATAACCATAGGCAGCAGAGTTTCCTTTCAATTTCTGTGCGCATTAGAAATTAGTAATAGGCTTGTAAATGCCCCAAACTTCCTCGAGAGTATCACAACCAAAGCAGAGAGCGACATTTCCGCCTACGTTCAGAATTTTAGTAGGTCTAAATTCTTCCAATTTTCGTTGCGTTCATCGCAACCCCGTTGATTCATTTCGTATTTTTCTTGACCTAGAAATGGTTTCCCTTCGGGTTTTTCTGCCTCACTGGCCTTATTTCCATTTCTCCCCGCTGGCGGTTCGCACTTACACGACACGCGACTTCCGTTTCACGAAGGTCTTTGTCGAGCGTGCTCTGTGCTTCCCCCTCCCCCATTAAATCTGCCACTCTCGTACAAGGTCACTGACTCTTCCGCTCAGCTTCCATTTATCTTCTGTTGTCCTGCACCTCTCCCACTGGATTTTGGGTCTTGGTCCGCTGCCACGATTTTAGGCTCAGTTGGAGAGCAGCATTATTCAGAATGCTCGAAAATAAAAAAGTCGTTCTGCACACTAGACACGTTCAATGAACATGAATTAAGGACTTTTTGCTGCGAAATGAAAAGAAGTGGTGTAATCAGAGCACGTCATGTTTTTGCTACCGAATTAATGATTAAGTAATCAAAGGTGATAAATGGTGGAGGGGTGGCACGTACTTCGAATTAAGATGAAATGTACCCCAGTAAAGAAACTTATAGTCCGGAAATAGACAAAGGATTTTCATTATCGTAATAATGTTGCAAATTAAAGTATTTTTTTCATTTTTTTTACTAAAATACAAGAAAATATTCTTGTAAGAGTTCAAAGACTCTGAAATGTATGTTGTGTCCAGTAGACAAATTAGGGGTCACTTGGAAATATTAAAAAAATATGTCACCATGAGATTGTGAGCTTTACCCATGTACGTACATAAAATAAATTGTCAACAAAATGTGGCAATGATGATGCGCAACATTTTTTGTTTAAACTCAAATTTAAAAAATCGTGTTGGATTTGCCGTAGAGAGAGCGTCCTCCATAGCTCGAGACGAAGGATTTGGGTTTAAACATGCGCCTATTTGTGCTTCCCCATTTAACGATCACCAGAGTTCTTTCTCATTGCATATTTAGATGTATGGTGAACTTCCGTAGTTGTAATCATGGCAGCATGTTTCTTGATATCGCTTTCTGCTCGAAAGTCCATATCCTGGTTGAAAAGACATATTTACTTATTGTTCTTGCCACAATAATAATAATAATAATAATAATAACTATTATCTAACTATAATAATAATATAATCTACATCTAACACCAACTAGACCATAAAACAGAACGGTGATCTCAGTAAATAGTAACGTGACACTGGTGATAAAATTGTGACTTATAGCACTCGTAGTTCTATAATTGTTTTCCAACGTATTAGCATTATGGGCAATATCATACAATATTAGCAATATCAAACATGGCATTTATTTACTTGCGTCCTTATCTATAAATAGAGGGATACACAAATGGGGAAGAGTATTTTGCTTCGAAGTAATGGAAAGAGCCGTCTTCGTCCCTTTGCATAATGAGTTGGACCAATTCCCTGGACCAATTTCCGTTGGCGACACTTAGGTTTTCATTGTCTCAGCGGTGACTCCCTGCGTCACGTCCATGGTACGAATTGACAGTTTTCCCCCGAGGGGAAAATAAGTTTAGGAGGAGACCATTTGAAAAATTGATAAATGAAATGATAATTTTCATTCTCACAATAGTTATTTATTTTATTTATTTTTTCTTGACCTGTTGCCCTCAGTAGCCGTGTAAGACGTATACTTTGGGTTATTTACATAGAGCAAATTTTCAAGATTATTCTCACAATAGTCTCAACGAATTCTAGGAGAGCTCTCGGGAATGTTTCATTGTTCAATATTATTAATTTAGATTCCTAGATTTGAACATTTCAACGAGCGGAAATCATACAAGAAGAATCTAATGTTCCTTATATCCCAGGCAAGGAGAAGTTAATACTTCTTGAGCACGAGATCAAACACTAAAAGGGTGTGGCTTTTCCCAGTGTACCACCTCCACCGACAATTCGGATCCTGGTCACTTCCCCTCGACGCTTTTGTGACGCCTCTACGTCTTCTCCGGCGGCCCAGCAGCGCTTTATCTGCTTCTTCGTCATCACTTCCGTTGTGACCGCAGCCGCAGCAGTTTCATTCGCGTCATCGTCTCCTCTAAAGCCTTGAGAGCAGCTGGGTGGGATTCGTTCTTCTCGCTCCTCAACATAGCCATTTTGTTGTGTAGAATACTAACGGGAGTATTGTATAAAAAATATGAGCCACAGTGCAAAAAATACATAGTGTGTCGCAGATAGTTAAAAAAAATACTGATAGTTATTGATTCTGTGCAGAGTACATTGTCATTGCTTTTCGTTTGGTCTTGTCATAGAAATGCAATAATATACAAGTAGTAGAAAGTATCTACGTGTTCCATTCAATCGTTGAGTTTGTTCTTCTACAAAAATGTTTATGAATGGTTTTAAAATATAATTTTTATTATACCTTTATTGTTATACCTTCATACTTTGGCATTCATGTGTACTAAAATTTACGTGGAGTAATAACTTTTGAATTTTATTACTCAAAGCACGCAGTTAGGGATAATAAATTCCCCATGAATGCAGCATTACTTGATGTTTCATTTTGCTAGATATGAGAAGAATAGGGGATTAGATATTTCGTTGGCAGAACTTTCAAAGGAAATCTGCAACTGGTTTGAGGAAGCAAATAGATTTTATTACACTTGAGCGAAAGGTTCTAGTTATTTTTGTTGCCAACCACGCACGTTGCAATAATTTATTCATAATATTTAACTATGCATTATATGTAAAGGAATTTTGGAGCTTAGGAATAAGTACACTAATAAGACATATTTTAAATAGATTGAACGAATGAAACATTTGTCTAATTACTATCGTGACATCAGTGATATATACTGTAAAGAACATGAATACTGTTTGGTTGTTGGTTTCAGAATCAATATGATAAACTATAATTTTGAACTACGCAAAATAATGGAGAGAGAAAAAGTATGTAAATAATGGTAATAATATAAAATTGTGGTTTTCGTAAGATTCAAAAAAAGGAAGTAATTTCTAGAAGTGATTTGATTTCAGTATCTACCAACAAGCAGCGTAAAGGTTCAGAATATGGATTTTGCGCTGAATGCTTCGATCCCTCCCACGTGAAGTTGAGAAGCTATATTACAAGGTGGCTACATTATCAATGCCACAATCGTCCAAATCTCCTCCAACTTTCTTTCGACAGTAATTCGTAATATATATTACATGTACTATTCAGTCTGTAGAAATTAATAATAAAATAAACGTTCTCATAATTGTTCATTTTCACATTGAGAATAATTGTCCATTGTGCGGGGTGTATCCTTGTCGTGTGTTAAGTTCAGTAACGCAGGTTCTTGGGACGGTGTTAACATGTGACGAATGACTCACAACCGTCAGAGGCATGCACGACTGTGCGTGGCAGCAACAGACGTAAACAATGAATATTTGTGAAAACAAAGCTACTTTTAAAACCGAAGTAAAAGTAAATGTATTGTCTTCACAAGCATGTAAAGATGTGCAAAAATTATAGGTAAAGACAATTACTTTCTTTCTAGAATTCAAAAACAATCAAAACTCTCACGAATATACCAATATTTCGAAAGCCTACTACACAGAGAATGAACAATTCAATCCGCCACGTTGCTTGTATCCGGTAATCCGAACGTGTTCCGATGCAATTTAACTTGTACCCCCCGCCGTCGGAGGCGCAGCGAGCTGAAGTTGGGCGCGAGCAACTTGCGGAGCGCTCTCGTGGAGCGTGGCGCGTTCGGCCGCGCGCCGCCTCCACGGCCGGCTGCGTTATTGGCTTCGCCGCCCGCCGCGTCAAGGCCCATTAGGAAGTTTCCGGCGCGGCCTATCCGCGCGTGCAATCCGCTCGCCACCGCCAGCGCTGCCGGGGCCTGTGTACAGGCGGATTCGAAACGCCTTCGGGCTTCCTCTGTAAGAACGAATGTGTTTATAAATATAGTTGATGTATGAATGTGATCGCGAATGAAATGAAATCAAGCAAAAAGAAGAGAAAACAACAGTGTAAAGAACTTAATAAAATGAAAATTTAAATAATTCACCACCTTGTGTAAAACTATACTGAGCCCAAAGCGGCATTGTAAATTAGTTTTTAAATTAGTTTTGTCTACAGTAATTAGTTTGTTTACGATAGGCCCGCACCTCCTCTGTAAAAGCCTACTCGGATGCAATCTACTGTACTGAAAGATAAATAAAATCCCGTCTCTCCAGGGTAACTGGGATGTGTGTGTGTGTGTGAAAAAACTTCGGGCTTCTTACGGCTGAGATGGTTCAGGGCAACAACTTTAGAGTTTCTGATTGAGGAGGTTTCGTTTCAAAACCTGATAAATGCAAAAGAAATTCAGTATAGGTTATATAACGTTTAGGCGTCTTTTGACTCGTTTCATCGTCCCTCAAATCGGGTTTTATCGAAAGTCGACATATTCTATAGTAAACTATCTTCAAGCATTCAAAATTACAAGATTTTAGCAAAAGCCAATATCAATACATTCTCAACATTTGTTTTACGAAAAACTACATTTTGCATTTTTCGAGATTTGAAAAAACACTTCTCAATTTGGAGGTCCCTCAATTAGTGTGTGTGCCCCTTCAAGTTGCGAATTTTCTACACTAGCTAGTTAGGTCGAATTCAACCGCTCCATAGAGAACAAACAATTCAAGCGGATGACTGCTTTGATAGATAGTTTTCCGTGGTTTCACTGATCAATACCAAGCAAATGCTGGAGCAGTACCTTAACCCATGAGCCATGGATCGCGGCAATTTTTCATGTCTCATCCTTGTCCATTCCTCTCTCCTTACACACACACACACACACACACACACACACTTATGCGCACTACACCACACACATTGTACCGGCTGGGGCTGTGCTCTGTTGGCGGAGGTACCTGAAGGAGGGATCCGCACTGCAAGCCGACGTGTAGGTCGGCGCCGAATATCATGTTCCAACGACGGAGGAACACCGAGAAGTATCTCCTCCCGAGAAATAACATGCACTACACTAAAGAAATGATCCCAGCAGTTGATCCGCCCGAAACACTAATCAATCATTGCTCGAAAACACGAAATAATCAATGTTCAGTGAGTACCCCCCGCTTTGCCCTGATGTCAAATCAACCATTTCTTATCATCTTTCACTTCTGTCACTGCTGGATGCCCCAGCCTGGATTTTCCTTTGGAGACAGTCCCACATGTGAACATGTGATAGTAGTATTACATACAAGACTGCACTCACGGACACCATTTGTATGGACATTCCAAATACTCTCGTTCGAATATTTGACACATTTTCGTGTTAATGAGATGTGAAAGGTCTTTATAACGTTTAGTTTCGATATAGTTTTAGACCGTGAATATATAATTACTTGTTATAGGTAATTATGTTAGTTCTCTTGCATAAGTACTACAAGTTTTATTTCGATTAGAAAGTCAAACTCATGAGTCGGGACCACAATGCAAATGTTTCATCCGCAGAATCTGTAGGTTTTTAATCTCCAGGACCTAATCTAATAATGTAATTTTATTTTTATAAGGATGTAAATATACAATATCCTTCAGCACTTTTATCTTTAAGATACTTTCGTGTTAATTCATCAATATGAGTTTTTTACTTAGTGCTGAAACTCCTTGTGACGGCTCTGAATTTAAGGTTTTCTCGCCCACGCGTCAATTCGCCGCGTTCAGTCTTGACACGAAGCTTCGAAGCCGCGTGTGACGGAGAGCGTCGATCTGCCTCTCGCTCGCCTTATCGCGGGCGCGGTCTCCTGCTCGCGGCTGTGCGTGCGGAATCAGCCGTGCCAGCGCGTGCTTTGAGGCGGGCATCGGCCGTGTATACGCTTACGTAGTCCGCAAGGCAAGCTTCATCGACACGGAAATCCTGGTTTAGAGTCACGAATTTAGTCCCGTGTTAAGCAAATGCGGCAGTCGATCCTGCTGTCCATGGTGAAGTTCTAAATCAGCTGTGATCGTTCTCAAAAGCACGTGTGGCGGTGTATCAGTCCTGGAACCACCGAAAACTAGATTATTTATTATTATTATTATTATTATTATTATTATTATTATTATTATTATTATTATTATTGTTGTTGTTGTTATTATCCCCTAAATTCACGTCTAAAGATGTTAGGTTAAATATGAAATTTACTTCAGGTTGTAACCAGCGTTCTAAGGAACAAATCTAAAGACTGAGTGATTCTACAATACTTTGAACAAAATATGGACAGTTATTTAGTTTCCCAACTACTGTCATCCGTCAAATGTTCCGACCGATTCCACCTAGCCTCCCTAGCTTTTGCTCTGAAGCTCCAACCGCTGCTGTACTTTCCACGCCCTCAATCACGCGTGCTATCGCAATCCTGATACCTATCTACCTCCATCAGGCATCGGCGGATGGTAGAGGATAACAGTATCATGACAGTTCTACAAAATAAATTGTTGAATATGTCGTGTGAGTCAATGCAAACTAATGCGTTGTTTCCCAGCGCTTGATAATGCATGATTATTTTACATACTGAAGCCCTTTGAAAACAAATTGGGAATGCAGAAAGTGATTACATGGGCTCGGCATGCACAGATATCCTTAGGAAGTACTAGACATCCATCATATGACACTGCACGTTACTTCTTTTCACCACCTCGCCTTTATAAAGATTCTACCTTCATTGGCATTCTTTCATTCGTGTTCTTTCACCACCTTATTGCCTTTGCCATGATTAACGGTGTAGTCATTTCTTGTTGCTGCTTAGCCACTCCCTTGTATGAAACTTTTCATCGTGTGCCTCTGACTGCCACCAGTGAAGCAGTAATGTACATCAGTGAATGCAACTACTCCTACCACCATCTCAGCTGTTCCTACACTGCTGCCCTTCGCTTATCATCAAAAAGTTCCCGCTTTTGAAGCTGACGGATTCCCATTCCAAGCTCTCCCTTCCTGATCCATTCGCTCTTCACTTACTCTACGACTTCCAGTCGCCACCAACACTACAGCAGCGGACTATATCGGCGGATAAAGAAATGGTACATGGGGGCTATGTCCTCACCGAAGCCAATTGTTGAGGGTTTCGGTTCAATTCATTCAATAATAATTGCATATTGATCCCGCCTAAAGGAGTATCTTTTACGAACATACTTTTTATATTTTAAGCTAAGGGAAAGTCATTTATTACATAAAAAAATATTTCTGGGAAGAGAGAAATTTCCATCTCCTTATTACTTTCTACGAGGGGCATTCAATAATTAAAGACAAATTGGTCTGGCGAAATAAACGTGTATTTTTACAAAATAGGACTTTTTCTACTTTTTAATACAATTCCCACCAACATTTATACACTTATCCCAATAGATTACCCCCTTTTTATAACGGTTGCAAATAACTCTTTATCTTGGTGTTTGAACCAATTTCCAACATTTTTTTGACAACCTCATTATCTTGGAACTTCTTTCCACGTAACGCCTCCTTCGGTGGACCAACCAAATGGAAATCAGATGGTGCTAAATCGGGACTGTAAGGGGAATGAGGCAGTTCCTCCGAACCCATTTTGTCGATGATTTCACGGCTTTGTTGAGAAGAGTGAGAACATGCGTTGTTTTGCTGGATAATCACATCTCTCCTCTGAAATCAAGAACGTTTCTCTCTAGTTACTGGCTTCATCTAGTTAAAAAACATATCTGAGCAGTATTGGATTTTTATTATACTCTGTTCTTTGAGATAATCACAAAAAACCCGAACCTCCAGCGTACTCAAACATAGTCAACATGACCTTTGCTGCTGATGCGGCCAGAGTGGTGTTTGTTAGTCACTGAGCTTCGACCACTTTTGAACTGTTCTACACACTTTTAAAAATCCTCACGGTTCTTACAACTTTCGCCATACACTTTAGTCATTCTATAGTATATATTAGCTTGTTTTTCACCTTCAGCAAGTACAAAATGAATCGCAGAACGTTGTTCAACCAATGAGGAATTTTGAAGTGGACTCACCATTGTTCAACTTAATTTTGAGGATGTGAACCCAATAATGATGATTCTGCAGATGATCAGGGCTCATCCTAATAATGCCAACATAAAGTCCTAAAATGACCAAACTTGTTCTACCAACTGTTTTTCTTCAGACCAATTTGTCTCTTTAATTATTGAATGACCTACGTAGAATCGAGCTTTCATTTCTACCTCCGCTTCCACAACTGCCATATCTCAAGTAGAGTCTGCCCTTGCCATTTCATCCTTGTGGGCACCATTGTTATCACTAATGCCTCCGCTGACCGAGAGGTCCTAGGTTCGAGTTCCATCGCTGGAAGGATTTTCGACACTAGCTTGTCAGCTAGGTCGAATTCAGTCGCTGTCTGGAGGAGAATTCTACCGACAGGCTGCTCTGATAGGTAGTTTTCCGTGTTTTCTCCGATCAACACCAGGCGAATGCTGGAGCATTACCCTGACAAATGGGCCACGGACCGCGCGCGATCTATCTCTTCCTTGCCCTACGCTCACATTTACTCACTCTTACATTAACGTGTACTACACTACCACACACGTCGGGAGACCGGTGCCTAGTGCTTAGAGCGGTGGGGCTTAGAGCTTGTTCCGTCTGGGACGGTGCCCCGCTGATGGGAGATACCTGGTTGAGGAAAACCCCGCTAGTCTACGGTAGATCGGCGCCGGATCTCGTCATCCAGCGGGAGAAGAACACAGTCACCTGCTGAGATAAACATGCACTATAATTACGGGACTAATGACCCTAGAAGTTGAAGCGCACGGCATCAATCATCAATTAATGCCTCCACATGTAGCCGCCACCACTAGTGCCTCCACCACCCTCATCGTCTCCACCACCATCCTCGCCATTGCCCTCGCCATCACGGTCCAAGCGCCTCCATCGCCACTGACAGCTTCACCTCTGCCACCACTACAATCATCACACTCAATGCCACCACTGCTGACGCCGCTGCAACCACCACCGTCACCACCGCCGACATCGCTGACACCACAACAGCTACCAGAACCGCCACTATAGCAGCCACCACCATCTCCATCAACGCTGCCGTCAGCACTGATACCATCACCGTCAATTCCGTGTCCCTTGCTGCCACCAACTCTTGCTGCCGCTCACTGACCATCGTCACCGTCACCACTAATCTTACATAATATGTCAAAATACATGAATAATTTGTTGGGGTGGAATAGTTTACATTTACAGTCAGTTCATATTATTGAATTTACGACAAGTTGCGTCCTAAGTTGATCATTTTTCAATCCCTCGCGTTGTTAACTTAAATAAATTGAAGACTTGAAATAAGAAAGTATGTGTACATGCCATATTCATACTTTCGAGAAAAAATGAGTTTATATATACGTTAAACCTATTGGCACATACAACTCCTGCCATTTATAATCACTCCGTAACACTACCAAGACATGCGTCTGGACTTTAGTTCTTATTTATGTTATATGGCTTGATTCATTCATCATTATTCTTGTAAAAACGTAAATTTAACAGAAATAACACTTACACCCTTTTTTGTTTCAAGTCTTCAATTAAGAAAAGGCGGTGCCTTAAAATTTCGCAGGGACACTGTCTTTTCAATAACTTGTTTAAATACCCCTCCCTTCCAAATGTTACGCCCCATAGACGCCAATGCTCCCGTCTCCTCAGCGGCGCCCACCGCCGCGCCGCGCCCTCGTTGCATGTCGGGGCTTTCGATTCACCCAACGAGGCGCGCGGCTGCGTGTCGACATGGACGGCATTTCGTAAGTGCGCGGCCTGGGAGAGTCCGTTGCGTGAAATGGGCGGAAGATTTGATTGGTGGCCCAGGTGGGATTTGTTTTCTGTGATTGATGGCGGAAAATAATTTCTTAACAGCTCCAGTACATGAATGATAATGAATAATTGTGATAACATAATTCAGAATATACTTCCGACCTAAATTGTGATTGAAACTCAAAATAAAATAATGTGATTACATAGAATGCTATTTTAACAAAATGGTAAGTATATTCCAAAAACAATACAGCAAACTGGACTTTTCTTTTAATATATAATTTTCATGAATATGATACTTAAAGGGAAAATAAAAAAAACATTCTTAGATATCAATGGCTTAGTACACACGTATTGTATGTCCAGAATTTCTTTCTAGTTTCGAGAAAAAACGTGCTTGGAACTTTGTAATGGCGCAGTTACTTAACAGAGCTTCAATGTTTGCTTTCTGGGAAAAGTATGATTATTCCTACATGAACATACAATCATTTAATGCTAGGTGGATATGGACGAGAGGTCTCCAATTTAATATTAATGAATATCCCTTCATATTTTGAAAAATACTTGGTAAGTTTTTTAGGACAATTTGAAACGTTCAGACAATTCAACATGATACCGTTTTTTATTTTCTAGGGCACATACGTATATACCGAGTATACTAGAAAAAGTTATCGAATGCAGCGAAAAATGTTCTTTTTAGATTTCTAAGGAAATACACATTTTGAGGTCTCTTGATACCAAAAACTGTCTTTTCAAAACGTCCGGCGGTCTGACTGTCGCTACTTTACATAAAGCCCAGAAGACATTTTAAAATTTTTTCAGACATTATTGAGATTTTTATTTAATTCTTTTGAAAGAATACAGTAAAATAAACTTACAAAAATGACATAGATTCGATTTTTCACTGTTAACTCTTAATTTTCAAACATTTCAAAAGTTTGAAATTAATTGATTCCTCGTACGACTACATAATTAAGGTTTAATTTTTCTGTTAATGAATTTGTTCTTTGATATTAAATGTTTAATTAATGGCAGAACTTTTTTAAAAGAGTAGTTTTTGCATAATTTTGAGTGAAATATGGGTAATATCAACAACAAAATTTTCTCGAAAAGGCTCCAAATTTTTTCTTTAAACTTTTTTATGGTGCTTGCTACCGAATTTAACGCGATTTCGATTTATACTTTCTATTTTTACAAAATTACTCAAATGTACCTTTTTGAAATACCTCTCACGTTGTTAATATTTATATTATGGGCGATTGTATACATTATTGCGAGTGCCAGTGATTCAAATGATGTAAATATTCATTAAGTTTCTCGAAAATTCAAAAGTTTTCTGTCAAAATTACACACTTCCAGAGACACTTAAACTATATTTTTCCAAAAACCGCACCCAATTTTTTCTTTAAACTTTTTATGTGGATACAGCGAAATTTTCTGAACAACGTCATAAACCCTATGTTCATACATTATTTTGATTTTTCAAAAATAGGAGAAATGGGTTTTTATACATCTCTCAGGTTACTAATATTTACATTTTGGTTTTGTTATACATTATTGCATTCGTGAGCATAAGTGCTTCAAAGTTTCTTGAAAACTCAAAGGTTTTCTATGAAAATTAGCTCAAAGTGCGCATTTTCGGTAGGACTTAAACGAAATTTTCTCAAAAAAGGACTCACATTTAACAATGCAAATTTGCGTATAGGGCCAGGTTTGACTCTTCTATAACACTTTAAAGTCATAATTGAATTCTATTATTAGGGCACCGAAAAGTTGAGAAAATGTGAAAAAATATAATTTAAGTACCAGTAGGTAATCTGGGTAGTGGGTAGGTCAAAACCAAAGAGCGCAGACAAGACAGAGTAGGAAACTAACAAGTGCAAGAATATCTGTGCTATTCTGAAGGACCAGTAGTTTCGTATTGAATCGGTGGTCTCGCAAAAACATTTTTATTCCTTCGAAGTCTTATTCACTGTCATTACACTCAAAAGAATTTGTGTTAAACCTCGAGCTGAATAGAAAATCATGCAAATAACTGGGTTTACAATCCTTTCGGTCTGGAAATAAGGGTAAGAATATGCTGAAATGTATCTGAATGACAAGTTGCTATCAATCACCAATGCGTGTGACTGCGGTAGCCAAGAGTACTGATTTATGACTCACACGGAGAGTGAGGTAAAATGCATTAAATGAAAAAGTATGTCTTGCAAGAGGGGCGTGGCAGTCTGTCAGTAGTTCCGAAAACACTATTAATGTATTTGCGACACGTTAGGTTACGTAAATAACCGTAATTTATGCGAGTAAAGGGAACTTGCTACTGCACGGAACAGCAGAAATCAATGAAACTACTTAGAGTATCGTATGAAATCTTTTTAAAAATATTTGTGCTCAGCAGTAGTGAAGTGATACAGCCGGGAAACAGAACGTAAAATGAATATTACAAATCCGTAGTTGTAACATTTTTACCAACACGATCGTAAAAAAATTAGTATGTAGTGACGGGATTTGAAGAGGAAATGGAGCTGTTTAACTTTCGAATGAACTTCTTGTAAGTGTATTGGAGAACTGAGTCGACAGAATCATTCAGCCACGAACATAAAATAACCTACTAAATGTTCCAAGTTCGATGTTCTTTGTTTCTCCTGTAGTCTCCATACTCCCCTACGGAGAACGGAATTCAGTTATACTCTTTCTTTTTCTCTGAGTAACCATTATACACAGTATTTATAACAAGTGCTTGCCTGAGTTTTCCAGCCATTTGTAGACTTACCAACTTGTGATGAGGATTCAACCAAAATGACATGTATTAACCTACATGGTATGCATTCGCGAAATAAATCAGAAACAAATTTGTGACGGAAAACAATATTGGAGAATAACGTGTTCCGTCAGTTAAAACCTGAGAAAATTATACATTCATAATGGGATTTTCTCTAGCAATGTTTTGTCTTGCGATTTCATGTTTTGCAAAACTCTCTTAAAATCAATAAAATAATTGTAACCACTCTTTACAGAGCATCCAATTGACGATGCAGATGATTTAATTATGTTCTGATCTATTTTATGTCAGAAAACTACACCCTATCAATCGGTGTAATCCGGTAACGTCTATTTACGGTACCTTCTAAGGTGTCATGTAATCATCATGGAATCATGTAGTCATCATGGAATTGGACATACATGTTATTGGAAAGTAAATGCATGGTATTGGAAGGTATCATGTAACGGCTTTGTCATATTTCATGATTTCACGCCACCGATTAAGAAAACATAACACCGTTTATCCGTTCCTCGTTCTTGTTTAATTTCGTCATAAAAATCACCCTTTCCTGACAATTTGAAGAGCTACAAGGAAGCGTTTAGTGGGACACAACGCTCCCATATTCAACTGGCGTCCGGACAGAGGCTCTTTCGCATTTTTGAACAGCTGAAACTCGCACAAATCGATATGTACTATGAAAAATAAATCGAGAACAATCCGTATATAGGTTCGAAGATCGATTCTACGTACGTTTGCTGAACCCTCTGATTCGATTTTCTGATAGCTTCTCAAAGCTTCGATTTGCGCAGGTAATTTCCTGTACACTCTGGTACTATTCAAGCGAACCTATCTGTATATCAATAGCAACTACCGCGAAGATTGTGAAAGGGATGACTGTTTGCATTACTCAGCGTATTATTAGTAACACTCTTAATTTTTTAGTAGTTTCATCAAGATGATTTTGTTGTGATAATCAAAGCTACAATATAATTAAGATTTTATTTATTCATACTTTTAAAGTCACAAAATCAGACTAGTTTCACGGTTAATATTCCCACGCTCAATGGCTTTACAGCTACAAACAAGTACAACTTCAAAATAGATTCTAAATACATTAACAGGGTTTGAAAAATAAATATAAATAATAAATAATGAATTATACTATTTACATAGATAATGTAGTCAATGCAGTATTGAGAGTATTTATAGTACGAGGTCACATATCCTGATTTCTTACCCAGTCACTTTTGGTCTTTCCTTATATCGATCGTAGTGTGTTCATTTCTACTGATCGGGATAGTTGTTTTGTTTTCTTCGTATCACCTTGTGTTTCAGCTCAATATGTCAAAATTGGTCTTACCATTGTCTTATGGATTATAACATTACCTCCTACGCTAAGGTATTTATTTTTCCAAGTTACATCTCTTATGTATCCTGATAGGCGAACACATGTCATGGCCTACTCCCCCGCTTCTTTGCATGTATGGCGACCATTGGAGATGTCCACTACTGGAAATTCATGACTTGCTCCATGACTTTGCCTTCCATTTTCAACTTTCATCTTACCGGCCCCTTGGATATTACCATCGATTTGTTTTTTTCTGTTGAAGCTATCATATTAAATAATTTTCCTATCGTTAAAAAAATATAGAAAAGTCTCTGCAGATTATCTTTAGAGCCTGCTTTAAGCATCGCTTCACCTGCGTAGCAGACAATAGTCTTCCATTGTTTTTACGTTGTCAATTGGTCTATCCATTTTCAAGTTGAAGATTGCTGGACTTAAGGAGTCAACCTGGCGTATTCCACATCCTATTTCATCTGTAGTTAGGTCTCCTACTTGTACTTTAATAACTTTAATAACTTTAATAACCACATCACACGAATAGGCGGTTATAGTCTGGTAAAACTAGTCAGGAATTTGATATCATTAGACCGGAGAAACCCTGGAAGGCTGCAGAAAAGATGGAGAGATCTCCAGTCAACAGCTACTGAATCCCCGGGAGCCTGAAGGAAAATAGGTATAAGAAGAAGAAGAGGTCAAACAAACCAACACATCCTCAAAAATCCAACTATTAGAGGTTAAGTGAGAGGAGGGAGGAAGCAAAGAAATTCAAAATGAAGCTAATTTTAGATTTTAAAAATTCTAGCCCAGTTATTCAGATTTTTTACAATTTTTTGATTTATAAACATTTCGACATACTTAATTTGGGCCCTTTGTTTTGTATACATAAGATTTTGAAATTTATAATAGGATAAATAATTGATTATATATGATTAAGTGTAAGGCAAAGGTTGAATTATTCTGGGTTAATTTCCATGCTCTTATATGTAGTACATTAATTATGTGGATACAATTTCTCCTAGTTCGGTTATATAACCTGCAACACAACCGTTATAATTTAACATACACAGACCATATTTGCCTTCATTTTTTTATTAGATCTTTATTTATAGAGAGACTAGAATTTAATTTTTACTGTTTTTTAAACTATTTCGATACTATTATTTTTTGGGGGGGAATTAGTGGCCTAAACGTTGTGATACTCTACTGACTTATGAATACAAATAAAGATGTTTTCGTAGTTATCAGAAGAAATCTCAGGAAATTTGTTTTACCAATAATATATTTTTTAATTGCAATCAATTTATCTAGTAATTCTGGATTTTATCCATTGTTAGTGGCTACACTTTTTATGTTTTTATTTTTATAATGAAGATTAGCTTGTAAAATTATTTGTTTTTTGACAACTACGACAACTGAAGTTGGACAACTACGATTTGACAACTATTATACGAGTAGAAGTTGTTGTTTCCACAACTCTATTAAGAGGAGGAAAGAAATAATTACTGATGATTAGAGACCGAATTTATTTAATCATGTATGAAATGTAAGTAAAAACTTCGAAAATATACATTCAATCATGTTATAGATATATTAACTCATCCTAATTGTTTATCATAATTTTTGCGCACAGTACATCCATCGGCACTTTACTGGTTCTATATCACTGAATGAAATCTCCAACAGTAGTCTTAGAAAAAACTCGGTTACTTTACATGACTGTTTGAAAGTAAACTATCGGTTACTTTGAATGACCGTTGAAAAATTAATTAATGTTGATAAATTATAAACCATTAGCACTTGAACACAATTTTGAGAACCTATTAGCAGCCACCTTCATATCATGAAAAAGGAAGTTCTTTTCTTTTTCGCTCATGCTTACAGGGGAATCTCCCTCTGTGACGTGCGCCAGATCAAGACACTTGTGTTAGTTCATCCGGGTGACCGGTTTTCAAGAAGGACTCGATGGCACGCAATACTCAAAACGATTGGAATTTTTCCTGTTAAAAATTATGCCTAATTCAGATACAGAAAATTGATAGTAGTTACAATGAACCAATTACGTACACAAAAACACACATTATAACATTAACGATTCAACTTATTAAAATAAATATAATAAATAAACATGAGTAACGAAGACGTTTTTAAGCAGAAAATTCCCCAAAATTAATACTTGATAAAAAAACAATTATTATTAAGAAAGCATACAAAATATGCAAGATATGCATCATAAAATCATGTAAAATTATTGAATATTTGGTTGTTTCACGCATTTACGAATGAAAATAGTTTCTGATTACAAAGCAAAACACACACACACACACACTTACAGAGAAATCCGGTTCCTATTGATGAACACTAGCTGTCGTTTTTTGTCAGCTATACTAGACCATGCATCTGAGGAATCATTTCTCTAAGAGAAAGATAGAAAGTGAAATCGAGTTTGGTGTGGGGAAAGTCCATACACCATTGTCGGGTTAAACCGGTTAAATTTGATGTTAGCCAACCCGAGGTGGCTATAGTGGGTGAAATAATTTATAGAGATGAGGAATCGGAGTTAAATGATAAATGGAGATCAAATTGCTGGTGAGAAGTTCCAAAGTCTAGTGAGAGGTAAAGTGTGTAGTTTCTAGTTCCACAGTGTCAGGCATGAACTTCTGTTTACATGAAACTACCAAAACAAGTACCATTACACATCGCATACGTTGACATTTCGCATTCGCGTGTTATTTATTTGCACTTGGGCATGCGACGAGACTCTGATCTTCGGCTTTTGCGATTTTCGTAAAACAACTTCCTGTCTGCGAAACGCATAATTTCCTGCTCATTTTTATGCCAAAATACTTGTTAAATGATTGTTTGTTAGAGATTCGGGACGCGTCAACTCATAAGGTCGTTAGTATCATAAGTGTGGTGCGTATTTGGACTTCGGGATGTGGCTGTCCACTTCCCCCGCTGGATGGCGAGATACGGCGCCGACCTACCGTCGACAAGCGGGGTTTTCTCTAACCAGGTATCTCTCACCAGTGGGCACAGCCCCTGCTGGGACGAGCTCTAGACTCCCGACTGGACTCCTGGCATATGTGGAAGTGTGTTAGTGTGTGTGTGTGTGTGTGTTTGTGTGTGTGTGTGTGTGTGTGTGTGTGTGCAAGTGCAAGGGGGTGTGGATAGACAAGGAAGCGGAAGGAAATATTGCGCGCGTTCCGTGGCCCTTTTGTTAGGGTATTTCTCCGGCATTAGTTTGGTGTTCATTGGAGAAAATACGGAAAACTATCGATCAGAGCAGCGGGCCGCTAGAATTCTCTTCCAGACAGCGATTGAATTCGACGAACCTGACAAGCTAGTGCCGAAAATCCTGCCACCGTCGGGTCTCAAACTTAGGAACTCGCGGTCAGAGGCACTGCAGTGACATCAGTAGATGCCCTGAGCCGCTGCCGCTCCCTGTCCTGTTGCTAAAACACAAGACTCTCACTTTCGGACAATCACCTTTCTTCAGCCAGCGGTCGGTGGCTGAAAATAACGGAATGAATATCCGAAATAAACCATTCAAAAACTTCGTTCATATCGTCTGGGTACTGTGCAGCGTAACCTAGAACTCCTAAAATTAGCAAAGTTTGTGTCTCTATCCATAATAGATACAACCGATTCTCGGTATAGTCATTCTGTACAATCGAACGACTCATGTAAAAAGAATATAATCATGTTAGGTTGTCAATGGTTTTGCCTGCTATGATTCTTCAAAGCGGTTCATTAGCAATGGTGATGACGGATGAAAATTTGGACTCTTAAGCACTTCACTGACTTCTTAGGAGAACTCTAGGCGTTATTTGAATTGCTGCCGCACACGAAAACACTTTGTTCTCAATCCAAGCTTGCGTAAATGTAAAAGTTTTCAGATGAAAGTTGGCTAACTGCAAGTCCTTGCCACCCTTGTTTTATGTTTATATTCAAAATTACGTTTATGTTCACGATTAAGAACTGTTCTATCGAAAAACATGGTAGTAAGATTTTGTTTTTATCTACTTTTGCGTTTGGCTTTCAATGTGAATGAGTCTTAAACGTTACTCACTTCTATATTGACATTTTGTAGGTACTAATTTTGTTTGTCAACCAACTTCTGATGTCATTACGAGTGGGACGAAACCTACGTTGTTATTAGACGATTATACTACTTTCCACTCCCTTTATTTCTTTTCAAAGAACAAATCATTTAATGATGTCCGTAACTGCACCTAGACACGAACAAAATCACGTTTACTGCTAATTCATAAGCCTGGCGCAAACCGCAATAAAATGGCAGCGTTGCCAATCAACAAAGACAAACCACAGACAATCTTAAGACAAGTGCATGTGGTCTACTATTTAACAATGATTTCATTTTCAAGTACTATTGGTGGCAGAATTTATTTTTCTAGAAACTTCTTAACTCAACATCAAATACAGATAAATACATTCTTTTTTCAGAAATATATCTCTGATTGAGAAAGATTATTGAATTGGAAATCTTTCGTCTTCATCATAAATATGATCACTCCTGTAATACAAGTGTTTAAAAACTTTTTATTTCGCAACTTTCACATTTGTGTTAATACTTATTGTTTGTTTACTGAATTAGTGAGAATTCAGTGACCAAAACAATAATGGATGAATACATTTTTATGAAATAATGCGGGATGAAACCATACTCAGCAGTCCAATTAGATAAGAGGAAAGAAAATGTACAGTTGAATCGAAAATGAAATTTTGCGACCTCATCTGGAAATATAGCATATTTATTCTATCCTGGCACTCTCCCAACAATTGGTGTTTCAAGTAAAGAAATATCTATTAGAAAACGTATTGTAACTTTTTTAAATGGTGATTTTTGTATTGTCTTTAATATAGTGACCCCAAAAAAAGAGAGATACAAAATGTTTGAAACATAAACCTATAGAACAAATATTTGAAGTAAAAATGTAACATTCACTAAGAATCAGCTGGAACTATCCTCGCAAACAGATACAGGCTAAACGAAACCTTCTTAAAAATGTACTGCTGATAGAATTCACGGTAACTTTTAAGCCCTCCAATGGTTTTCAATTTGTACGGTGTTTTATGACGGCTATTCTATGCGTGAAAAGACAGCAAATAGAAATTCTAAAAACTTGTCACAGCAGTCGTGCGTCGCAAAATCAGTCAAACGCCCTAACGCCTTGATGGAAATCCCCCAGTTTTCTTATCGTTCATCTCTCCAATCTCTCAATCGGATAATCTCCCTACCGCACAATCACTCAGTCCCCCAATGAATCAATCACCCAATCGCTTATATAGTAGATTTTAGTGTTTAACAACTCAGAACAATTTCATTACGCCGCAAGAGGCAGCTGTAGCATCGTGGATACAAACACATTTCAACGAGTGGCCGCATGCCGTAGGCGAAACGTGAGGCGTCCACGTGCTAGCCTTTGTTATAGAAAGAGCGGATGTGACGTTGGGTCAAAAGCCAGAAGGCGGCGTGGAGGGGTGCAGGATACCTTCGCCGGGCGCGACGACACTTCGATCTCTTTCGCTTCGAGTCTTCGAGGAGTGCGCATCTGGCCGGGACCCGCTCGTCGAATGCCTGGCTGGGTGCGAACCGCGAGAGTGGCGGATAGGGCCGACAATGTGTTTGCCGTAAGGATAGGGAGACTCAAGGACGAGTCCGTAAGTAGAATGCGGCGCTTCACGCCATCGAATGTAAGTGATATTCGAGCGTAGTGGTGTGGTAGCCGCGGCGACAGATTATTCCGAGTAGTGAGATCTTTTTAAGTTAATTTAATTGTGTAAATAAGGTTGTTTTGGTGGTGGAACTTAGTAAATAAACCAGCAATTATTTAACGTACTCTCGTCTGTGTATTATTTCAACCGCAAGATGCCACACAGCAAGCCGCAATAGGCATAAATGCATGACCGTTGTTCCAACTTGTGTGCCTATGTTGCTTACATTACACTATTGTTCATTTAAGACAATTCGTTGCATATCTATTCCCCAATTTTATCCGCAAAGAGATGTGTCAAGCCAAAGCGTGCTTAACTTCTAGCACGCATACGTCCGGTGAGCACTGGTTGTTTCTAAGAAAACATTAAAAACCAATTACTAAGTCGCCCAACCCAGTCATTAAGTCGTCCAAACGCCCTGTCGCCCAAACGCCCTGTCGCCCAAACGCCCTGTCCCCCAAACGCCCTGTCGCCCAAACGCCCTGTCGCCCAAATGCCCTGTCGCCCGAACGCCCCGTCGCTCAAACTTCCTGCTGCCCAAACGCCCTGTGGCCCACACGTCCTGTCGCCCACACGTTCTGTCGCCCACACGCTCTGACGCCCAAACCTCCAATCACCCAACCGCAGTGATCCTGAACCCTGCAGTCACGCAGTCGCTCAATCGCCCAGTCACCCGTTCACTAAGTCGCGCGGCCGCCCTGCGAGTGCGGGGGTCGGGGAGCGGGAGGTCCACGCGATCGCGGCTCCGATCGTCCCACTGCTGCGCATTTGAATAAAACCCCCAGCCCCTGGTCGTCGTCATTCACGGAGATTACATCGCGACTCGCGGTTCGGCCCCAGTTCCACTCGCACTGCTGCCAGCTGCCGAAGCCGCACCGCAGGCAACGTTAATATTATTGGCCGAGCGCAGCAGACCTTACACAGTTAACATTTTTGTACCGTTTATTTATTTTCACTATTTTTTCTTTAAATTTATGGTTCATTAGATGAAAATTCGCTTATAAATAAAGAGTAGCGTCGGATTTGAATTTGCGGCGGATTTGAATTCAGAAACCTGTGGCCGAATCATAGTATGTGGTACATGGATTGCTTACCTGATATTAGGCTACCATAATTATTGAAATACAGTGCGCTAGGAAAGTCTCTTCCCCATGACACCTTGCCGGTGAGAGTGCCAGCAACATAATATATGTTGATGGCATGAGCTGCAGCTTGAAACAAAAGAAAAGTATATTCGTACTCACCACAATCATAAGAGATGTTGGAAATGTTGTCCTCTTAACTTGTTTCCTGGTGATCTGGTTGCTACTAACATAAATGCAATTTTTAACAGGAGGACCTGATTACTGTCGGTGCGGAGAAACTTTCCAGGCAACTGTAGTTGATATTATTTGGACGTTCGAGTTTGTATTGTATAATTTTACTTTTTTGTTACGCATGATGTACACTATTTAAAAATTTTCAAATTCATTTGAGTTTCTTCTGAGAAATCATTGAAGTTGTTTGCAATCGTCTCCTCCACAAACATTTCTTCAATCTGATAACATCTTTGCTTCCTTTTCCTTAATTAACAGTGGTCTCTCAAATTAAGGATGTTTACTCGATTTTACTATGCAGTTTGTGTGAATGGAATAACACGTTCCGACTTGTTTTGTTAGACTCGGTAGAATACTTTCACATTAAATTTAAAAGAAACGTAAAAGACGGAATATTTGAAAGCGTCAAGAAGAAATAGAAACACGATGTCAAGAAACTTTATTATTTTAATTAATTTTATCTGATAATTGTTTCTGAAAAATATTCAAATACTTTACAGTATCAACTATTTATATGGCGTTTCTTTGTACGTGTGTTATGAATGTTATTTAACTTCAAGAGCTTTATTGTGCTCACGATATTTAGGATTATGCTTGTTTACCAGGCAACTTAGGGTGCACATTTTGAAGCATAAGATGTGTCACAAATATTTTCTCCCTGGTAATAAACAATTGGGGAGGGGTCAATTATTAGGAGCGGTAGTACGTATTTACTGAAAACCTGGAAAACTTAGATTCTCAATAAACTATAAAAAATAATTATTCCCAATGTCGTGGTATCTACTACGATTGCCAGACGATATTCCAGCCCACTTATTTATGTTCCTTCCTGAAGAAATGTCGTTCGTAGATTGTGTTCGAGGTAACGCTAAATGTGCAGGCCAATATTGCGTGTACATTTCTTTTTATTTGGATTTTACACGGGAAGGCATTGTACTTGAACAAGTCGGTAAACGTTTCATTGCGTGCCCTTTTCCCAACATAGATTCTATCTTTACCCAAGTTTCCCTTGCTCGAATTTGCCCTTTTTATTCTCAAGTGACAGTGCCGTTTATTTCCATCATATACTATTTTGACTTTTATTGAAACTTCATAACAAGAGCTACGTTCCAGTTGTGTAAGTTGATAAGCGTTATTTTTAATATTCTCGGTTTTAAGTTTTCGGAGTAGAATAGGTCCTCGTAAAATTTTACTGCATACGCATAATTATTCCGAATGTTTTAGTTCAAGGCTTGACAAGCTAATCATATATGTGAGCGATATGAACCAATACGAGTTAAAAGTAAGCATTTTCAATGAAGAAAAAGAAACAATTATGAATTAGTGAATAAATATGTAGGTACTATTGTAAATATAGTATTGGTCGCGATAGCGTATATCGAGTCCATCGAATAGCTTTCCGGGACTTGTATTCAAGACTGATAGTGGCGCATTGCTGAAGCTTGTAAAATTGGACGAATAACTTCACTATTGTGTAAAATATTTTAGATGCTAATTACTCTGATTATTCGTTTAAGCAATTTTCTCCATTGAATTCTAGTCAGACACCAGAATAGCAGTTTTCCAAATTACGGGCCACGGACCTCGGGCAATCCTCTCTCTCCATATTTTTTTTCTTTTTCGTTTCTCTATACAATCTTTGTTTTATATACTCTACACACCAACGCACTCGTTTTAAGTTATTTATATATTATACAAGTAGAGAAAAACAGTGATGAAACTCAGATCTGGAAACTCCTTTGCAAACGCCGAAAGATATCTAGGCTAGTAAATCTTTTAAAAGCGTACACTGGATGTAAAGCTTTAAACGACATTCAAACTAGGATAGGGCACCCTCAATGTTTCGGAAGAGGGGATCATCCATACAAAATTAAATACAGGAATAAAACACCGACTAGCTAAATAATCTTTTACCATTCGGACAATATTTTACAAATCTGAAACAATCTACTTGCAGTAGTACTAGTAACTTTTCCCTCTAATGTGCATTGCTTCCGGAATCGCCCAGGGAAGTGCGTGCGATGCCAATATTTATGTGTGTTGTATGTTTTCTTAGTTACTAATCAGTAATTGTATATTCCCTACAATGTCTTCTCGACTTGTCTTGGTCTTTGAACGTCTTTATATGTTCTGTAAAAACACTGCAACCGTGCGGAAGCTCATTGGCAGGGAATACATATTCTTCTTCTTCTTCTTCTTCTTCTTCTTCTTCTTATTATTATTATTATTATTATTAAATTGAATGTTCTAAAATTTTGAGAGATTTGAATTTTAATGTGCAGTATCACATCCGAATGAACTAATATGAAGAAACGTGCCGTGTTAAAATTACCTCTTCTGCCATTGAATGATAAAATTAATGCAAATACCTCTGAGCTTTACCGAATTTTTGTGGTCTTCCCGTTCACCACTACCAAAAGCAGTATCAGAAGAGTGCTGAAACATTACTCTCCTCAGAAAGGAAGACACATTGCGCTCTTGCGTGATATTGCATAAATTGGATTCCACTGACACAGGAAGTGGGGATTTCATCTACCCACAACTTTGAGGCAACTTTTTAACGTTCCTTTTGTAAAAACTATGAATTGTTTGTGAACATTTCACAGAAGTAAGAAAGATTTGAAGCAAGCAGGTTCTGACAATGACTAAAAAACAGATCACTGCCAATATCTGTGACGTACGTTGTTATACGTTGTCTTAGACCGCCGCAATATCTATTTACACAACATGGGTTTTGAAAGAGTATTAATTTATCGAATTCTACATATTTTTGAAAGATACAACATTGAAGACCCTGTTTATTAATCGTGTTATTATTACACAAAACAAAGCAAAACGTTTCAAGAAAATGACATATACCTGTACTTATTTTAATATTACAGATTTCTTACAATCCATTAAAAAATTGTGTTTGTTACATCCAATTCCATATTGATATTATTTAAAGCTGTATATTTTAATATGACAAAAAAGAATATATACATTATTCATGAGTATATACAATCCTTCATTTACTGGTGATTTTTAATAAGTATTACAAAATAAATACCTTGAAACTGAGATGAGGTCACTAATAACACACATTGGAAAATATGTTTCACAAAGTACTTCAAATTATCGTTAGTTTCCTTGTACGGCAATTGAATACTGGGTGGGAAAATTGGATAAAATTACTTCAATTATTTTGAGTAGGATTCGAAATTCAAACGCTTTCTAACAAGCTGCAGTGAAGACTTCGAGTGTTATTCTTGCGAACCTGAACGTGACAACTGACAAGAGACATCGACAGCACGAGCTGTGGCGTGAAGCGTAGGGGGCGGTGATGGAGGCGGGGGTGGAGGAGGGGGGACGTGGACGAGGGCAGATGGATTGACTGCGTCGGTGTGTGGCGGGGAACGGGAAGGGCGGGCATTGTCCGTCGTCGGCAATCGATCTCGGGCAGTCGCTTTCAGGCAAATGAAGTAACGAGAAAATCGACCACCGCGTCCTCAACCCCGCCTCTCTCCCCGCGACCGCACCCCGTCTCGTCCACGCGGCCGACCGGACGGTCGGCGCGGGGCGGGGCAGGGTACGGCGGCCGGTCGATGCCATAAATATGCCGGAAGTGGGCTCGTCCGGGAGACGGATTGGACGAAGGTTCGCCCGGTTGGCCTCACGCCACGCCACCTGCCAAGCCCCCACCAACATTCTCCACCCCTTCCCCTCGCCCTCCCCCTTTTCCCCTCCCACCCTTCTGCGGTGGCCGCTCGCTATCTCGTAATTCTAATATGCTATAGGGTTCCCCAGACGTTCTTACCGCTGTTATTTGCAAGTTCATTCCAGGACATGCCAGAGAATTACCATTTCTCGAGTAGAGGAGTTGAATGAAAGTCCTTGAGGATCTGGTGGAGTTGTCTTGGGCAGAAGTGAATGAACAATTTGAGGTGAAACATTATTTCCCTAGCTTACTCTACAATTTCGAACTGAAATTACCTAAAAAGTAATGATTTCTAAAATTTTACTTAAACAGATTTATATTAAAATTGGTCCTACGAAATATGCGAAACAAAATATTAAGGGTTAACATGAGTACCTTCAGATCTCTTCAAACCAAATTTGTAGCCTAATCCTAAATTATAGTGATGATTGTGGTAGAAAATGTTAATGTTTTTGGAAAGTATTTTGAACGAAAATATATTCGTAAAATTATTTTAAAAATGTTGTTTTGTAAGTACTAAAAATGTTTCACTAGCTCTGAATAGATTTAAGTGTATATTTAAATAGATGAAACCACCTTTACCTACGCATTTCCTGAGCATGCATATTTGAAAAATCGTACTCCTTTCTCAGTTAAATACAAATTTTGTGAAATGTGGTACCAAATTTCGCAAGTTGTGTAAAATGCAGTTATGATTGTAAACGTAGATGTAAATATGGTGAGAAATGATGCCTATAAATGTGCATTTTCTCATTGCCAGTTATATCGTATGTAGTCTTTTCTTTCTTATCCAGAAAATAAATACTGTAAACAAGAATTTCTACGAAAAGCTCTTTTACATTTTGAACTACAAAGAGGTTTTACTTTATTAGTTTTAAATTAATTATAGAATATTGACATACATGTACTCGCATTCCTACATTCCGAATAACATTCTACGGGTAGTACTTTTTAGTAATTATGAACTTAATGTTCTCTATGTCCTTCACTAACATAGTGGAACGCTGAAATTGTAGTGCTCTGCAATGCGAAACAGCATAATGGTTTTTTGAGAGAACATGTGCTAAAAGGCCAATTACGGTAATAGTAAAGAAATGATAAAAAGTTTACATAATTTTCGATTCACTAAATAGCAATATTGGGACTCACTGGAATGTTTGTGGCACTGAAAAAGAATTTACATGCAATGTCTCCTCGTTTAAATCGTAAATTTCGTATGAGCTACAGTGTGACCAAAAATGTTTGCCCTCTTTCATTTGCAAGTAGTTTTGTTACGTGAGATAGTAGAGAGTTTCCTTCCCTCTAGGTAATTAACGACGTGTCGAATGTAATGCGCTAATCGAGTGGACGTTCTCTTAAGAAGGTTGGGCAATGAAGATAAGACGCTATTTCGAGTCTGGAGGTTTAAATTCCTGTACAGGAATTTCCTTAGCATTTAATGCAAAGAAATAACGTGAATGATGTGGGTATACGAATAACGTGTAAAAATGTGTGAATAACGTGTAAATATTTATCAGTGATGAAGATTTCTTAAGAACATTTTTTCTAAATGTGGTGCTGAAACATGAAGAACAAAAATTCGTTTTTAATTCAAAAATATGATAATTGTGAGAGCAATGTATAAATGTAGCTAAGTGATAAAATGTGCGATTCAATTTTTCAAGTGTTCATTAGAAATTCATTTCCTGATATTTCTTACCCACAAATGTGTGTGACACTTTCTGTAAGAACGCAATTATTTTGCTTACTACATGAACTTCCAAAGAATCATTTAGTATATAGTGAACCTCACATCTTTGTTATGAGTGACTTACTCAAAAATGAGTAATACTTAATTTTCAGAATACCACTGGTTCCCATAACGTTCTTCTACTTTTGTATGAATCGACGATTTTTATTTATGTTTTAACGTATCTTTTTATAGTCAGCATAAAAGATAGAATCCAAAAATTGAGAGAGCGAGGGGGGGGGGAGAACTACACGGAACCAACATCACTACACATCAGAGCGCAATTCACTGTTTTTCACAGGTTTATGTAATAGGCGATACTTGATGTATCAGAAACGAGCTCGAAGAATAAGAAATTACGTATGATACATAAAATGCTTTTAAAAACTTTAATTTTTTTTATTCGTTTACTAACTTAACTCCGTATACAACTATCTTTACTACAACATTGTTCACAAGAGTAATCAGGCATCAAATGCACGCGAACATGCAGTATACGATTGATTTCCGTGGAAGGATAGCGTGCTACTTCCAAAGACAGGCCACAAAACTCGCGGTATACTACATGTACCACAACAACATGAAACAACAATTATCTCCATACATAATACGTTACGGAAAGATCAATCATTGGTGCCTTATAGAACTTGGCGAAGCTCAAGTCATCAGGCCTGCTGCTGTGCCTGACCACGCAAATTTCGCTACGCTACTTTCACCATCTAGCAGAGAAAGAGGGTATCACTAGGGCTCCAAAACAGGTGATTAGAATTAAGCGTTGAGACTTCTTTTAAGCGTGAGGACCATTTCCAAGCAGTAAATCTACATGGGACAGCCGGCTTTACTTACCCTCCGAAAAAAGTCATTCGAAGGAATTTTTCGCCCTTAAAAATCCACAGCTTTTATCGGGTTTGAACCTCCGAACTTGGATATAATAGGCCGATTAGCTAAGATAACGTTTTTGTACGATTTATAACTCACCATTGTCCCTAAGACCCGTACGTGTAAATGAATTGCTACCTAGGTACGCAGATTTAAGGCGAAAAATGATGAATTTTTTAGACTATTCTAAGAAGAAATCGGCAGGGACAGATGGTATGGAAAACGCGTTACATTGCAACACATGTTACCACAACTCAAAATAGTATGTTCTAGGCCTTTCAAACCTAATTTTTGAGCTTCAAAAGGAAGCCGAGTTTTTTTCTTAGACCGTGAACAAGGCAACGTTGCAATGTTATATAAGGTCCAGAAAGGTCTCAATCAGAGATCTTTCTGAACCTTATAAAACATTTTGGAGGCTTAGCTTCTCTGGGACGGGGTGGAACGGATAGGCAGAACGAGAAAAATCTAGAAATATTTCAATTGAATTGCCTACTTAATTTAATGCACAATTTAATTACATGCTTTATAGTCATTGTGTTTGCTAATAAATATTCAGCAAATATGATAATTTTTACTCATGCACAATTTAGAGTCTAACAGTTAGAACTTGGGTTCCAATATGAAGTCATTTTAACTTCTAAAACAGTGGTTTGAAAAGTGCAGAATGTTCAGACGCGTCCAATGTATAACATAATTTCCCGCGTCTCCGAGATTGTAACGTAAACTTGGAGCAACTGAAAAAAGATTTTTACTTACGGTTTAAGGATATGCTGTATAAAATATTTGTCGGATAGAACGTTTCCATAAGCAATAAAAAATGATAAACCGACCGGGTCACTCTAAAAATTTGGTGAAATTGGTATGACATATACCGCTAGTTTTCGCGGCGCGCAATTCGAGTATAATGGCATTTATTTATATTGTTTGTACAGTTATGTGGCAGGGGGCGCTAATATAGGTATTAAACCTAAATTTATACTAATCTTGCAAACTACTATTTACATTTTACGCTACTATTTACATTATTTACACCCTTTAGTACTTATAATCTAAACTTACATACTAACGCTTACATACTTACAAACTAAACAGACAGTACACTCTATTTATTTACAATATGTACACACACACTACCACTAAACTACATAATAGCACTGAGGTTTTTATAGTTTGCCAGTCAAACTTGCACTGGCTCTTGAAAGTCGCAGTTATACTTAAACTTTTTCCCCGCTCACACACGCATGCACACACTCACCTGATGATTCCTTCCTGTCGGGGGGCATTCGTTCCATCACAGACACTATGGGTGGCGTCGCTGTGGTCGGCGGTGCACTCCCGACAACTTCACGGCTGCGAGCGGGGGCGACCGGCCGCCGTATGCCAGGTCTGGCGGGGGCGCGGACTCGGTACTCAAATGGTACTAAGTCCTCTCTTTGCAGTTTGAGTGGCGTTAAAAGGGCGGCAATCACCCTTGTATGGTTGTGCAGGACGTCGGCGTCAACGCCGCGCGCATGCCCTGGCAAACGACGCGCCTTACGTTCGAACAACGTTGGTGTTAAGGGAAACGCTACAGGATCTGAAATAAAGCAAAATTAGGTTTAACTAAATCCACTATCAATTAGTGAAATAAACTAAAAATACATATTATACATATACAGAACAAAATAATTTTGTAAAAAAAATGTGGAATGGATATGATAAAATATATAACCGACTGAGAAGAACAATCCGTTCCATAGGATGGAACTCCCTGCTCTCATGGCAGGGAAATGGGTAGGTTACCCGCTCCAACTTGCAATATTCGGGAACAAAGTGTACCTAATCGTCGATACTAGTGATGTTGAAACACGACAACTCAGTGCGTATAAACGACTATAACAAATGCCACAGAAACCAAATTAGATTCTTTCATAGGCTGTGACAACCAATGAAAACAATAGCAAATAGGTCAATATTCCTCGTGGTACCTTCAGTGACTTGCGGTCCCATAGAGGAGCACGGAACCCATTACAGAGAACATACTTTTCATAATAAAGGTAGTTTTGTAATGAAAAAATTAAATGTAGTATTAAAAAAATTAAATTGTTTTCTACTATTATCTATAATGAAATAATAAGGGAGTTTGATTTCGACCCGTCTTTCTTCGACAGGATAATTCCAGTTTTCATACAAAATTCTAGCGCAACCCGGCAACCCTCTCTCTGTCTCCCCCTCTATCTGTCTGTATCTGTCTCTTCCTCTCTCTCCGTTTCTCACTCTCTCTCCGTCTCTCTGTCTTCCCCTCTCTCACCGTCCCCCCTCTCTCTCTCTCTCCGTCAAGCCTTTGAGCCTCCGTCATCTTGAGCATATTCTTGCATGTGACGTGGACTGCCTATGTATGAAGATGGCAAAATAGTTATCTTTCCAACGTTGGTTGTATTTTGTTGTATTGAAGATTTTTTAATAAACAATGTAAATAAGGACAAGTAATGTTTCACATGTGACTGCGATTGTCGTTAGCTAGTATGCCGAGTGTTCCCCTCACTTCTGGCAGATAGCGCGGTTGCTGGTACACAGCTGACCGTTAAAAAAGCTGTTTTCTCGCGGTCGCGGGTTTGTTACTGACGAGAAAAATAAATAAAAATAATCTTTGAATCGGGTTGTGTATCGGGTCAAAATTGGAGTTCAATCGGTGCAGAACTTTTTGAGCTTTTGATGAGTACACAAACCAACATAACATTTTCATATACATAAATGCAGAGGAAATATGACGGTATTGTGGGATTTTTTAAAACTCCTCCCACACAATACCTCGTAAGATGATTCTGATGCATAAAGAATTCTCCTTCAATCCTGCAACAATCAGATTTGAGTCGAAAATGTAGAATTTTGTAGATTATGCTGTGAAGATATCAGGAGGGGCATACTGGTAAGCAACCCACAAAACGTTTTGCTGCAACCCACTTTACTACTATGCATGACTCGAAAAAGTGCGTTCTAGGTCCTTTACTCACACATTACCGATTATATATTATATAACGCCACATTTTGGCCGTTCTTAGATGGTTCCATATTTTCACAACTAAGTCAATGATGTTATAGTGCGAAATGTTCACACAGGCCCAACATGTAAGTTAAGCACCATATTAAAATTTAATTTCTAGCAAACAGAGCGCGTATGTGATTTATAAAATTTTTTGACATTATTTTAATAGTTTTCTTGAATGTTTGATGTCCTTTAAATTTAGACAAAGTCATCCAAATTACAGTCGTACATATATTAATCGAGAACAGTATCATCACCATTGTAATGTTGGAATAGTGATATTACCAGCAACAATAAAGTAAAATGCGATAATGATGAATGCTGGGAAGCAAAACGTCCTTTGTTCACGAAAATGTATGGAACTCGTTCACACTTTTGGGAAAATTGTTATGAGCTACTGAAATGTTTGATTCTTAAAGTAATGGTTTTTCTAGATCCCGGTTGTTATTTTAGAGAAGAAGAAAAAACAAGAATGTTCTGACGCGAGTAACTGCCAACTGTCAGTATGAGAAGAATTGAATAAATCTTTTTTTTAATTGGTGAATTTTCTTCACATTAATATCAAAGCCATATCTAAAATTCTTTTATCATCTAGAAAATCTAGTAATATACTACTTAATTGCTTGAAAATTATATTGCTTTTTATTTCTAACTAAATAGTGATTCCAAGCAGATTAGGAACTATATATCGCAAATATCATGAATAGTACATAGTAGACATTTTTACCTCCAGTGTGGTAATATGAAGGAAATGGAATAATTAGAGTTTCCTAATATTATGAACATTTGTGATTCTAAAAATTCTACTGATTTTGAGTCCATTTACCTGTTTTGAATACATGCCAAATCATGAGTACGACCCCAAGGAGCAAAACATATAATTTATTTAAATAGTTGACATGCATTCAGAAACAGTTTGTAAAGTGCAAAGTTTACACGAGATAACATATATAATTACTTGAGTTCGTTCTTATATATTTCTCCAGCTTCACGTTAACCATTGTGATGAAGATAATATGTATCATTCAAATTGATCTGATACAAATTGTTTCACCAAGCCTACATTTACAAGACCTGGTAGCATTGACTGCATACTCAATTCTCTGCCACGTAGATTACAGAAGTTGAAGCTATTTTCTGTTGCATGTTTTCAATAACAAGTGCCAAACGAAAAATAAACATCTTTATTAAAACTAGCGTGTCCTTTGTAATTTTATCTTTTAAACAGTTTGTTCCTTTTCAAACAACACTCTTCATTGCAGCCAAGCAAAGTCGTAGGCCTACTCAGTTGCAACATGGTGGATCAATGGTTTCAATAAAGAGTGGTTTCACGAAACAAGTCACAATTTATTCGGGAGGCGGCGGCGGCGCAGCGGCGCGCGGCCACACCTCCTTTCGTGCGCCCACCTTTGTGGCTTTAATATATTCGCGCCGCCTTCCGCATCCGGGGAATTACAGCCTTCGGCCGCGCAGCCCAATTACAAGGCCCCCGCAGGCCCATTTTCGCCAAGGCCCTGCGCCAGGGCTCGCCCGTTAAACATTGCTGACACGGGGAAACGCGAGCTGGGGCTGTGTGAGTCATCTCAGCCCTGTTCCAAAGACAAAGCTAAGAAACCATGTAAAATATTGATGACTTATCCAAGAATTTTAGGTCTTTACAACCCCTAAAACGGGAGAGGTGGCTCAGAGCATCAACTGATGCCACTGCAGTGTCTCTGACTGGGAGGTCCTATGTTCGTGTTCCGACGCGTCGGAACCGTCGGTTCCGTCGCGACGGTGTCAGGATTTTCGACACTATCTAGATAGCTAGGTCCAGTTCTTTTGCTGTCTGGAAAAGAATTATAGCGGACGGCTGCTCTTATGGGGTGTTTTCTCTTGTTTCTCCGACCAATATCAGGCATATGCCGGAGCAGTACCCTAACAGCACAAAAGGGCCACGGACCGGCGCGACCTTTTCTTCTCATTCCTTGTCCTGTCATACTCTTTACTTACACACACTTACACTTCCATTCACTGAACTACCATACATGCCGGGAAACCGGTCGGGAGCTTAGAGCATCTCACGGCTGGGGCGGTGCCCCGCTGCTGGGAGATACCTGGTTGTGGGAACCCCTTTAGCTGACGGTAGGTTGGCGCCGGATCTCTCCATCCAGCGGGGGTTTATTGCCGACACCTCCCGCTATAAAAAAAAACATGCACTACAGTAATGAGTAATCACTACACTAATGACCTTAACTGTCGACGCTCCCGGAATCACTAATCAACCAACCAGAAAACAACCCCTAATCAAGTATTATCCCTTTTGGGTAGGTTTAGTCTTTATATCTGAATTAATAATTGTTTTGTCAGTAGAAACATTTTCATTTTGTACCTTTTGATAGTTTAAAACTATTTTTACCAGTGAATGCAGTTTTAATGGTTGCTAGAGCTGATGAGAAAAGTTTAATAGTGTTGATATGCTGTCTTAGCTAATGATGAGCTGCCGTTACAGAAACGTACAAACTGTAAATTTTCAGAAAATAATCTTGAAAAAAAATTAATCGTTCCTTATGAGATATTGGATGCTATGTGTATGCATCGTAAGTTTTTAATTTGATAGTTGTCGTTTAAGTTGATGTACGAAGTTGGATACTGAATTCCATAGGATAGTTGGTTATTTATCTCCAGTAAGTCTTTATAAATAAAAGTGGGTATTGTTAATTGATAGAACTGTATTGGGTAAATGGTTGTAGAAGTAAGATCTTCACGCCCTCTACTTGGCTGAGGTAAACCAGATGAACACTAAATTGATTAGTGAAAGTAATTTTCTATCCCCTGAAACGGGAGGGAAAGTTCGACTTACGTATAATCCTGGGAAACGTAACAGCTCTTATCATTGTTTGAAACCTGGGGTCATGCTGTCTTAATATGAAGCTTGTAGAATTCACTGAAGAACCAAATTATACAAGAACGGATATTTTTTAAAAGTCTTCAATTGCATTTTGTACAAAAAGGGCTACTTTTTACGTCTAAAGGTTTCAATTCATTCAATACTGCAATGAATTTAACATTCATTACGCCTTTTATAACCTAAATGAATGGAACGAACCTGTATTACTTTCATAAATACTTCAAATTTTAATAAGTCTTCATATTTTTATTTCGTATATTTTATCACTTTAATTTTGGAAAACCAGTTAAACAACGATTGATTTTAACAGTTAATGATTTAGAATATATTCAAATTCCTGGACACACGAGATAGTTGTATCATTTTTATATTTAAAAATCCTAATTGATATTGCAATAAACATGGATGTAGTCTGGTGTTCTTAAAAAATGTATTATTCAAAGTAGTACACGAGTGTTACAATGATTAATCTTGCTCTCTAATTATCGCAAGGACAAGTTGCTTATTCTCAAGTGAAGCACAATTACAAGTATATCCTAGTGGAAGTTGTAAGGAGTAGTAAGTTTAAGTAAATTTTTTTAAAATTTTGAAGTCAGTTTAAGTAAAATTTTGAAATTTTACTTAATTTTTTTGACGTAAAATAAATAAATAAATAAGGAGTACGTAAGAAATTAGTGTAATGTAAGGTGTAGTATGAACTGGGGTAAATTATATCTCAGGGTTTATTTTCCTTAATATGAAATCGGAGATTACAGGAAACTTTGAGAAGAAATTCTTACTCATATGCTGAAAGATGAGACTATATGGCATGTTCGTTTAGTGCTGACATCCTAGTATTTCAAATTCCTTTTCTTCAGGTTAAGAATTTCGACCTGGTATCGTGTTACTGGCAGGTGCACATTACAGCAATACGACCTATTCTTCCCTATTCAAAGTCTTGGGAAAATTAGAAATGAATCAACAAGTCAAAACCACAAAAGTCTGGTCTGCCTAAGAAGCTTTCAATTGTTCATAGCATCCGATGAATGGGAAGTGTGATTGTTGCAGTTAATTTACTAACGAGTGGGAAAGAAACACGTGTGCTTTGTGGCTATTTTGAAAGGGTTATTTTATGCTGCCGTCCAACAAAACATTTTACAGACAACGAAAAAATTAAAATGTTCACAAATCTATCTTTTCTGTATACTCCCACCTGTTACTGGTGTTTTAGACGAAACATTAAAAGAAGAAAGAGTCCATATAATAAGGAACGTACAATAAGACAGAGTCTTGAGAGAAATGCTAATGATCAACATCTCAACCTCTTGCGTTAACACTCGTAAGATCTGTGAAACTCTGAAATAGAAAAATATTCACTAGATTTGTCTATGTGACACAATCCTAAGGTTTCCTCACTTGACATGAGTTGGTCGAAACCTATTAACCCTTCTTGAAAAGTGAACGAAGAAATGATGTTATTGCGATACCAGTCCAATGTTAAGAGGCAAAGAGATATTATATTCGTTTATTTATTTACTATATATTCTTATATATTCGTTTCTTTGTACACCCAACCAATGCAGAAAGTTATTTTACACCACCACTTGACTTACGACAGACCTGACTTGAGCATCAACAAGTTACACCTAAGAGATACCTAAAGAAGCCAAGGGATGTGGACACTGGATGCTGCTTATATCGATAGCTGCAGTATCTACACTTGTAAAAATTACGCTTTTGTGAAAGTATTGATTTATGTTAGTTGCAAATGCTATAAATAATGTGAAGTGTGCCAGTCCTGTAAGAAAAAGGAGTGATAAAACATGCCTGAGCACGAGTAGTACTTTATTCGTTTATTCCCCCCTTATCTGCACCAAAATTCTGACGTAGACGTGGTGAAGACAGAAACATGTCCCTTCTTCACCTAATAACTGGGAAAGGAGGACACAACATTTCAAAAAATCGTACAAAATATATCTACAACATACATTTTTATCAACGTTTTTTGCTATTCATATCGGATAAATTAATTTTTTATGCACAAAGGGCGTTGTAAAGGTATTATTGATGGAGTTTTTACTTTTTACCTAATTTTATTGAGCCAGATTTACTTTCTAATTTGCTAGATGTTCACTTGTCTCAGTTTGTAATATCTTGACTTTCATCTTTTTATATTTCTTTCCATAATTCCCTTTCATTATTCCTTCTATGAGAGATAGTGTAGCGTCACTTAATTTCTTTCGTATTTCCCTCATAAACAGGACATCCCGATTACGCAATGTATTTCTAGCTCAGTGTGGAAGGCAATTACAAGCCACGACGTATCACTAAAAAATTAAATGGATTTATTTTCTACAGTAATTAAATACGGTCGAAATTTCATGTGCCCCCCCCCGCCATAGAAAAAAGTTTTCCTCACCCTAACACGCTTCCTAACTGCCCCATGTGAGCACGTCTGCCTATGGCGTCCCGATTGATTGATTTTTTCGTGTTTCTGGGCGCGTCAACTGCTCTGGTCATTAGTCCCGTTAGTGTAGTGCATGTTTTTCTCGGGAGATGGCGGTGATCTTCCCCCGCTGGATGGCGAGATCCGGCATCGACCTAACGTCGGCTAGTGAGGTTTCTCCCTAAACAGGACTCTCCAACCAGCGGGGCACCGCCCCAGCCGGGACAAGCTCTAAGCTCCCGACCGGTCTCCCGGAATATGTGGTAGTGTAGTGCATGTTAGTGTAAGTGTGTGTGTAAGGGGAGAGGATAGGACAAGGAAGAGGAAGGTCAAATCGCGCGCGGTCCGTGGCCCGTTTGGTAAGGTACTGCTCAGGCATTCGCTTGGTGTTGATCGGAGAAACCACGGAACACTACCAATCAGAGCAGCCGGCCGCTAGAATTCTCCTCCAGACAGCGACTGAATTCGACCTAGCTGAAAAGCTAGTGTCGAAAATCCTGCCGCCGTCAGGACTTGAACCTAGGACCTCCCGGTGAGAGGCACTGCAGTGACATCAGTTGATGCACTGAGCTACCGCTCCCGGTTGGCGCCCCGAGCGCCGGTCCTCTGAGCCGTGCTAAGTGCAATTGTCGGTGCGCAGTGGCGGAGGAGGCGGACCCGGACGAGGAGGACGAGGAGGGCCCGGGCGCCGGGGAGCTGGCGTCGGCGCTGCCCTGGGACCTGGAGCACGTGCCGCTGGCCTTCACGCGCCTGCCCGTCGAGGAGACGGTGCGGCGCTCGCAGGAGTTCTACGCCTTCATGGAGCAGCGCCGCACCGTGCGCTTCTTCAGCGCCGACCCCGTGCCCGCGGAGGTCATCCGCAACGTGGTGCGCGCCGCAGGTACGCTCTCCGACCGCGCCCTCGCGCACGGCCACGCCCCAGACAAAACAAACACGCGTGCCGCGGAAGAACTTTGCCTTCCCCGCCCTGGTCCCGCCCCCGGACACGCCCTGGTCCCTCCCCGGACACGCCCTGGACCCGTCCTGGACCCGTCCTTGACCCGTCCTGGACCCGTCCTTGACCCGCCCTGGACCCGTCCTTGACCCGTCCTGGACCCGCCCTGGTCCCTCCCCGGACACGCCCTGGACCCGTCCTGGACCCGTCCTTGACCCGTCCTGGACCCGTCCTTGACCCGCCCTGGACCCGTCCTGGACCCGTCCTGGACCCGTCCTGGACCTGTCCTTGACCCGTCCTGGACCCGTCCTGAATCCGCCCTGAACCCGCCCTGGACCCCCCCTGGACTCACCCTGGACCCACCCTGGACCCCCAGGTCCACCATGGACCACCATGGACACCCTGGACCACAGGTCCCACCCTGGCCGCCCACCCTCACTACGCCATCGCCCCCCACGCCCCCCCACGCCCCCCCACGCCCCCCACGCTCCCCCACGCCCCCCCCCACGCCCCCCCACCCCCCGCCCACGCCCCGGCCTCGGCCCGTTTTCGATGTGTCCACGTCCCGCTCTCGCCCCCTCGCCGAATTTCGAATGTTTTAACTAAAAAAAATGGTTTTAATTTTTTTCACTACCGTCCACATTGTTTAAAAATCTGAAATAAATATGTCATCGAACGTTATGAGACCCATTTTAGAAGAAAAATTAAGACAGAACTTTAATTTCATCACGTCGAAAATTAATTTAAAAAAATTATTTATTTTTTCTTTATGAATTTGGTGGCAAAATCCGTTGACTAAAATACCTTTGAATTTAACTATGCTTCCCCGTCTCTCTAATTAATTGATTGTGCAATAGCTGCTGAGAAAAAAATAAAACATGCAAAACACGTTTCTCGTATCTCTGCAACAGATTACTCTAGGAGGCTGATTTTTTGTGAATCTACGTCATTTTGTACTCGCTTTCATATGAGCATCGCGATTATTGATTTGGTCTGGGGGCACTTTTCACCACCTTATTTGGCTATACCCTTTCCGGTGATTTTTTATCTATTCATGGCTAATGACGGATCAGTACTTTAACAAATTAGCCCCCTTTAGCCCCAGGGCGCTATCTTTACTTCCTTTTTGTTACCCTATCACCTCCCTTACTTGCACACTCATTTACATGCACTTCACTGCCACGTATGTCGGGAGCTTGAATCTTCCCTCGACTTGGGTGGTGCCCCGCTGGAGAATATTCCCGGAGGGCAAATTCCCTGACGTGTAGTTCAGCTTTGGATCACACCATCCAGCGAGGGAATAAAGCACATTCCTACCTCCAGGCGTAAAAAAAAAACATTCACTGCACTAAGGAGACTCATAGCAATAGCAGTTGGCTTACCCGGAAACATCAGTAAATTAAAGTATAATTCCGCCTACACCTGAACCCTCAATGCTTCAACCTCTGCACCTGTCCCTTCCTGCGACGCCGCGGCTGATCCCGTGCATGGCGCATCTCGTTCCGCCCAAACCACCGTCTAGTTACTCTCGTACCTTCCCTCTTACCAACTCCATTTACCCGGACCCCCACCCCGATCCCGTGCCAGCCCCGACCCGCACCTCGCCCTCCCTTCCGCCCCCGCGCCCTCAGCTACCGCGCTCGTTCTCTGACCGTTCTGCACTCGCCCGCGCGCCCTCGCTGCTCGTCCACCCCCGTTCACGCCCCCGCTTGCATCCCTCCTTGTCACCTCGCTCGCATCCGCCCACCCCGCCCTCTCCGTCCCCACCCCGCGGAAAGATTCCAACGGCCATTCGATCCGCAGGTATGAGATAATAGCCTGGACTCCATTGGCGAGTATTTCTTTTGACAAATACCTAAAACAACTGGAGAAATGGAATACTCGTCTGCTGTAATTAAATCTTGTTCCCGTTAAGTACGTATTAAGTTATTAGGATAGTTGGTTTACATTCGCTTAACAAAAGAATAACCAATTTTGCCCGCGCATTTTCAAGTCCACGGCGAGACTCTGGCCTTCGTCCTGCGCGATTATCATAAATCATCCTTGAGTCCAGGCGGGGCATAATTTCCAACGTATTTTACACCAAAAAGCAGTTACGACTTATCTTGACTCACTCCTCAAGCGTAACGTCTACTAAAGTGTTTATACTTTATTAGGGTAATGACACCTGTAGTGGCTACTGGATCAGTAATGACCACAAAGGTTGAAAAATCACAATTTGAGGCTTTACTTGCTTTATATTTGCAGAGCGTGTAGCTTACTCCTTCTAGTGATGAAGATTAGAACAAAAAAAATAATTTATTTATTTTTTTCGTATTTTATATTCAAAGAATAAGATGAAAATATATGATTAATATTGGCATTACAATTATGTAAAATGAACCGATACTATTTTGAACATTTTTGGTCTCCAACACGTTCAAAAGTAAACTTTTGTTTAGCCACTAGTGAGGCGAGTATCAATCAAAATTTCATAAAATTCAAGTTGTTACTACTGGAACAAAGACAAGGTTTGGATATAAATTAATAAAAAATAAAAATTGGCCATTTTTAGGCAAGAGATATTTTCAGAACGAGTTATGCTAAACGCCCATAGAATTTTACAAAACTATTTCAAAACTGTGCCCACGAATTCTGAAAAAACTTTCAAAATGGTTTTAACTGCAGACCCTCCTTGTGCTTTTACGCTAAATGCTCGCATTCCGCGCGTGTTGCATCTCTTCGTTGGCTTATCCGCGAGGCGAAGTCTGCGGAAGGCGGGGGGAGGAGGGCTGGTGTGTGCAGCGGGGCTTTGCGCAGGGACGGCGCCCAGCGGGGCGCACACGGAGCCCTGGACGTACGTGGCGGTGTCGGACCCCGAGGTGAAGCGCCGCATCCGGGAGATCGTGGAGGAGGAGGAGCACATCAACTACAGCAAGCGCATGGGTGAGGCTTCCTTCCAAGCTACTTACTTATGTATTTATTTATTTTTCGTAATACTGTGCTGTAAACACATCTGCGTAACGAAACCCAATAAAGGAATGAAAAGGTAATCTTAATGGCCGCCGGCCGTTAAGGAATTAACGGCCGCCGGACGTTAAGGAATCACGTGAGCTTCAAAATATTTATTCAATTCTTAAGAAAAATGACATACAACGTAAAACATAATATAACCTCATTTACATTTTTGCATTGACAACGATATTTGAAATCTTCGTATTCCTTCTCATACCGTAATTTCGTTTTTGTTGGTAGAAAATCGCAATTAGCACTATTCGCTGTCTCCACAAGATCTTTTGGAATATCCATCTCAAATTTTGTGGAAAATTTATCTTTTTAATGGTGTCAAACAAAAAAATGACATGTTCTGAAAGACAAAGAATCAAAGAACAATAAAAATATCAAACATTGTAAGGAAATTGATGAAGAAAATATACCCAAGTCTGTAAAATGTGCTTATGCAACTGGGCATCCTAAGAAATGTTCAACAAATAATGTCCATCCAGAAAATAGTGGCGGTGGGAACACTGATCTGAAGTGAGCGTGAGAGTATAAGGAATCCGTGAAAGCTGTTAGCTTTGAGTCTTCATCAGTGGAAGACTGTAATATGGAAATTCCTTCATTAGATCTTGTAGGTGTGTATACATTGAAACGTGTGAGAACTCTAAACACTTCTGCTCAAGAACGAAGAGACAGAAATTCTGCTGATAATAAAGCAAGTCATGACAAACTGAATTACAGAACCTGCTAGAATTGAAGAGACTCAGCACCTGAAGAAATTACCAGAAACAAAATTACACAACAAACCGAAGTTAGTGACTTTACCTGCTTCTGAAGTTGAACATAAGCTTCCTGAAAAAGAGGAAAGGCAAGAATCTAAACTTAGAGCAGTTGATAATGCAGAGAAGACCGAAAACATCACCTCCTAGAGAAGACCGGAAACAGAGATCATCTTCTAGTGACAGTTCTAGTAGATCAGAATCCAGTGCTGAAACAGAAGTGAGCGAAAAAAGTAAAAGCAAATCCAAAAAGTTTTTGAAGAAGAAGGGAAAAAACAAATAGAAAAAATCGAAGAAAGAAAGAAAGAAAAGTTGTCTTTACCGTGTAACGGAGCCAAAAGAGATGATAAATCAGAGAGAAAGAATATAAGGAATGCAGACGGGAAAGAGGACATGCACAATATCTTCTGTAGATAGTTCAGACCCAAAAAGGTCTAAATCATCAAAATGTAAATACATTAAGCCTTATGTTTTTTTATAGAGAGACTTAAAAAAATGGTAAAACCGAGACTGACAAGTTGGGTCTTGGGGATACTTAAGTGACATTATTGTTTGATGTCTGTGAAGTGTTTTTGTATGTTTTCTTGTTGCTTCTTGTTGTTCTCTTTAATTTTTTTCCTTCGGAAGTAACAAGAATAGCTATCAATCTCCTTTTTATTGTCTTGTACTTTTTCCTGTGGTATATTACGTTATCTGCGGAAAAAGTTATTCCCCAGGGTTGTAACGTCGCAGACTATACCTCACTCATCCATTTATGATGAGACGGTCCCGCCTGTCGACCATAACAACCGATTACCATCTTACCATGTCCAAAAAGAGCAAGATAACAAGTGAAGAGTTGTTATTGAGAATCATCATATTTTTTTCGCTAAAGAAACACGTATGAAAAACGATCAACGCTCTGTTTAACAAAAATATCTTTGTACATAATTTAGAAATTAAATGTACACATATTATTGGATCCTGTCGTCATATTCATCACGACGCTACAGCTTCAGTTGGTTTGACCTTATTGTTTAAAACAATTATTCCAAAAACATAGGAATAATTATTTTTCAATTGGGTTTGATGATCTATTTATGAAGAAAATAACTGTAAATGATAGGAGTTTAATTCTTGATTTTGACGTTCTAAAGTTTTCACCGTGCGAGAAATTTTATTATTGAAAACAGGCACAAGCATTCACTTGGCGTATTGAAATACGAGGCCCAAGAATTAGCAGGCAAACCTTATTTCTTGATTTTGTGGTTCTTGAGATAGACGGTGACAAATACAAACTATTTTGTTCATTTAAAACGTCTTCTATTCTCAGGCCGTTCAGTGGTCCTGATTGCTTCTTATGGTAATCACGTTTTTTGAAGATTAATACAAAAGTACGAAACATAATTCCGTCCTCCGTATTCACATTCACAGACGATTATATTGAAATCTTGAAATGAGTGAAGTATCAAGAATGCGGTGTCTGTCATTTTGAAAAGAGGGCCTCCGTGCAACGTATTCTATACAACGTATACAATTTATTTGACATAATAAAGAATTAATGCCTACACATAGGAAACTGAAGAATCATACAACATGACTCACATCATTATTCATATATGAGGAATACCTTATAAATAATAACAACAAAATATTTTTAAGATTGTCTGCTTTAAATAATAACAGTGCCGAGTGTACTTGAAGCTGTTTCTCGTAAAAATTTCACACTCAATTCTATATTGTCCCTATATTGCTTATTTACTTTGAAGAGAAAGTTAATAACAAAATGTCTTACGCAATTGAGGACTACCTGAAAATTACTGGCAAAGTCATGAAGATGTGGTCAAATTACTGGAATAATCTCAAAGCAAGCACAACTCATAAGAAAATTGATAAATTTTTTGCTCTCAAAACATATGTAAACATTCACGTCGTGAACAAATAACACTTTCACGCCGTAGGCCATACCAAATTTTCTCATAGCCACAGACTGGAGAAAAAACATAACCCGTTAGATACATCTTGCAAATGCCCGCTGAACGTTAGTCACATCCCCCAGGAATGTCCTCAATACAATTCTGTCAGACCTCAATTTTTTTTATATAAAATTTTTAATTTATTGACGACTGATAATTTATACCAAAGTAATGTAATAAAATTTTATATTGAAATAGATGTTTTGGACAATATTTAACCATATTTGAATAATATAATCTCCTACTCCTTTTCCGTAATAACAATTATTATTGATGTATTTTTAATATAAAATACTGTATTTATTTAGTTGCTAATAACCTAGATGCTGATCAAAGTAAAATTAATAATAATAAAATAATGTCCTACATTGACCAACCAGAAAGCCGAGTTAGTGTTTCACATTCAGTATAAAATGTACTTTTAAATTTTCTTTACCAAGTAAATATAATTTCTATCTCCCGATTTGAACTGACCATCTCATATTAGTTTCATTAATATTTAATGTGTTTGTAGTTTTGTAAGTTTCATATAAAGTCTTATCCATTTTTAATTTCTTATCAGAAACTCGAGATTTTCCTCGTATTATCAATCTTTGTTATTCCTTGCATGATTCTTTAAGTGCGCTATAAGGCTTGACGAGGCAATGCACTGAAATCAAATGCTTAGAAAGAAGTGTTGAAAGGTTCCTGTCGTGCACCGTTGCAACGTTTGAAGCGAAATGCTAACTAATTGTTACTACTATTATTACTACTACTCACAGTGTAATGTGGACTTAATTTACTTTTAGATATTTCTTGAACCACATAACTATCTTATTGTCACTGACATATTTGTACATATTCTACTCATTAATAATAATTTCTGTTAGAAAGAATTATAGCATTTGTATGAGTACAATATTGCAATATTTAAATTGGTCAATATATCGTCACTGGTAATGCAATATTTTTATAAAATATCTGAGGAATGGTTTATCATTTTCCCCTTCTTTGTCTACTAATCCTTCTTCTGCCCGGATATTTCAAAAACCGAACTGCTGCGAATGCAATGCTCTTAATCTTGTCAAGAAAGTAATAAATCAGTCTCACTGATACCAATCTCTTTCGGTTCTGCTTCCATTCTCCGCTGCATATCAGACGAAAATATCATGAATCTTTGGCAATTTCCCTTTTGGGAAAGAAAGCCATCATAAAGTCACTAGAACTTTTATTTTCTTGATCTACATCTTCTAATTCCTGAAGAAATTCGAAAGCAAAAGTCCATTTTACTGACATCTTATGAATATATATATAATATCTCATTTTCAATCACAGTTTTCAAAAATTATAAATTTAACTGCATAAAAAAAGTGTTGAATGTATCATACTTCATTCTCCGCTTTTACTAACTTTATTATCCAAACTAAAATTAAGTGTAAATGAAAGATGTCTGGAATCAATTATATAAATATTTAAATATTATAAATATATATAAATTAAATATTAAATATTATAAAATTAAATATTAAATATATATATATATATACATATTTAACTTGCGATCTTTCTTTCTTATCTTAAGATTTCGATCTTTACGATTTTAAGATCTTTAAGATCTTAAGATTCTAGATCTTCAGACCTTTCGATTCCAAATTAATCTAGTTTTTTGTACAAAAAATAGTTACGTCAAATGGGAATAAAAATTCGTTGTCTTCTGAACCACGTTTTACCATTTATTGATCACAAAAGTTGACCAAAAAGTTGTGTGCATTAAACTTGAAACCTTTTCTTGTTATGCTGACAGATGACGAAGGGAATTCGGATGAAGGTATGTTTATAGTAGTTTCCATTCTTCTATATCTGCTTAGTGTATGGTTCATCGTTAAATCTATCTGCCATTTGCCGAGCAATACCTACTTGACTGAATTACAGGAATAAAATAAACTAATTGTTTCAAAATAGTGTCTTGCAAAGCACGATATGTTTTATTGTTCTATCGTTAGAAGCAATCATTCCCATGTTGTATTGCAATTACATTTAAAAAAGATGTAATCATTAAGTAGTCGGCTGCTGAAACAATTTCTAAAAACTCAATCAAGCTACATTAGAGTCTTTCTATGGCTTATAAAATACTTTTTTCGTATCTAAGGTACCTTTAAACACTGCTAGTCAGTCACTATTTGCCTGCTGACGCGATCGGGTACTTCTCAACCTATCGCACTTACTGCAAGACTCATAATCTTGCTTGGAGACACGCACGTGTGCATGTTAACTGCTTTGTTCCTCGAATAAAAAGCCATTCAGCAATCCGTTCTTATAAAATGTGTAGAAGAAAATGTTTTTTGTAAATAATGAACCTGGAAGATTGTACTTAATTAAGATATGAAGGATGAAAAAGAATGATAATTAGTTTTAAAATCGTTTCATCGGTATTGCAACACATTGAAAGACTGTTTTATGTTCTTCCAAATACAATGTTCGAGCATGTGCAACTAACGACAGTATTACTGTTAACGATTGACGCAACCTATACATTGTGCTACTCACTACGTAAATATAAACGTATTATAGAACAATGTGATTTAAAAGTGAGACTGCTCAAAAAAATTTTAAAAGGTGTAAAAAGGTTTCAGAAATAATTCTTTTATAACTGCTTTCAGAAGAGACATTAAAATAAATGGACATTTTTGAGTTCTCAACAAAACTAATTTCTGATAAATATTATCTTTCTGAATGAGTGTTGAAAAAGGCAATGGTTTTGTTTTAAAAAATTATAAAAATATTAATGTATTTTGGAGACTTACCCCTGTTTTTATCAGTTCCTTTGTTCGCCGATAAATAATGCTTAAGGCATTCATTTCGAAAATAAACAATTAAAAATTAACAGAGGGAAAATTTGTTATTGAAATTTTAAAGAAATAACTGTTAAAAATAAGAAACAATTCTTGAATTCTTAGTTTGCCCTTGGTTTGATAGGTAACCAGTGGACGACGGACCTGAAGCCTCTGAAGACGAACTGGGTGAAGGAGTACCTGACCACCGCCCCGTTCCTCATCCTGGTCTTCAAACAACTCTACAGCTACAAGGAGGACGGCACCAAGCGCATCCACTACTACAACGAGATGAGCGTCTCGCTCGCCTGCGGGATCCTGCTCACGGCCATCCACGTGAGAGCCATTTTTCGTTTCACATTTCATTAAATGCGATTATATTTCATTATAATATAGATAGATAGATAGATAGATAGATAGATAGAAATTTATTCTACAATTGGGCAAATGATGCCCGGTGGCAGAATGCAAAATTACAATTACAAATAAAATAATATATAAAAAATAAATATAAACAAACAAATTGACTGTCATTTCCTATATATGCAGATGGCATTTACAATCCTATACTAAACATTAAAATGCATACACACTACCATATAAATGAATAAACTTACATATTACACAAATATACATACATACAAACATATACGCGTATATACATAGAGAGGCGAAGGAACCCTCACCTACACACCAATCAGAACTTATTCAGTCATATTCAGAAGAAATGAAATCACTTCACTTCACTTCACTTCACTGCACTGCATATAACTTTATCTAAATATTAATTGTTCAATACTCTTTCTGTAGACTACGCATAATCGCACCTTTCACTTCACTTCACTTCACTTCACTTCACTTCACTATACGTTTTCACACTACTGACTAATTTCCTATATTTTTTTTCTAAACCCTCGCGCTGAGCAAGGAAAGGTCTCAAAAACTGTCGCAGGCAAATCGTTCCAATCTACTATAGTTCTGTTTACGAAGGAGAATTTCCCTACGTCCGTTCTTTGTATTCTTGTTCTAATTTTATATTTGTGATCAAATATATTTAAATAATCTGGTTTATCTAGCCTTCCCCGAATTTCCTGCCATGCGGAGCAACCAACGTAAGATTTATACAGCGCGCAAAGTCGTGCCCTCTTCCTCCGGCGTTCTAATGATTCCCAATGCGCAGGTGTGTTCTTCCGAAATGTATATTTTGCCGCTCTGTTTTGTATCCTCTCTAAGCTCTTTTTAAGTCCTATTCTGTACGGATCCCAACAACTGGCTCCGTATTCCATTACCGGCCTGACAAGCGAGGTATACGCGATTTCCTTTGCTTTCGTATTACATTTTTTAAGATTTCTCATGACGAAATGCAAAGACCTCCAAGCTTTACCCACTACATAGTTCGTTTGTTTCTCCCACCCCAATTTACAATCCAGGAGAATGCCAAGGTATTTACAGCTCGAGACTCTCGGAACTACGTCATTACCTAGCTGATAAGGTATTGTATGAAAAGCTCTGGCCCTACAAAATGTGATCGCTTTACTTTTCTTTCCATTTATAGTCATTTTATTAGCTATTGCCCAATCGTAAATTTTATTTAAATCGTCCTGTAGTTGAATCATATCGTGCTGATCTGCAATTTCCCTATATAATATACAGTCGTCGGCGAAGAGTCGAATTTTTGACGTTATATTTCGCGATAAATCATTTACAAAGATAAGAAACAGCAGTGGACCTATGACACTGCCCTGAGGAACCCCGGAAGTAATGTTACCTTTTTCCGATAAGTGCTGTCCAATTCGGACTTTTTGATTTCTATCGCGAAGAAATTCATTTATCCATGCTATTACCCGCCTGTCAATTTTAGCATCAATAAGTTTCAGTATCAATATGTCATGCGGCACGACATCAAATGCTTTAGCAAAATCAATGACTATTGCATCCACTCTTCCCCCTACATCAATTACTTCCGTCCATCAATATATTATGTAATTTATTACATTATATTCAGGACGTGTTCAGGACCAATTCCGTTCATCCCATTTCAATTCAGGACCGACTGAATTTCCTCATTAAATCACAAACGCGTCAATTACTTCATTGAGTAATTACTTGGTTGGATAAAGGGAGGTTCTTTACTCACATGCACTTCTACATCCTGTTATTAAGTACATCACCAAGTATCCAACTTTTCTTTTATAATTTTTACAAATTATATTTGTCTAATGCTAACAAAAAAATTTTTAAAAAATCTTTCATCCATTCCCTCCAACCTAGACAAATAACCCAGAAACTACACCAGAATTATAAATAGATTTCCCATAAAGATTTTTATATATTTGTTAATCTGAAGATCTCGTTCTGAGATGCTTTCTAGATCTTCTCCCTAAAACGTAATAGGTGCGTTTAAAGAAATATCTTAGAATTTTATAGTAAGTAAAGTATAAAAACACGTGAAAAAGTTATAAAAACGTAATATTTTTTAAAAGTAGTGGGTAACAAAGGACAACTCACTCCGATTTCGACTCTTGCCAATATTATTGAGATTCCAACTGCCAAGCTTCATTCAGAAGCAAATCTTCAACGTCCACGAAAATAACAATTTTGAAAGCCCGACACTATATTGGATTGCTATCTGCTACCCTACAATATGAATCTTGTAATCCCGACTCTGCAAAGAATGTCTCACTATTGTAACCATATCCTTATCTTGAGGTCTAGTAAATAGCAAAAAAAGGCTTCACAAAGAAATGTACAAACCAATATTTTTAATTCCGTCATAAATATCACTAATATAAAATATGATAATTTTATTTTGGAAGTTTTTCAAGTTTCTTGATATTGCCCAATAGAATTGATACACTTTTAGTATATATTAATATAATATTTACAATTAAATACGGAAGTTTAGTTACGTTTTCAAGTCAACTAGTACATTTAAAAGCAGAATTAGTAAATACGTGATTTGCTGATCAGCGTGTATTTGCCGTGTCATAAATACTCTCCAGTGGCGTCGATAGATTGACATCCCTGTCTTTCCCATGTAGGAGGCTCTGAGTTTTCCGAGACCAGTGCTGAGTTCATTGTGGCAATTGCCTCCAAACCATGACCAATTCAATAGCAATTAATTACTCTTGGGCGACATAATTGCTCCATTCTTACTTGAGTTACACTGGTCTCCCTCCGTTCAGACGAAGGCATCAGCGATCTGATGGCTTTGACCTATTCCGTATTGTTTGAGTATCTTTCATTTTGGTTCTTTGAAGCTTTTATGGACGTACATAATCTTACTTTAATAACTAGATTCTTACATTAATACCTTTACTAGGTGTTCTCCAATCGAATAACCAGTCAGTTACATTTCTTAGATATCGATAGTACTTGCTATAACTCACTCCATAAAAGAGGTTTTGAAACTGCGACGAGTAGTAGTGATGGTGGGAACCAATGCAATAGTCATGATCATTAGGGTGTTGAACAGCAAATAACCAACCGAATATTTTATTTGTGTTATTGGGTGTGTGTCTTTCAATATTTTTTGTAATTCCATATTTTTATAAAATCATATAAAACATGTAATACCATTTCATATGCCGGGTTTAGCTGCAACCTATTTGTTTCGATTGTTCGTAACGAACGGTGGACAGTAAAATTCTTAAAGTCGACTGTTAATAGAGGCTTGTGTTCACCCTGATGTGTAAAGACAATATGAAAGTACATTATTACGAAATTAAAATGACTTTCATTTCACACTATAGATAGAATTCATACATTTTCCTGTCTGCAAGTCTTTATTTACTTGGAATATTTACTACAAACAATAGGTGAACACAAACGTTTCCAATTAAATTATTTATTTGGATCATTCAGAATGATTTTCACATATCGTTAACATGAATATTATCATCTGATGCTAACACGAAAGTTTACAAGCTCCAACCTTTCAAGTTAATATTAGTGTCATTCGAGAGTGAAAACAAAAACACTATCATATTGCTCTCACTCGCCTCCAACAAAAAGGAAGATAAAATGGAATCATTTGATAAAGAGCTTATTATTTTATTTCTGAGATATCAATATCTTTTTGTGCATTTATTATCGAACTCTAAATTTATTTGTACGTTTGTTTTATCAGCCAGTTGTTTTATTTTGACGTTCGCATTCCGTTGTCATTGTGAATGATAACGGAAATCTTGTTCATGCCATGTGATTATGTCCTCTCGATAATGTTAAGGTTTCTGTGTGAACGGGTTCTAAAAGATTGTGATTATAAACGTCATTAGACCGATATAGAGGTTTGGGTCGTGGTTGAACTTTGCAATCGAAGGCGTATTCCAAGGTTTATAACCACCAAAGCCAACGTGTTTGTTTTATCAGCTGTGTGACGTTCAGTACTTTCGTAATAAAAACTTTTTATGAGAAAAATTCACGAAAATAAGAAATACGTTTGCTTTCAATAGGTGTACTTATGAGCCATCTTTTGCTACATCTTGTTCTTACGAGGTGACTGGCATTAGGAGTTACTAATGTCCTGTAACAGCAAAAATTCTGCTTAATGATGAGAGGAAAAAAGGAAGGTGGGAGAACCTCTACATTGAATTCTCACTGATTTTAACTTGTGCATTAAATTTAATATACAAATATATTAAGCTATTTTTAAAGTACAAGGTTACATTACGTTTCATGCACAACACATTAATCTACATTACATTTAATGACATTTTTGACAGTGTATAATATACCTTAGCAACGTTTCCGCATGTGCTTATGTGTGTGTGTATGTGTGTGCGCGCAGTACGCGGGGCTGGTGTCGCTGACGAGCACGCCGCTCAACTGCGGGCCGGCGCTGCGCACGCTGCTGGGGCGGCCCAACTCGGAGAAGCTGACGCTGCTGCTGCCCGTGGGCTACCCGGCCGACGACGCCACCGTGCCCGACCTGCGCCGCAAGCCGCTCGAGGACATCCTCGTCGAGATCTGACACGCAGAGTGCGACGTGCCGGGCGCCGCCGCCGCCTGCGACGACCACACCGACATCTTCGGCGGCGTCCTGCTGTGAGCGCAGCGAGACACGAGCACTCGACGCGACGGTGGTGTGAAGTCGAAAATCGGTGCGATTTGACGCTGACGGATGTGACGGAGAAAGGAGTCGGAAAACGGATTTGATGGAGAGAAATTTGAAGGGGAAAATCTTGATCGATATCTTTGCCATTGATTATTTTGGTGGTTTAGGTAGATACTTCTTGTTTCTTTTCAGTTTAACCCAGAGAGCAAAATTTTCTGTCGATCAAGGTGTCGATGATCACCCCGACACTTTCGGCGGCGTCCTGCTGTGAGAACAGCAACTCGGGACACGAGGACTCGACATTTGTGTGAAGTCTAAAAACTGTGCGATACACTTGTTACGAGAATGAAACGGATTTGACGGAGAGAAAATTTGACGAACAAAATGTTCTTGCTCAATGTCTTCGTCATTGATTCTTGCAATGGTTTAGGCATACTCTTCTTGATTCTTTTCGGTTTATCCCAGGGAGCAAAATTTCCTACCGATCAAGGTGTCGACGATCACGCCAACGCTTTCGGCAGCGGCCCTCGCCGACCAGTGACGCCCTGCCGACGGCGAGGCGACAAGGTACTTCATGCGATGAGGTTACCTTGGGACCTGAGAAGTCTTAGAAAAATATTTCAGGGGAGTTACAGAATAAGGGTGCCACACAGTTGGGAAGCATTAAGAGAATTACAAGGGATAAATTTGATTGAAGAAATTAATTTTGATCTATAAGTCATATATTCGTTACCAACGGAAAGCTCAGGTGGACTTAATTCAATGTAGATATCAAAATTTTGGCTCTAAAACACACCGACGATATCGACGACAAATTGTTCGGTATCGCAGGGATGCTTACTACGTTTCAGTTGTACATCGACCTTCGCATGCCCTGAAGAGGGCCTAGAATGACGATCGAAAATTTACAATCGTGACTGATTTGGTGACTCCCAGACAGCCAAGATTCCTGGAATTCCAGCATCAAATCGTCTTCACCTGCAACGACTAAACATTTTTAGTATGCAATAGTCTAATAAGGGTTCAGTTGTGGCAAGAATCAAAACATATCGCGTTTGTATTTTGTCCCGTTTATGAAAAAAAATCAAGAAACGCTTAGTGACTTTTACGATTATAATAATTTTTTGCAATCCAGTAACTGGCAAAGTCATCGAGGCGAATGGAAAGACAATATTCGTTTAGAATAATTTTACATACGGTAATACCTCGAGGTATGTTTTATTGTACGATAACCTGCGGACTATTGTATTTCATATTCCAAAACAATGAATCGTTAATACGTGTTTCTTTTATCGGAATTATTTATTAAATTTATTTTATTTATTTTATTAAATTTCTTTTATCGAACTGACCTTCTTCGTTGAAAGAAATTGTTCATTAAATGGCACCGATTATGATGAATCAGCTGTTTATGGCACAAATTATTGCGTCATCACGTACTTGGCGAATCGCAGCGAGCGAATCGTGGGGTGATGACGGTTAACCACCCTGTCAACCACAGTTTCTTTTTTCGCACAATTGTCAAAAAAGCGTGACGTCTTAATAAAATGGTATCCAAAAAATTAACCTTGATTCTCTTATAATTTTATAATGATGTTATAAAAAATAAAGTATGCAGCTCGTTTATAAAGTTGATTTATTGCATTCGTGCACATTTTAAAATGAGTGACGTTAGGAGTGCATTTTCCAAGCATTTACTAGTGCAATAAAACCCATTATAAACATTATAAACGTGTTGCATATTATACTATTATTAGTGTTTAGTTAGTAATTAGCGTCTGTTTGCGAGAAAAGTTTCTCAAGATGCTATTGTTCATGTTGAAGAATAGTTCTATCAATTTTAATAAAGTATAGGTGAGGGAAGGAATTATGCGAGATTAGTTTAAAGTAACATAACTGATACTCCGATCTTACATTTCAGCTTTATTCATCTGTTTTAAATTCTGACTTCCTTATCCTTGCCTTGAAATGTAATACATAATATGGGTACATGCATAACGGTGTGTCAATTTCAAATAGGCATAAAAGATATGTATTTGAAATATTGATATTTTGTACCAAGAATTGCCTTTTCCGCTGCAATTTTCAAGGATTAAAAATTAAATCACTAAATTTAACAATTTAGTAACTACGTTACTCAAAACGTATTAATTTTCAGTTCTATTTTCTATTGCACTGATTCATTCTCATATTATTCAAAACCATTCTTCAGAGTAGTACTTTGTGCACATTTTATTTGATCTATAATTTTAAAAATGTACACTAGAATTAAAACGCTACATTAATTAGACAAAGGCCAAATAATGAATTCAATGAAGTGTTTGTTTGAGAGTACTTTTTGAATAATAGTAAGGAAGAGTACCTGAATTTTTTGTACTCTAGAGAGTAACTGTTTCTAAACAATCAAAATATTTCGAATGTTTCCGGTATAATGTTTATGATATTTCATGTACTGAACAATCAGTATTAAAAATAGATGCGAATTGATTTTAGAAAGTTCCAATATGAGAATTAATGATGAAAGTTCTACATTCAGTACAGAATTGGGTAAAATTATGTTGAAAGTTGTATATGTTTATAATTCCCAAAACTGTAAAAAAGTTTTAATAAAAACGTAAATATGTTTGTTAATGAAGTAAGTATTCATAAGACTAATGTTGGAGTAATCAGTGAAACTGAGTAGGTAATGACAGGAAGTGAAAGAAACAATAAGAATATGTGTGTTATGTCAACAAATAACAAACTTTTACCCAACAATAACAACTTTAAAATGTATTGGGCATCAGGATTGTTAGTTTGTTAAAATAATTTGAATGTAGTGGGTAAATTTTATCAAAACATTATATTTCTGACTGTATATGTTTGTAATGTTTGAGCGTATTTATCTTACGAAAACTGGTGTGAGCACAAAATGTAGAAAGAAAGACATTGAGTAGAAGTCAATATTCTGTTTTTCTGCAAGTGAGTGAAAGCACAAAACAGCACACAAGGAGAAGAATTTCTAGACAAAGAATAAACTTAGCAAAGGCATTCTAGTGTTTCCTATACAGAATGCTTCAACAACAAAGTAGCCAGAACGTATAAATCCGTGGGAAAGTTTGTTCCGTTCAGTTTAACTTAATTTCAAAAGTTCAGCATATTCTGTCTTTCCTTGATCTAAAATCTTAAAATTTGTGCATTCTGTTGTATATAATGACACAATATTATTCTAGGTAGATTTTAATAAATTATTTTTTACAATATTAACATTGAAACCGATGCTTCACGTGCTTTTGTAGCATCGATCTTTAATTTTTCACAAACAGACGATCTTTCAGAAACATTGAAAGGCACATGGACCTCTGAAATTCGGAAGAGATATTTTATTTACAGTTCGCAGTTCAATTCTCGTGTGAAGTTTGGGTACTTCCTCGGAAGCATTCTGTGTATTTTAAAATGGAATCCAGATATTTCTGATAATTACTGGTGCCTTAATTTTCAACTAATGCATGTAGTTTTCACATGTGTGTTGCACATAAATACGCAACAACGGATTATATTATAATTAATCTCCGAGAATATATTGACATATTTTTAATACAAAACTTTGAATTATCTTAAATATGAGCCTAAATTCTTTAATTACAAATGTTACGTTCTTCGGTTTGCATGTAGATATCATTTGACAATACACCAACACCCTACTCATATATGTTCCAACACTTTATTCACATCTACTTAATGAGGTGATTATAATAAACAGTGACGCAACCAGGATTTTACTTTAGTGTGGGTGTAGATATAGTATCTAGCCGTCTTGATGTTTTCTTTGGAATACTTTTTCAGTTATTCTGAATTTAAAATGTATTTTTATTTGTTGATTAATATTTATTTATATATTAATTGAGATATTAAATGGCTTCTTTTACTACATAAAATAAGTAAAAATTATATCTGTGTATATGTTTTATCACCTTCGTAAGGGAGGTTGAAGCCCAAAAAAATCATAAAATTCTTGTAGCTGCTCAAATCATCATGGAGAGACTAAAACAGAACAAAATTTCCCACCGAAAATCAAGCTAAAACCAAGAACAGAGACCAGGAGATGTGGCTCAAGGTATCAACTGAGGTCATTGCAGTGCCTCTGACCGGGAGGTCCTAAGTTTGTGCCCGACGGTTGCATACTTTTCGGCACTAGCTTCTCAGCTAGATCGAATCCAGTCACTGCTTGAGGAGAATTCTAGCAGCCAGATGCTCTGATCTGTAGTTTTCCGTGGATTCTCCGATCAAAACCAGGCGAATGCCGAAGCAGTACACACACACGGGTCACGGATCGCTCGCGATCTTTCCTTCCTCTTCCTTGCCCTATCTTCACCCATCACATACTCCAACGATAGGTCGGCGCCGGATCTCGTCATCCATCGGGGGAGATGCACCACACAAAACATGCACCACACTTACGGGACTAATGACCTTAGCAGTTGACGTGCCCTGAATCACTAACAATGAATCAATATAAGAACAGACGAAGAGTGTCCGAGAAGAAGTAAGACATTCATCATTGTCGGCGGAATCCGATCAAAAAAAGTTATTTTCGTGTTTGTTTTGTGATACTGAAACGCGTAGAAAACACGTTCCATTATTCACGCGCTACAATGTTGATTGACAGCAGACCCCCGCATCGTACACATTGGCTGTAAACCTCTCCGTGGTTCCCGGTGATGACTCCCCGAGTTCGGTATTAGTGACGGAGACGGAGTCACCCGACTGCATCCCGCGGGCAGGTTTCCCTCACACCTTCTTGTAGGAAATCTTTCACTTTTGGCTTCGCGAGAAGGCACAAACCGATTGTAACGCATAGACCGATGGTAACTAGCATTGTCTTGAGGTATATTGCGAGGAGGGAGGAGGAAAAAATTTAGTTGAATTTTCATTCATGAGTAACGCAAATAGATGTTCTCGAACGCAGGTAAACATGAAGGATCAGAACTGTGGGACACGTATTCCACCCTACACTAGACCCCAAGACCCTTGCGGGCTCCTCTCATCTGGGGTCAGCAGACCGCGAGGCCCTCCGCGTCAGCACACACATGAGAGGCAAGCATGCCCAAGGCGGGACTGAACCCGCGACCCTTCGGACCGAAGCGCTGAGTCGGTACACGCTCTTAGCCACCTCGGTCATCCAAGTCGGCAAGTTTCCATTCATGAGTAACGCAAATAGATATTCTCGCGAGAAAACCTCGAACACAGTGGCAGAATTGTTGGAACTGTGTATATTATCTAATCGATTTAATTCTACTTATTTTAAGGAAATCCCCTGGCCCCACTCTCCCTCCTCCTTTGAACAACCCACGATGGACTTAGGAATAAGTTTGAATAAATTAAGAATATTCAGTTCAGTTGATTTACAAAATATTAAGCCTTTCATAACTCTTTATTACCTGGCCATTGCAATGCAAAAGTAAACCACAATGAATAACATTAAAACGAACATATTTTATTTTCTCTTTCATGTTCCTCAAACACGAAAGCGAGAGGGCGATCTTCGAAACCCTGATACCCGGGCGAGTAATTCCTTGTACTCACGAATGAAATAGAATGGGTTGCAATCGAGCCATGAATTTTTGGAGACGTAGGTACAAAAGATTTAAGAAAAGTCCACTGCAGAATGCAATCTGGATATTTTCGTCCGATTTTTCTCTTCCAACACAATTGCGTCTATGCACAAGTTAACCATCGCATGACCTCCGTTGACCGTCGACAAAGCCCCAGAAAGCCACAACCGGAGGTCTTTCCACGTGTAGACAGCCCGGAGAGAGCGACTTCACTTGCACTTTATGGCACAGAGAGATTACTACAAGAAAGCACCGCTTTGACAACTACTATTTGATCACTGCTGATAACCGAACTGCGAGTTATGTCCATAAACTCATTTTTTCAGTGCGCTCGTTTACAGTTAGCTCATTTGTGTATGACTTTATCCCTATATCTTGCAATGTCATCGCCCTGCTTGACGTTCGTTTGTTTCCCGACCTGTCAAACTGGTCCCTTCTTAGAGTAAACTCCTCTGTATAAACTCTGTTCTCAAGGCCGTTTTCTACGCGGTACATTATAACTAGCTTAGGCGCCTCGGTGTTTTCATGTCAAAAAAATATTTGTGTTTTGTAAGTTCTTAATAAACATGTTTAATGCGTTAGAGATGCATGGTTCGTCCATTTTCAGGCATAAAAAGTTAGATACAAAAGTGTTGATTAAAAAAATTGTCTTTTTCTTTCTTTACAAACTCAGGTTTCATTAACGTCAGTAAGATGAATGTAGTCGTAACGATTTATCTAAATGGCAAAAAATTGAAGTAATTCAAAGCATTTCAAAAATATTATCATAGTTACAGTGAAACCTGATATTATAAATATCTTTTATGATTCTATGTCAACATGCGAATCGCACATATCTCCATTGTATAATACCATCAAAAACACATGTTTTTATATTCATTTATTTTCGATTATCCAAGAGGGAACCTGCTAAAAGTGAACCAATCGATTTGTGTTGTCGAAAGTAATCGAATGAGCTATTGATCACGTACGTAGGAGCCATAAGTCACCAAAATCGCAACACTACATGCCATTAGATAAATACCTTAGAATATTCTGGATGAATACAAAAAAACAACAACAAGAAAACAAAAGAAAACAAAAAATATCAGTTCCCCACAAGGAGACCGAGACGGGTCGAATATTTATCTCCACTGGTTGACCGGAAGGCGTTAACCGTTAGTGACTGAACAGACCGACGAATTGACGGATGGAAGTTACACAATTACTATCTATGTAAGGATAAATTTATTGGCTTCCATTAAATACAGCACCAAAAATGTAGACAACAACCACATTGCCATTTTTTCTGACTCTATGTCAACACTCAGAACTATCCAAAATAGATTTTTCAAACATCCAATCATTGAAAACATCCTTTCAAAATCATCATCATTCAAAATCTTCTTTACAACAAAGAAAAACAGGTTTTAACATTACACTGTCAAGGCTTCCTTCCCATAAAGGAATCACTAGAAATGAAAAAGAGACGACATAACTGCTATAAACGCCACTAATTTATTGAATATTGACCAGCAAATACATGGTTCTTTAAATGATTATATAAGAACTTTAAAAACGTGTATTAGTAATGTGTGTGGAAAGCTTGAACAACCAAACTCCATGATGTACGAATGTACGAAAATCTGTAACAGGCTCAAATATCCCAAACACTACATTAACAAAAAATGAACAAGTGATTATTACAAGATTAAGAATTGGCCATTCTTCCCTCACCCATTTCCATCTAATAAGAAAACCCGACCCAGTCACCTGTCAAAAATGCGGAGGAATATTATCAATGTCACAACTTATATTGAATATTGAAGCCTCCAAAACCTAAGAAACTCCCTTGGCATCAAAAACTAAATTTCTGAAATATTTAATTCAATTGAAGGCTGCAAGTCAATTTAAAAATATTTTAAAATCGCTGGACTTCATTTTATGATCTGAATTGTTGTAAATTTACCATACTTCTGGACTGTATTGTCCTGTTCCACACTGTTCTGTACTGTTTTACTGTTACTTTATTTCTCTTTATTTAATTTATACAATGTATCTCTGATATAAATCAATAGAGGTCGCTAATGACCTTAGATGCTTTAAAGCAACCTAAAATAAATAATTTAAAAAACATCTTTTGGCTTACTTCGGCCATATTCCAGTTCCCCACTTCGTTTGTTTCATTATATCTGGACTACCATCACTTAACGGCCTTATTTTACTGACGACCTAGTAGGAAATCACCCAGAAAAGTTTACCCTGGTTTGCAGAAAAGTGTGCCCTTTTTTCACGAAAACAACCGTGTCTACCAAATTTGTTATTACTGGTTGTTCATACTTTCAATTTAGCAAATAATTTCGACATTTTCTAAAAATATTCATATATTTTGTAGTAGTACGTCTTGAACACTTCCTTTTCTACTTTTTTCTGATTTACATTTTGTAGAATTCCTTCGCTAAGAAATTCTAAATATGTGTTGGTGTGTTGGTTAATTCCAAGTGACTTTTTTTCTATCTTCGAAAAAACTAACTATAAAATATACGTTAGGTATAAAATGATTTTCTCTCACAGCTATGAGTGAGTATTAAACCAACATATTATAGCAGTTTCAGATAGACATTCCTTCTAATAAATATTGTATAAGATATAGACCCTTAATATAATATTGTGATGCATGATTTACCCGAAAATTTGTAACCAATTTTTAGTGGCATAAGAATTTTTCGATGAGTATTTTTCAGAATACAATGAAAATAATAGAAACCATCCTTGACATGCTTTGTTTCTTCTTTATAATTATTATCTATTCGTACCTAATATTTTGAGGTGTGGTTTGAGTCGATATTATGTGTAAGCACTGAAAAATATTATGTGACTGTGCACTAGAGTACAGTGGATGATTTTGCAGGATACTAGTGTGACAGAAAATAAAAGTTGTGTGGAACGCTTTTGTAATCTCTATCGGAATATCTGATAACACTGAGTCAATTCTGTGAAATAGTCAGATGTGTGAATTTGATAATCCTGATGCCTATATTTAAAGGAATGATAATAACAATGAGATGAATCATCCATTCTACTAATATATTTCGGCACATTCTGAATACTGTTATTTGTTCTCACATTTTGTGATGAAGAGTTGTTTAATGTAAAATAAAAGATAAGGGACGCTCCCCTGACAGTACTAGTTGTTTCGAAAAGGTATTTTATGTGTTGGAAAAAGTAGGTTCCTTGGCGAATTCCGTATTGTTACTAATCCGAATAAAGTAGGTTATTTGGATTTAAATTATCATATTATTCTATGTATGGCATGCTGAAAATTGTTAATGTTACTATAAATGTTTTTTGTTTCGTTGTAATTAATTAAAGGAGTGGTTGTATACTAAGTTAAGATGAATTAAAAACTGTTTTCTCTATGTGTATATAACCCTCAGTTGAGAACAAGATCAAACAATAACCTTATAAATACAAAACCCAAAGACATTTCATAATTAATAAAAATATAAACGTCGTCTCATCACAGAATTGAAACTGTAATTGTATAAAAAGATTTACCTGATGTTTGTGATAGTATTTTTAACAGATAAGTAACCCCTAATGATCAAATTTTCACCACATTCAAATATGTTAACAAATTAATCTTCAAAACCGTCAAAATAAGAAATTATCGCAAATCTTTCTATATTATTCATTTATATAAACGATGGCATTTGTACACACATCTAATTAGAGACTACTTTATATCCCATCGAAATATTATTTATACTCTCTAAATACAACACCTAAGGAAAGATGACTTTTTTATCATTTATTAGAAACCACCGACGCAAGTGTTCTTCTGTTGATAAATTAATTATTCCTCAGGCCTGCATCAAACAAATTTAAGACGAAAAATAATAAATTTGCAGATGATGGTCTAGGGCAAACTGGTCGCCAAAAGGTATACCCGAATAAGGCGGAGAAAAGTGCCCCCAAACCAAATCGATAATCGCGAATAATCATGTGAAAGAGATTACAAAATGACGTAAATTCACAAAAAATCAGCTTCCTAGGACAATCTGTTGCAGAGATACAATGAGAAACGAGTTTTGCATGTTCTATTTTTTCTCAGCATCTATTGCGTGTATCAGCCAGAAAAAAATTGCAGATATGGGGAAATATAGTTCAATTTAATAGTATTTTTGCCAACGAATTTTGACGCCAAATTTATTTTAAAAAAGTTCAAAAAATTTGGAATGAATTTTTGACCGTGATAACGTTGGGAGTACTGTCTCAATTCCCGCTAAAATGGGTCTTATAACATTCTATAACATATATATTTTTCAGATTTTTAAACTATGTGGACGGTAGTGAAAAGTAATTAAAGCCAATTTTTTCAGTTTAATCATTTGAACTTCGCACCTAAATGTGATTGGAAAAAACGGTTTAACCGATATTTAACACAATATAAGAACTCGAAAAGGTGTTACATCTATTGTTATCAAACTCAATCTGAATATCCTTGGTGGAAAGTATGGTGGAAAGAAATGGGTAGCCTCTTGCGCATCCGACTTCAGCCAATGAGCTTCAGGCACCAGTGTGCGCCATAATATTAGCGAGAATTTTAAATGCCAAAATTATCAGTTACAAAACATTGAAACAGAAACGGATAAGTACTTTTTTAAATATTAGATTTTTTATTACAATTATCCACTCATTGTGTTATTTTTGGTCGGTCACCGTTGAAAATTGTCTATGCCACAAAAATGTTTCTCAACACTTCTTGCACTCCATGGTACATGCTGATCGACGTCTGGTCTCACTTTTAAAACGAAGTGGTCACATGGCTCGTGACAGAAACTGGTTCTGTGCAGAACGAGCAAAAATCAGTGCACTGGAGGAGCCCACCCATTTCTTTCCACCATAGGAATATCGGGAGGGAAACGATATTGTCAACGTGCGAAGGGAAGTGGCATCTTCGGATGCTGCTCCCACGTAGCTGCGATCATTTAAACACACATTTGGCACACACTAGTTGCTTGGCAAAAATTGTTAAACATGTTAAACATTTTTGAATAGAAATGTTGAAACAAACAAATTTTGAATAGAGTATATATAAACAAATGCGTGATCCCAGTTATTCAAGAAAGTGACAATTGTGTATGATTGTCTAATTGTCAATGATTAATAAATCTACAACTAAGTAGTTTGATTTATGTCACAAACATAAATGATTAATATACCTAAAACCGAGTAATTTCATTTATATTAGAAACAATAGATAAATCTCAAAACAAAAGGGTTTGATAATTTTATTTCGATAATATAAATACTTTCCACATAAAACAAACATTTGTCAGCTACAAGTTCCAAATCATCCTGGTAAGCAAGACCTTTCAATAATTTTAATGTAAACTGTTTAAACATTGGTGAAACAAGTTTTTCCATTGACATTTTGGCGTAAATTTCAAATGTTTAAACTGAAAAAATGGTTTTAATTATTTTTCTCTACCGTCCACATTGTTTAAAAATCTAAAAAAAATATGTTATAGAATGTCATAAAATACATTTTAGGGAAAAAAATGAGTCAGTACTCCAACATTATCACGTCGAAAATTACTTTCAAACATTTTTTTTCTATATGAATTTGGCATTAAAATTCGTTGACAAAAATATCTTTAAATTGAACCATATTTCCTCGTCTCTGCATTTTTTTTCAGTCTGATACACGTAATAGATGCTGAGAAAAAAATAAAACATGCAAAACACATTTCTCGTTGTATCTCTGCCACACATTGCCCTAGGAGGCTGATTTTTTGTGATTCTACATCATTTTGTACTCTCTTTCATGAGTATCGCGATTATCGATTTGGTTTGGGGGCACTTTTCACCGCCTTATTCGGCTATACCCTTTATTAAGCTTTTAAGAAATCTAAATGTTTTACTTTTTCATATACGTACGTAACGTAGAATACGTGGAGAAATATATACGTGGAAAAAGTATGTAATACTGTGACAAAAAGCGGCGATTTTTTTATACAAAAACTCGTATTGTGAGGCCCTGATACAGAAAATTAGATAAATCCTGTTATAGTATGTAGTAAAGTACTCCTTCTACCACGCTAGGTAGTCAGATTTCAGAAATTGTGGGTCATTGATACAGAAAAAGTGGTTTATTTCAAAATGGCAGTCCGTCCGTCTGTCTTTCTGTCTGTCCGACCGTCTGTGAACACCACACCATCTCCGAAACCATACGTAATATTTTTTTCCAAAATGGATGATTCCCGTTCGATTTGGTTCGACTCAAACCTTTGCGATTTTTAAAAACATTCATTAAAATTTGAAGATACTTTACATGAAGCCTCTGGGAGATTTTCAAAATTTTCTAAAAAATGGCTCCATATATCCCATTCAAAATTTTTCATTACATTTTTTGAAAGAATAGAGTAAAATACACTGATAAAGATAGTATATGTCCATTATTCACTGTTAACTCTGAATTTTCGAAAATTTGAAAAGTTTGAATATTTTCGGCGTCTTCTTACAACTACAATATTGATTTTTCATTCAAGTAAATTTTTTCTCCATAGTTATTTCTTGATTAAGGTCAAGTACATTTTTTGAAATTTTTAGTATTTTTCGCGCAATATTGCGTGCAATATGTGCAATAAAAATAACGAAAACAAGATTTTTTTCGAAAATAGCTCCACATAATTCTTTAAACTTTGATAGGATTAGTGTTAAATGTATTCAATAAGATGACATAAACGCCATATTGCTCTATTATTTTGTTTGTTTGATTTTAATCACAAAAGTTTATTTTTTTGACTCGTCTCTTACGTTGTTAACATTTACATTAGCGGCGATTTGGTCACATTATTGCATTTATAAGTAAATGTGCTTTAAATGATGTCTGAGAAAGTTTCTCTAAAACTCAAAAGGTTTCTGTGGAAATGAGCTCAAAATTACGAATTTTCAGAATTGCTCAAATGCCATTTTCTCAAACGGCTCTAAAGATTTTCTTCAAACTTTACTAACGGACAGTGTTAACTGCACTCTTTAAGATGACATGAAATTCATTTTGCTGTGTTCTTCTATTTTTTATTACACAAATGTAATTTTTTTAAATCCCTCTCACGCCTTTAATACGTAGTAAATCTTCAGCTCCTAGATTTTTAAACCAGGTTTGCATGTCTCGTGGGAACTCGCTTTTTTTGAGGACAGATGAGTTCTGACAGATCATGTGTTTGGGGAGACGGGGTCATTCGGGGACGTATGGGGAAATAATGAGGAACAGTTCGGGGACATAAGGATAGGTGGGGGACATTTGAGAAAATGAAGGGGGACGGGTTGAACCCGAATTATGTTCCTAGGCAGAATTATACATAATAAGACCATTTTGATCTTTCTTTTGCAATTTTACAGCTTTAGTTCTTTTGAGTGCTCTCACTCAAAAGCATGTGCATAGCATGAGTGGCTAGAAAGGTGCAGAAGCCTCTATCAATATAAAATTAAATTGAAGAAAAATACCAAAATTACTTTTACGATAAAATTAAAGGGATTTGATTGAACTCTTTTCTGTGCATTTTAATCTCACCGTCCAGCAATAGGGGAATGGTTTCTCTCACATTGCATTGGCTTGTATAATGCTGTAAAACAGGTCGGGGGATGCTCACAGTAGGGTTCTATTTGTGGAGTTTTTGCGCGTGTCCAGATTACGTCTACGTATCTATACATATACAAGAATAAATACTCAGATGAGGAAAAAGACCACCTTTTTGTGGTCTGAAACAACTAAAGATGTCTTAGTTTTTATTTTTTTAACTATGGATCAGCAATCGAAAAAATCGGAAAAAAAGTCACTACCGGTGTTTTGAGAGGACGTTTTGGGTTATTTTTCGTACCTGTACCGGTATTTTACGACACAGTAAAATTTGTTGTAATATTCTTGTAAATCTGAGTCCAACCTGTTCCCCTTCATTTTCCCATATATCCCCCATTTATCCATCACCTGTCCCCGAACTGGTTTCTTATAACCATCACCTTTCCTTAGCGTATGATATACGATACAAAGGATTATAATGCTTTAAAAATGTAATTTGTGACTAAATTCCAAGGTTAGAAAATTACTGGGTGTTACAATAATGTACACAAGTGTTTAATAAACACTCAAATAAATATATAGAACTGTTGCTGTCATTTTAAAAGTGTATTTATTTAAAGTCAAAGATATTTCAAAAGTGAGAAAAGGATAAAAACGGAGTCAATTTTTTTAACTACAGCCCAACAAACGAAAAAATCTGAAAAGTTACCACAATGGGTGTTTTGAAAGGAAGTTTTGAGATTTTTTCGTGTCTATTCTAGGATTAGACACGTAAAAATTTGTTATTTGTTTCAAAAATAATTTTTGCTTTGGAATTTGGCGCCGAGATAATATCATTTTTTTCTTTGAGTACGAGTATAAATTATTTCCTTATTTTATAAATTTTCAATCATATAAAATAATATAAAATTGACAAAAAATTAATAATAAAAATAATTTTTTGCTGTATAGAAAAAAGGTGGTGGGAGGGAGGCTAATTTTTTTTACTTAACTTTATATTATTGTTAGAGTCTTTATGTTAAGTCTACTCATATGCCATTTGTTTTTAGTGAACTTTTGACCACTTCTCCGGAGATACCCTTTTCATTGAAATATTTGGAGCAGTTTTTCAAAGAATGACGTTTGAATGTTTCTGAAAATACACAATTTTTTGTAGAAACGTTTCGAGTCTTCGAGAAATTTCATAAGAAATTATTTGAAGCACTTGCACTCATAAATGCAATAATATGTTTTAAACAGCCCAAAATGTATGTATTAACGATGTGAGAAATATTAAAAAAAATATATATTAACGTAATTTTTCAAAAATCAAAAGAGAACATCAAATTGGCGTTTAAATCATGTTATTCAGTGAATTTGTTCAAGAAGTTTAAAGAAACAAATTGGAGACATTAAGAACTTCTTGTTTTTAATATTGCGAATATGCGCGAAAACTTCAAATATTTTCAAAAAATGTATATGGCATTAATTAAGACATTAATAGGGGAGAACGAATGTTCTTTGAAGAATATCTGTACCTGCAATAACGTAGTTGTACGAAGGGAATTCAGGGGATCTTTAATCGTTTGCGAACAGCGAGTGCATTATAATTCCGACGGCCGACCGGCGATTCTGACGGCGGCGTTCGAGCTGCGATCGAAGAGTCGCGCGCGATACAGGAGTGTCGTAATACGCACTTCAATTTCGTCAATTTACAAATGTTCATTTCACTTCGCTTGTGTCTGAAAAAGGTTTTTTTCTTCGGTTTGATTGATTGGTGTTTGCAGGCACGTCAACTACTAAGACCATTAGTCCTGTAAGTGTTGTGCATGTTATTTTCATCGCGGGAGGTGACCCGCTGAATGGAAAGATCCCGCGCCAACCTACACGTGGGCATGTGATTATTTACAAAACGAGGTATCTCCCACTAGCTGGGAAAAGCCGCAGCCGGAACAAGCTTTAAGCTCCTGACATGTCAAGTAGTGTAATGTGTGAGATTAGGACAAGGAAGGGGAAGAAACAGGAAAGATCGTGCGTGGTCCATGGCCCGTTTGTTAGGGCACTGCTACGGCATTTGCCTGGTGTTGATCGGAGAAACCCCGGAAAACTATTTATCAGAGAAGCTGGACGCTACCATTTCCCACCAGACAGTAGCAGAATTAGACTCTAGCTATCTAGATAGAGTCGAAAATCCTGTCTCCGTCGGGACTCAAACAGGAACTTCCGGCCAGAGACACTGCAATGACCTAAGTTGATGCCCTGAGCCACCTAAGTCAATTTTTTATTAGGTTGATTGATTGATTCTTAGTAATTCCGGGTGTGTCAACTACTGAGGTCATTGGTCCGGTTAGTGTAATGCGTGCTTTCTCATCGGGAGGTAAGAGTGATCTTCCTCCGCGAGATCCGATGTCGTCCTACCGTCGACTAGCGGTGTCTTCCCCAACCAGGTATCTCCCACCAGCCACGAACACCACCCCAGCGGTGGCAAGCTCTAAGTCCCCGACCGGTCTTCCGACATGTGTGGTAGTGTACTGCTTGTTAGTGTGTGTACGGAGTGAGGAAGGTCAAGGAAGAGGAAGGAAAGATCGCGCGTGGTCCGCGGCCCGTTTGTTGTACTGCTCCGGCACTCGCCTGATGTTGATCGGAGAATCCACGGAATACTACCGATCAGAGCAGCCGGCCGCTAGAATTCTCCTACAGACAGCGATTGAATTCGATTAGTTGAAAATCTAGTGTCGAAAATCCTGCCGCCGGCGAGACTCGAACCTAGGACCTGCCGGTCAGGGGCACTGCAGTGACATCAGTTGATGCACTGAGTCACCGTTCCCGTTTTTTTTATTCGACAGCACTTAGAGTATCTCCAGTGCTTCGTCTTATATTTAGTTCAAACGTCTGAACGTTATGGGGGAAGAGAAATCGTCGAGCAACTGCTGAGCAGTAACGAAGCGTTCCGCAGCAGAAAGGAACAAGGAAACAACAAGAAGTGTTTCTTCAACCAATTAAAGAAAAGACGAAGGTGTGTTTTTCCCACATGAAATGACTCACCTGAATATAGACTTCTCTCTTTTAGAGCTCCATTACATCTTCTAATTTCGCAGCGTATCATTAGCCGCGAAAATCAGTCATTGGAGATGGTGTGTACTGGAAGCAAGGGTTTCATTACTTTCATTCGGGGGGGGGCTTACAGCTGCAAAAATGCTGCCGAACAAAACCAGATACAATAGCTTTCCAAAATGTCGTACGCAAACTGCTCAAGGACAACAAATAAAAGACTCTCGTATAACACTCCAATAAATGAAATATTTTAACAAAAGTTAGTCTTCACGAATTCTTCAATAACATAGTATGGTATATACACAGTACAACAGTCCTTTACACAACTAGAATTTAAAAAATCGTTGTCCTGTAATATATAATATATAGAACGCAACACATCTGTAGCAGATATTTTATGGCGAGTTGCTTCTTCCTTGAAGCCTTGTTGTCGTATGACGTAAGCAGTTACATACTGAGCAAGAGAATTCTGTCCGTGCGCGCAGTACGAGAACAGTCCGAATAGCAATCAAATATTTTCATTTTTCAGTCAAAACTGAAACTGTTTCATTGTTTTTGGATTCCCGGCTATCTAAGAGAAATCATAGACACCTCTCAAAACGACAAAGACTATAGTTTTCTTTCAATGCCTGCGCGCGTTGGGAATTAGTAATATTGTAAAAGATTTTGTATTTTCCCCGAGTTCTTGAGTATCTAACGAAACCATAAACACCTCTCGCATGACTTGTGGCTACAGATTTCTTTTTTCAATTGTTTCGCACATTGAAAATGAGTAACATAGACTATGATTATGCAGTAAGAAAAATGTTGCATTCGAGTACGTGGAAAACGATGTCCTGGAGGAGCAAATATTGGTTGTTCTAAAAGGCACACATCAGTACACTGACTTGCAACTGTCTCATTGCCACCATCTTGAATTGCTTTTTAGGATTACTTTTGCGCCCTGAATCATGATCCGACATTATTTTTCCCACATCACGTCACGTTTTTTTAAAATCTTATTTTACGTTTTTATCACATTTAAACATTAATGTACTTCTTAAGTTGTTACAGGAGGAATTGTTTTAATTAAGATTTCCAGATTAGTTTATTAATTCGAAGTTCTGCAGCTATCTGGCAACCCTATATAATCCGCTCAGTCAAGAGCCGACAAGACACAATGAAGCAAGTTTTGCAGAGTAGCGACATTTAGTTGTGGATTGTGCGCGTCTGAGTTGAGTTTCGCCTGCTGGTGAAAAGAGACGTTTGTCTTCACAAGTGCCCTAAAGTTAGCAATATGCGATGTTTACCACGTATTTCAATAAAAAAAGGTTATATTTTTATCGAAATTATATCAACATGCTACGTTGTGGCTGTTAGAACAGTTCAGATACATTCTGCTATGTATGTGGAAGTTTCGTCCGATAAGACAGCAGTGCAAAATAACCGAGTTCATGAGAAAGGCCAACTATGCCTACTTGTATCAAACTGGGAGACCAAGAGAAGCCGTGAGTTCCACATAGGTCTCGTAGAACGTGTAGAGAGAGTAGTTACGACAATCGCTGAACGGTGAGAGTAGAGCGTTACCATTCGTAATTCCAATGATGTGGCGACAACTTACAGTACTGACTGCTACTTCTGTGATTGTGAAGGGATTTAACAGTAAGAACAAAAGTATTGTGTGTCCAAACACTATTCCACTAGCAATTTTACCCGTTTACTCGTGGTTCTGATGTACCAGCCTCATAGCGTTCGGAAAATTTACAAGACTGTCCATCCTCTGAATCTGAATGTGATGCAGAAATGGCCGATCCTACCTCTCACTGTAATTTCTCGATTGAAGGTTTTGAAAAGGAACCTAAAATTTTCAAGTAAAGAGCATGAAATGATTTTTTTTCGGGATCTTGGACTTACAAAGGAATTTGCCGAGATGCTCGGGTCTACATTTCGCGAAAAGAACATGTTGGCACCAGGATCGACGAACTATTGGTACAGATATTGCGAACAAGACTTTATACACTTCTCTTCTAAAGAATAAACTTTGGTTACTGCAACAACATCCCGGAGGCTATGCTGAAACTAGGATTACCACTGTACGACCCTACACAACGGAGACTTTTTACCGATGCGCCCAAGCGTAGTTTGAAATGCGTCGTTCTTCATAATGAAAACAAACTTCCATCCATTTCCATTGCTCGTACTGTTATTATGCGAGAAAACATGGAAATCGTGAGATAATGTTGCGCAAACTGAAGAATCAGAACACTAGTGGAAAGTCTGTGGTGGTTCTAAAGTCATATGTATTCTATTAGGTTTTACACGCAGGTTACACAAAGTACCACTGCTTTCTGGGTGTGGGACAGTCGAGCAAGGTTACACCACTGAACTCAAAAAGAATGGCTACGTAGACAGTGGAATGTAGGCTCGAAAAACAAAAGCTCTTGTTGACAATCTCGTTACACTGTTATTTCCGATTCATATCAAACTTGGCCTTATGAAGATATTCATTAAAGTTCTAAACAATGAAGGTGAATGAATGCTTTCAGTACCCGTGTCATCGATTCTCTGGTGTCAGCAATGCCAAATTCAAAGAGGGTATCTTCACAGGTCCAGATATCAGGAAGCTTCTATTTGAGGCTAATTTTGAAGATGTTATGTGCGCTGCAGGACGATCGCCATGGAAATTATTCTGAGGTGTGGTCAAAACCTTTTTTGGAAACAGAAAGGATTCAGACGACAAACAAAAGGTGGATAGAATGCTTGTTTCTTTCCTAGATTTAGACTGCAAAATGAGCTTAAAAGTGCACATGTTACATTCACATCTGGACTATTTCCCGGAGAATCTAGGAATGCTGAGCGAAAAGCAAGGAGAAAGATTTCACCAGAATCTAAAGGAATTGGAACGCAGATATTACGAGAAATGGAACAAAACTTGCCGATTATGCATGATTATAGAGTAAATGCTTGCAGATTATTATTGGCCACTAAAGAGAGAAGATCCAACTACATCTCACAAGCGAAAAACAAAACAAAGAAGATTCTTAAACTAAGTGTATAAGTTAAAACGTTATAAAATTTAAACCGTGGTCTTCCATTATCAATACATTGAGGCATTTGGTCTATTTCTTCTGTGTTCTTCAAATCAGTATACGTAATGCATCACATATTTCTATGTTATGCCCATAAGTATGTAACATAGTAGTGTTTAGATGAGTAAAAATAGTAAGAAACAAGCATTCCTTACATATGAAAATAAATTAATTGTAAACTTACCTGCGCACGTGTCTCATATTTCTCGAATCTTCATTTTGGTTTTGTTTTTGATTTTGGTTTTGAAAACCTGATGTGATTTTGGTTTTGAAAACCTGAAAAACGAATTTCAGATTTGGAACCAGCATGTCAGAAATATAATAGATCGCTATTTAAACATTCAGCAATGATCGGAAACTTTAAATTCGCAGGTCAGTGATATTGAAGTTTCTAATTTACTCGTCGCATGACCCCAGCCGTGCCGTAAGCAATGACGCGATGACTATGGGAATACCTTAGTCTAAATAATAAGCACACACACACAGATATATATATATATATATATATATATATATATATATATATATATATATATATAGAGAGAGAGAGAGAGAGAGAGAGAGAGAGAGAGAGAGAGAGAGAGAGAGTTTGAGGGAGAGAGAAAGAGGAGGGAGGACCACAATTCTTGCATTGCTGAATTGTAGGTTGATGGTAAATACACCATATTGCTCATAATTCAATGAGTCGAAGTGTTTCTACCCATATTAGAAATGTGCAATGACTTTAAAATTGTTTTAAAGGTATTCATTGGAAGATTAGTGCGTAACTTCTGAAGAAGGTATTTTCAGCTCTTTTTTCATGAGAATTCAATTGACTCTGAGTTATTAGATTCCAAGATGTAAGGTTTTTGAATGTTTAAAATGAAATAATATTTACAAGATTACTTTAAATAATAAGTTCCATGATCTTCGAATACAACTGTAAAAGTTAGTAAGAAAATGGAAATAAAATTTCGTGTAAATTATCATTAATGTAAATAATTTCGAAAGTATTAACTTTACTATTTAACAGTAGATTTATCATGTGAGATCGTAGATTTTGTTATGAATAAACTTCTTAAGCAACAAACCTCCGTTTTCACGAAAATAATTTCTTAACTCTCTTCACTGGAATATCATCGCCTTTTTGTAGTCAATTGAATGTAATTTGAATTGTACGCGGCAAATTCGCGGATCTGTGCCAATTGAATTGGTATAATAAATCGTCGACAGATGGCAGTAAAGTATCCTTGGGCAAGCACCATATGTTGGGTAACACGTATACACCATTACACCATGGCTGACCATGGCCAGGGTCACTGAGCGTCCGATAGAGGCAGCCACATGTCTGCCACCGACTGTTCAGCACTTCTGGTCTGTCAGTCAACTAATGCGGAGGGTTACGGTTGGTTAAGGACGTGATGTACAAAGGTAGAGGCCGAGTGGACTGCGCCCGCTCGCAGTTGTCAGCAGGTCGCCCGCTAGTTTCCCGCACGGTAGTTCAACGCGTAAGGTCGCTTTCCGTAGTGGCCGGGGGCGTGTGGCCTCAACATTGAAATTGTGTGTTAGGAAACCGTCGATGTACTGTCGACATACAGACCTTACCTGGGCAGCTGAAGAAGCGAGAAAGTTTGGACTAGACTAGGGTTTGAATTGCGGCTTCTTTCTTGAAAAGGTATGTTAATAATGGGTCTTTCATTGAGGTTACTTCGTGTCAACTTTCATTGTTCGCCAGAGATGATCATTGTCATTTTTCTTCCAATCTCACGATCACTGGAAAATAGCGTTACTTCTGTCAGTAAAAGTAACGGAAAAAATCGATAGAAATCATTAATGACAATACGATTTTATTGCGATAAAAGTTTAAATTCTAGGAAGAGAGACACTAGTACAATTTCTATCATTTTTGTAATGATTTGCTGTACGGTACAAGATGCGCTTATTGTTGTGACTAACTCTTAATCTTGTTGGGACTGTACTGCCTTTAATAATATAATGTAATTGATTGACCAGTCTTCGGAATGAAATGAGAGACTTATCTCCATTGTTCTTTGGTAATCAATTCACAATGCTTACTAAATACTTCAGGAGAGAAAGAGAAGTTGGGAGTAAAACAGTGTAAATTTATAAGGCTGTATTTTTTACAGGTCATTGCTGTCACCGTCAATATCAAATATGCTGTGGTTTCCTAAAAGGAGATTAATGAAAAGGTAGAAGTATTTTCTATAATATTTATAGTCTAGTAATGTTTCTTTTGTGTGAATGACTTGTTGCCAGGGCTTCTCATTATTGAGTAATTTTGTGTTGAAGAAAATTTAAATTTTTTGTATGGGTCTTTAAAAAGTTGAGTCCAATGTTTGTGGAGAAATTTTTTCTTCCTGAATTGTTCTGAGTGATCTGTCAAGATCTGTTTCTTCCTTTGTGCCAAGTTTTGCCACCCCTGACTGCGATTAACTCATTCAGTCTTCCCACATGGATTCATTCACTGTTACTGTGGCCTTGTGTGTGAAAGTGGTATCTGCTGAAGCATGGGGTAATTTTCTACTTATTACGATTTTGCCAGTGGAGTTTGTTCTTCAGTTCCTTGTGTTTGAAACACATGCATGATTTTATGGATCAGGACCATTTGTGTAGGTATTTCATTTTATTTAAGTTAAGGTTTTTGCTTACTTTAATAATGATGATTGACAATTCGGGTCATTTTTGAATGTTTATGTTATAGGTTACTTAAGATAAACTTGTTTCAAAATTTGAAAGGAGAAGTAGTTTTCAAAAAGAAAGGAAAAAATAGCAAAGTGTAATATTTTACAAATATAAAGTGTACATTTTGTTTTAGAATTCCATTTTCATGTTTTCGTGTGTGAGTATCTATGCTTTTGATTGGACTAATGCTAAATTTAGAGAAAGAATTATTAATACTTCAAATATCTACTGTAAATGATTAGTGATATTTTTGATGAATTTTTCACATTTATAATTTGTTGTTTAATTTATTTTGGATTTTTATTTTCAGTTTTTAGAAGTTATTGTATTCCTTTCTGTAATACATTTTTTGTAAGAGTGTATTATTATTATTGTTTTTTTTTTTTTTACTTCATTACTTGCATGATATAGGTTGAGCTTGGATTGTTAGTTTTACAATATCTCTTCGTCTTGGTTGGGGGGGAAAAAAAACATCAACTTTTTGATTTTTAATTCACTATGTTACAAATGCAAAGTAAGGATATTTTATTTTGCCATGAACAATAGTCTTAGTTCATTATATTGCTAGAATTAATTTATGAAATGTAAAATCAAAAGAAAGGAATTGTGTGATCAAGGAGGTAGGGATGTGTCATCTTTTACCTATGTTTTGTATGTTGGAATGGATTTCATTGTTAGTTTGGGGCAGAGTTTGCAAAAGAAATGCATTTATTTACTGGTTCAGGTTTATCCGATGTTATGATTTTCAAAATAGTGTGTGGCATTGCTTTATATAATTAATGTGTGGAATCCTTTTTTTAGTCATGAGAGCTGCCCTAGCACATTCTCAGACACTCTTTTATCTGTTGTTCCAGGTATCATGTTGCATTTTAATTAACATCGACCTTTGTGTTCTAACTGCATGCCTTGTTAGACCACTTTCTAGTCTGGTTTCTGGTTTAAGTCTATAACTGAGTTGTAGTCTTGAATTAAAACAATGGCCATGTCTGCAATTAAGTACATCCTTCTGCTGGTCATTGTCCCAATGTCACTGTGGTTTTGGGGAGAGTAAGTATTAAATGGGTTGGAGAGAATCCACCACTTGAATTTTTCAGTATCAATAAGTTGCTTGAAATAAGTTTTTTGGCACATAATTTGTCTCAAATTATGAGGATTTCACACTTTACGTGAGAACATGTGAAAAAGTTGCTATTATTGAAATATGTCAAACTCCAGTTTCTACTTTAATGCATCTCTTTTGGGAAACTTTTTATGGGTGAGAGAAAACCCTGCTCACTTTTTGTGTATTGCTCCTGTTAGCTTTGAAATTGTGCATTTTGATGTTATGAATGGGTGTTGAAACATGTTGTTCTATTTTAAATTGAGTTCTGGACTTGACTAGGAATAGAGAATGAATAGGAAGTCCCTTTTTGGTTCTGTAGTAATCAGTCATTTAAGCTTCAATTGTTAGCTAGTATGCACTCATGTAGTTGTTTTAGTAGTTGTCACTTCATATCATGAGTCTGTTGTTGTAAAATTGAATGAACTTTAGTTTAGTGAATGCCAGTTTTAATTTATATTTAATATAATAACAAAAGTTATTGTTCCTTTTCAGAATCTTCATTTTGTCGATGAGACTCTCTCTTGGAGTTGTATTTGTCATATTTGTTCTTGTGCCGCTAATATTTAAATACACATACAGCTTGCAAAGAAGTATGGTATTCCTTAATTTTGGTGAGTGATTATTTTTTGTGATATTTGTGCACAAAATTCTTTGTACATTTATCTTCATCAGTACATCTTTTTATACTTTCAGTTACATGGCCTCGCAATGCTGATTATAACTCTCCTGAAAAGTATGGCCTAACTGGCACTAAAAATTTTTATGTGACATCTGATGATGGTGTAACTCTTGGTGTTTGGTAAGTCTAAATTAGCTAGGATGGAAAATTTAAATTTTCAGCAGAAATGTAGATATCTAGGATTACACTTTTTTCTCCTTAATATGTATTTTTGCATTGAAACAGCGTATTGAAGTGCAATTTTCATTTCTATGATAGTGGTATTTTTTCTGATGAATATGAGGTGAACATATAGATATAAGCATATTATAGATGCAAGCAGTAATGTTTGTCAATGCTTGTACTTGCAGGCACACATTGCCAGCTTCCTTAGATAATGAGAATGTGAGTAAGGGAAATTTTGAAGCAGCATTGAGTCATGGTGAACCAGTTGTTCTCTATATGCATGGAAACTCTGGTTCCAGAGCTAGCCCACATAGAGTGGAACTCTACAATGTTCTCAGGAACCTCAACTATCATGTTATCAGCTTTGACTACAGAAGTAAGTTGTTGTTGCATGTGATACTGAATGATGTGGTCACATCCTGTTTTTGGTGTGTGTGTGTGTCATATCCTATATGTTGTGACTTAAGGATATGACATTGTAGTTCTTAAAATCTTTGCTTTTAGTCTGAATATATTTTATATATATGTATACACTTCAATACAACCAAAAATAATATTTGGAATCTATTGGAAGGAAAAAATTTCATTTTTTATATTAGTTTTAAAACATTGATTTTTGACATTTAAAATTAAGAAACTGCAAAAGAATTTTAGAAATATAGAAGTTTATTAGAAATATAGGTTGAAATGTCAATTTTTACTTTAGAGAAATTTAGAATAATCAGAAATTTAGCAAAAGAATTTTAGAAATATAGAAGTTTATTAGAAATATAGATTGAAATGTCAATTTTTACTTTTTCATATAAGTACATATGAGTAATATATGTTGTATAGAGAAAGTTATGTAATGCCATGGAAAATCTGAAATTTCAATGGAAATACTTGTTTTGAGGTCCCCTGATACTGCAAATGTTTTTTTGAAAACGTCAGTCTGTCTGGTGTATGTGAACAACACTAGTGTCTAAACCATATGTAGGATTGTTTCCACATTGAAGAAATCCCTGTCGATGTAGCCTGAATCTAAGCTCTGCGATTTTGAAAAACATTCATTAATTTTTGGGGGAACTTTACGTGAAGCATCTTGGGCATTTTTCAAAATGTTCTCAAAAATGGCTCCAATTTTTAAAAAAAAATGTCTTGTAAGAAAAGAGTGAAATACCCTTTTAAAGGTGCCCTAGGTCTGAATTTCATTGTTAACTCTAAATTTTCAATAATTGCAAAGGTTTGCATTTTTTTCGGTGACTTCTTACAACTACTAAATTGAAGATAGTGACGCTTTCTTTAAAAAAAATTTGTTGTCCATTATTAGTTTTTTGTTAAGGTCATTTGATTTTTTGAAAATTAAGCAGTTTCACACAATATTGCGTGCAACACCTGCAATATTAAAAAATAACATAACCAAGAATTTCTCAAAAATAGCTCCAAATTTTTTCTTTAAACTTTTGGTAGGGGTAGTGCTAAATGTACTCTGAGATGATGTAAACACCATATTGCACTATTCTTTTGTTGTTTTTTTTCAAAATCTACTGAAATGTAATTTTTTCCACTAGCCTCTCACATTGTCAATATTTATATTAGTGGCAATTTATTCACATTATTGCATTTACACGATTTGTTCACATTATTGCTTTAAATGAAGTCATATAAGTGTCTCAAAAACTCGAATGTTTTCTGTGAAAACAAACTTAGAATTCCACATTTTCGGAAATGCTCAAATGCCATTTTCTCAAAAACGGCTCCAAATTTTTTGTATGGATAGTGCTAATTGCACAGTTTAAGAAGACATAAAATTAATTTTGCTGTATTCTTTTGTTTTATCAAAAATTACACTAATGTATTTTTTTTTTTAAAATATCTCTTTTGTCTTTAATATGAACATTTTCAGCAATTTGATATATTATTGCATTTGTGAGTGAAAGAGCATTAAATGACTCTCAATAAGGTTTTTTGAAAACTCAAAAAGATTTCTGTGAAAAACTTTTAAATTTTGCATTTACAGTAATGCTTAAATGCCATTATCTTAAAAACTTCTCCAAGTTTTTCGATTAACATTTTCATTTAGGATGAGGTTTTTCTCTTCTTTATGTAATATTTTGGTTCTAGCCTAGTATTAGGAAACCGAAAAATTGAGAAATTCTCCAAAAAAAATGTAATTTCGGCGGAGATAGATGGCAGCTGATATGTGGCAAGTCCAAATAGCTAGCCTGAACCAAAGTAAATAGAAAATTAATACGAGAAAATCTGTGCCATTCTGTAGCACCACTAATTTAGTTTGGCTTTCAATTCCTCTCATCAATTAAAGATGTGTTCTGTTTGAGCAATAATGTAAAAATTTAGGTATATCATTTAAAAATGCCTTGCTTTCTCTTACAAACAAGTAACAGATAAAATAATGTTATGTTTTTGAATAATAGATAGCTTCTATTTTTTACTGATTATTGAGTGTTGTTGCTTTTGATACGTAGCTCACTATTCACTGTGTAACTTATCTGGATAACTTAGAGGATCATTGAGACAAGGGAAGTATAAAAACAGTTGAATGTTCCTACAGGCTATCTTGAATTGACAAACAAAGTTAAGTTAACAACTAGTTAATTAGTAAATACGTAAATTTTAGTACTTAAAATTAGATAAAAAATAATATAGTGTATGTAGCATAGGTGTTAACGGGATCTATTGATCTAAGGGCCTTTGGCCCTTGGGCTTTTTGTCAGCCAAGATCATTAGAATCCTTTTAAGTCATTGATGCATAAATAAACTATTGTTCATTTATTACAATTAGCTCCCTTGGCTCTTAGAGCTCACCTTATGTTACAAACTTTTCACTTGTGGATAAAATCTTAAATATAAGGTTTTTATTTATACTAGTCAAGTGGGTAATACAAAGATAAAAAAGATTTTTGAAATTTTCTCTGTAATGTGATGCCTTTGCCATGTACAGAAGTAAATGATAATATGAATTTATTTTTTTTCTTCAGAGGCTAGGTTTGTTTTGTGTACAAAATGTGTATCTAGTTATGCATTTTCAAGGGCTTATTTCTCAACTATATTAATAAAGAACAAAACTTTGCAGGTTATGCAGATTCAACTGATATTGAACCTACAGAAGAAGGTGTAGTGGCTGATGGAAAATTTATGTATAGATGGTTAGAAAGAAGAGTAAAATCATCTCCTTTGTTAGTGTGGGGTCACTCATTGGGCACAGGGTAAAGTATCAGTTTATCATTTTTCTTGTGCATGGAATTAGAAGATTCAATTGTTGCATTAAATTTTTTTTGTCTAAGATGGTCCTGTTTTTATGCAAAATTTGTCTTATTGGGGAAGTTCAGCAAACAAAAGCACTAAGAATTTCAGTGATAATGAAATAACTTAATAAATAATTATGAATATTGATTCAAAATTAATTGTTTATATTACTTAATTCCTTGTTCATGCAATTTAAATGCTGTTTAGGAAGTTCAATGAATATTAATCAGAATGTGGTTTAAAAGGGGTGGATTTTGATAGAAGTTCCTGTTATTGGCAACAAGGACTTTAAAATTTCCAACAGTTTTTAAAAGGAGTCCAAACATCTCCAACTGATTTTGTATTTTTTACATATGTAGTGTTCTGTCATTAAAAAGATATCAATCTTTTGAAAGAATAAGAACTAATTTTTCTCGTATTTTCAGATTATTTAGAGGCAAATTGTAATTCAAGGTAATGCATGGTTTGTTATCAAAACTCCATTGGAAGTTTCATTAAAATTTGTGACTTCTTATGTGAAAATTATTATTATTTGCACACATGTGATTGACAGGTTTTATTTGTTTCAAATACATTTTTTCCTCTCCTTCCCTTTTCTCATTCCACCCGTACATGCATTTCTGATAATTTTTCAAATCCAGTTCTTGTCTGTGACTGATGTTGGCCTTTTATAATTTGCAGGGTTTCGTCACATGTGCTCGCTGATTTGGCCAAAGAAGGAACACAGGTTTTAGGCCTTGTTTTGGAATCACCTTTCAATAATTTGAGAGATGAAGTCAGAGAACACCCTTTTGCAGCAGTAAGTATAAATGTGTGATGTTGTTGAATTCATTGCTATTAAAATTATTATTCTGTGACACTCAACAACTTGAAGTAATTAGCTTATTTAATTTCTTTGAGCTTGACATTTGAGTCATATTAATACCAGCATGTGTAAGCTCGCAATCACTGATTACTTATAACAGCAGTATTTCAGATGACATTATCTTACCTTGTTACCACTGACAGCAGACAGCAAAGGAAAGGGATGCTGTGTTACGCATCACATTTGTCTCGTGTGTATGAAGCTAGCTTTTAAATTATTTGTTAATGTGCATGGTATGAAGTGTTGGGATTGATATGTAATTTTTTGTTAATTTACAGCTTTGTTCATTGATGGTTTTTGTATTACTTTTGCTTTCTCACCATTCATAAAAAAAGTATTGTAACAAGTATAGTATTGTAAAAAGTTCAGTGAATTTTTGAGAAAAAGACCCTTATTGCCAGTTTCTGGTAATGAAAACTTGGATAAATATTGTTCCTATATAGTAAATTACTTCCTCTAATGTATTGTGTACTCAGAATCCGTTTTATGGGTTCTTGATTCTGGAAAAAATAGATTGACATCGAAATGTCTCCCTGTCTGTTCATCTGTGCGCGGTTAAAGCTAGCAGCAAAACCATTGGGTTGATTTTCTCCAAAATATCAATTCCTTGATCATTAAAGGAACTCGAGACCCTCTGAGTTTGAAATGGATATTTGATTTTGGGGGGGGGGGTGTATGAAGCCTCAACATTTTCAAAATTTTCAGAAAAATAGTTCCAAATTTTTTTGTTCAACTTTGACATCAGATAGCATAAAAGACACTTAAGAGAATGTTGCAGATCTCATTTTTGTTAAAATTTCTAATTTTGTGGGGCATTTTCCTGCAAATCTAATATTGAAATTAAAGGTTTTTCCTTAATGAAATCTCTACTTTAAAGACAGATCTTGAAATAACATCATGTTCAATTTTTTGTTTCAAAACTGTTTCAAATTTTTTCTTTAAATTTTCTCCTCATATGTATCAAGGGATAATAAAAAAGTATGGCGCTAGTCCCATTTTTGGAAACTTACCATATTTTTGAAAATTGCAAAACGTTAACATTTCAAAACTACAAAATTGAAGATGGTGACTTTTGCCTTAAACAAATTTTGTTGTAAAAATAAACTCTTTAAAGAAGGTTGTGCACAATGTTTTGAAAAAGAATAGATTTTGCATAATTTGTGTCAAAAATTTATGCAGTTTCTAAAAACCTTATTTTTTCATAACCTGTTCCAAATTTTTCCATTAAATTTTCTCCTGATGTGTAACAAAAGACAGTAAAATATATGGTGTTAGTCCCACTTTCAACAAACTCCATATTTTGAAAAATTGAAAAAAGTTAACATTTCATAACTTCAAAATTGAATGTAGTGATTTTTGCCTTAAACAAAATCTGTTTTAATAAATCAGCTCTGTAAAAAAGGTAAGGTAAAATTTAGAAAATATGAATTGTTTTGGCATAATATGTGCTTGAAATTTATGCAATTTTGTAAAAAAAAAAAAAAAAAAAAATTCTTCCAAATTGCTCCAAATTTTTCCAGTTTTTTGATTAATGCTTAAAAGTTTGGTACCTGTCTAATTTTTGTTGAACGGTCTGAATTTTCAAAAACTAAAAATTTAAAAGTAATGAGAGGAAGTAAGTGCTGTTGTGGCTCCTAGTTTCAGGGATTCATGTTGTTAAAGGGCATCCTCAAACATTCTTGCAGAAATTCAGGACTGTTTATAGATATAATAATCTATGCCCACAAGTTCCTTGGAAAATGTGCCTTTAGGTCTAACTCAAATGTGATGTCATGATCGTGTGACTTTATCTTGTCACAGTAGTCCAAAAGGGCACTTGCTACAAATGTCCCACAAGCTATTTCTTATACTGAAATATACAAGCTGGCATGTAGAGGATGAAGATGATAGAGGTTATTGTAATAAGATAGGGAGACATTTCACATAGTTGGGTATGCTAAGAATTTTCAGAAAGGAGACCTATCAGGGAAGTAATGGTGGGGCTAGTAGTATAATTGGGGGTGAAGCCCATAGTTTTATTAGTTTGGGGAAGAGGGGCAGAATGTACACCCCTCGTGAAGTTGATGCCTCTGACTATAAAGAAGATTGGTATGCAGAATAAATATTATTATATAATGTTTTTATGTCTTATAAAATTAAATGTCAGTATTGCTTTTCAGCTCTTTAGACATTTACCATGGTTTGAAGTGTGCTTTCTGGAACCTATTCATGCCAACAAAATTCAGTTCACTTCAGATGAGCATATTACTCATTTCTTGGCCCCTATTCTGATTCTTCATGCAGAAGATGACCTTGTTGTTCCTTATTTGTTGGGTAAAAGAGTAAGTAGTAATATTTTAATAATATACATATGTTTGAAATGTTTAAGAAATTTCTTTATGGAGGAAATCAAATAATCTTTCTTCAATTTACAATACAATTCTCTTACGATGTAGTACAATCTTGAAAATAATGAAATTTGATGTATTATCCACACATGTTTTCTTGAGCCTTCATTTTATGAGATGCGAGAGGATTGAGGGGGTTGATTGTGTGGTTGACAGAACTATTATATCAAATCTGTAGCTAGTTTTCAGTGAAAAATATACGGAAATTATTGGAAGTGAGCTAACTGGATATCAGATTATGTCAACAACACTTTGCTATAATTTTGAATTCAACAAATGTTAGTAAAGGAGGAGGAGGTTTTCCAGGGTGCAAGAAAACGAGTGTATAATATACAGTACCATCTCCATAATATGTTAAGGAAAAATGACTGTTTATGATTATTTATAAGAAACCATTGACACAAAACCCCATATGTGTACTTCTGCTGGATAAGGAATTACCCTATAGGGATGCAACATACAAATTTAAGACCAAAAACATGGAAGTTTGTGGATTGTGACTTATTTGGAAAATTAGATGCCCCAGCAACCTACCACACACATTACACTGCAACACTTATTAGCAAGTATGTAACGTGGTAACAGTGCATCTGAGGGCCTTAACACCACAATTTCATGTCATTGTAAGGGATGAGAGTTAACATTTTTTGCATGCCGTAATCTATAAACTGAAATGTTTTTTTCTGTGGATATGATTAACATCATGGGGGGTCTTAAAGTAAACACAGAATTAATTGCCTTGAAATACTTCTATAGCCTTTGATCTTTGGAAATTGACATTTGGTGTATTAATAAACTTTTCTTTGTAGCTGTATAAAACTGCATTGGAGTCTCGGCCTAATGGTTCTGGACTTGTTGAGTTTGTTAGATTTGAAGGAAAGTATGGGTATGGCCATAAGTTTATCTGCAGAGCTCCCGAACTCCCTGAAATAGTGAAGTAAGTTATAATTAATAATTTAAGGACTGAATTTGTTTTTAGTTCAATATTGGGCTAACAAATATGGACAATTATTATTTTACAAATTTTACTACTTACTCCTACTTAATTCGTTAATGGTACTCTTTAGTAACGGCACTACATACAGAAATCATAACTTCAGGAATGGTTTTTGTTTGTGCTCCATTCTTCAAAATTGAATTTTCATTTTACATGAAAGCAAGTTGTAAACTGTAATAAAGAATATCACTAAGAAAAAATCATCACAGAAACATAAAACCTTCAACAAATTGATCAGCAAGGATATAAAACAACCAATTTGGAATAAGTGTCTTTATTTTAGATACAAAGTTTAGAGTTTCTGAAATATTTTATTGTAATATGCTCCTTCATTGTTTTTTTTAAGAGTACTGACACAGTTTTCAGTTTAATTTTTTGTTGTTTTTTTTACAGAGACTACTTTGAACAGTGCATACGTGGTAGAATAAAACAGTGATGTTTGATATCTGGGAAGCTGCAGGATGATAGTTTCTGCATTTTTTATCGTGATTGAAAACTTAAACAAAGTTGAAGTTTTATATGCTGGGAGTTGATATTACTACAGTTAAAATTGTGGTGCAACCATGTGGTTTTTTAAGATTCTTACCTTGTGATAGCATTTTTATATTGCTTACCTGTGTTTGGATATGCAGTATTAGAAATGATTTTTGCTAGTCTATGCTTGTATATTTTTTACATTCCAAGAATGATAGATAAAATATACTTAATCCCAACGACATGAGTACGGGCCACACAATGTAAGTTGAATTTTTAAATTGAAATTTTCTCTCACGTTTGCAGTTGGTTTAAACGGTATTTTATTTCTTTTTAAGTTGTAATTGCAAGATGGAATTTGTAAAATTATTGTAATTAAATATTAATTTTACTGTTGATTACAAAATTTAATTACTCTGTTGAAGCATTTGGACATAGAAATTAGAAATAATTCTAATTGAACTGTATATTGTAACCTGTGTGCCAGTTAATATTGTGCAAGTTTCTGTAATGCGAATGAAGTAGAGAAAAATACGATAGTGACACACATTTTTAAAGTGGTTTGTAATTATGAATTGATTCAATTGGGTTTATGGGTGGGCAATATTAGTTATGTAAATTCAATAGACAAAGCAAAATAGTCTTTTGTGACTGTAGTGGTGGATGACTTCTATCGTTGCCCTGGAAATTGATTCCATTAAGCAATAATGAGTAATTTATTTAACTTACGTACTAAATGTAAAATTTTCATTTTCTTGTGCATTTTGTTTATTCCCATTGCTAATTTGAGATAAATTTAAGTCGGCCTTTTATGGCTGTGTTCTTAAGATGTACTTGAGCATTTTAAAATAAGTAATAAAAATGTTCAGTTATTGTGTTGGCAAAAAAGGTTTTATAATTAGGGCTCAGACTTGGGTAAATACATATTTTTCTCCTTTAATCCTGAGCATTGAAAGTTTAGTGGAAATTCAGGTAACCCCCTGTAGTTTTCATGTACCAAATTGCATATCGCCTAAAAATAAATATTTTGATTAAGTTGCATAAAAATAAATATTTTGATTAAGTTGCATAAAAATAAATATTTTTGTCAAAACAAATATTATTACATATTTTACTAAATGTAATGTGAAAAATTAATATTTTGAGTATTTTTAAGTTTAATACTTCAGTTTTTGGATATACGGTGAAAGATATGCCAGTTTTGATGTGTGACCAACCACTGCATTCTAATGTTACTGTGGGACTTTCCCAATTGAATTGTCGAAGCCTGGTACTCGAACTGCCAAAGGGCCTGTCTGAGAGCTATTTCTAACAATGCTATCGGTTCAGGCATTGACACTTCAAGCAATAACATACACTCGTAGGACTAATTGCTCCCGAACTTCCTAAATTGTACAGACCAAATGTGCAGAGTGATAAAGAGTATGATTTCATGTTTTTACTTGGAGACTTCTGTGGATTTTTGTTACTGGTTTTTATATGGGTAATGAATAAGTATTTTCATTTTAACACATTTTTCACTTTTTGAATTCATAAAAGATAAATATTTTCTGTTTTTTAGCATGTAAAAGTGAGAGCCCTGTTAATAATTCTCATATCTGTCAATTCTGGTAGATGAAAGAGCTTATAATTTTGAAAGTAAAATGTTTCTTTTAGTATATTTTGTGAAATGTAGGAAATAAATTGTGGCAATATATGTGAAAAATGCTTTTTCCCTGAGCTTCTGGCACATCCTGTTGTCTTGGTATGCTGTTGTTTTAACACTTATAAGAACATTTATTAAGGAATTGCAGAAAACATAAGTAGTGTGACCAGTACTCATGTGTTAACAGTACAGAATAAAATTTGCAAGATGTTTCTAAAGAAATGGTAGTCTAGATCCATGTGCAATTTTGTAGATGCTGTTTGCAATGCCTTCAGGACAGAAACGGAAGGATGTAGGTGCTGGGTCAATTGTATTGGTTATACTTTTCTGATTTTTAATTAAGGACTTAGTGTCAGAAGCATTGTGTTCAAACGTGCCTTATGGAGAGAAAAAAAATTTTACCTTACTATCATTGCCATTTTAATCTAAAAACTAAATTCAAGGAAGTAATTTGAAAGGCTAATGGTGCTTTGATTTATAATTAGATTGTTATAACTAGCCTTTAACATATAAAATAAAATTTTCATAAGAAACCAACTTGCAGCTTAAAGGTTGAGAATGTACTGTTACTGGGCAAACTTGACATGGCATTTTTGAATATAATGCATTTTGGCTCTTAGCCCAGTATTTTGATTTTGAATTGCAATGGAGTGTTGTATTATAGTGATAGAATTTGGTGCTTTGGATTAGTTGTTGCATTCTGAAATATTTTATTCTGTATTATTTGCCCCAATACCATCATAATGGTATTTTGTTAAGTTTTAAATAGCAGCTATTTTGCCAATAAAGTTACCACAAATCATTGGAACTTTCCAAGAGCTGCTTATAAAACCTTTATAACGGATTTTGAATAATTTCATAGGAACTTTTACTTTCAACATGTAAAGAAAAAAGATTCTATAGTTATCTTTTGTATTTTCCTTCCGTACAATAACATTCCCCTTTTGCTGTATTGTTCATTTATTTAAAAATAAACACTTGTGATACATTTTATAGCTTGAGCTCAGGCTTAATAGATTCATTGCGAAAACATTTCTAAATATCTGAAAATGGGAAGATGAAGTAATTACTTCATTTTTGCCCAATTTTGAGAATTTTCTTCAAAAATTAATCGTTTAGACTTATTAGTTATTAGAACTGTTGTAATTATTATCCTGAAATATGACAAAGTTATTAATATATCTTTGAATTTGTTCCTATTTTTATTAATGTGTAAGATTCTTATGTACATATTTGCTCAGATTTCTAGTCTCCAAAGTAAATACTTTCCCAATTTATGTTAATTCTGAAAGTAATCTTTGAGTCTCTTAAATGGTTAGAGACCATGTTACATTGCAGCATCTCATTAGAGAAAGTTCTTTTATTCTGAATATGGAGTTGGAAATTTTGGAAAAGGTATGTGTTCATATAAAAATCAGAGAGAATGTTTGAAAAAAAAACAAAAAACAACAACATAGAATTTAAGTAAATTAAAATAACCTTGAATCTTATTCAAATATTGAATATAGTTTAAATCATTTCTTAAATTATTTTCATGTCCCTGTTTGTATTTAATTTGCTTTTTTTCTATTCATAATTTATTTGTTTTAATTGGTTTAATTTATTTATACAAATTTGTTTTAAATTTGTAACCATAGTAAAAGAATTTTCTACAAGTTTTTCTTTCTTCCATACCTACAAAAAAGGAACAAATTGTCTGTAATACACTAGTAGTAAAAGTTTATCTGCAATTTGATTTTTAATCATTTAAATTAAATTGCAACATCTTCAAGTGATGATTGATTTAAAGTGTCACTCTTAGGCAGTGATTTATGTGATGATTTTAATAAGAAAAGAAATGTGTTCAAACATACCCGTGCATTTACTATACTTTTCTGCTTCATTTATTACATCAACTGAAAATCAGTTTGGGCAGAAAGTTATGTGACAAACTTTGTTCTGGACAAGACATTCTACCTTGGTTTTAATTATTTTATTCTTGATGTGAGACACTGTTGTGTAAATACTGCACTTTTGCTTTGTTACAATTCTCAAATTTGGTTTGAAATGTGTAATAGTGAGTTCTTAAGTGTGGACTATATGTTGGGACCAGTCAAATGGAAAGGAGTGGCAAGACAATAATCTTGAAGATAATTTGTCTAGCAATTTGTTGTTGGAAAAGAAATATTACTGAGAAGATATTTATCGCTCAAATGTATTTACTGCAGTTTATCCTTCATACCTACTGGAATAGATAAAAGCTCAATAGCTAAAGCACGGATGACAATGTCATAAGTAAAAAGTAGAAGTTGTATTTATTTTGTGATTTCTGTTAAGGCTCAGAAGATATATCATGGTGTTTGTGTGTTCAAAAATGTGCAAGGTGTAGCTATGAGTTGCAGACTTCATGGAGGAAGTTGTATATTGTCCAAAGGAAATTATTTTATATTTGGTGTAATTATTGGAGTGCAATAAGGAAAGACACTGTTCAATCAGACTGAAAATGGCATGCTTCATGAAAATAGCAATTAAATTATTGGTATGTATGGCTCAAAATAAGAGTGATCAATTTCATTATGGAAAAATGTAGATACTACTCTTTATTTTTTCATCTGGCTGTTGAAGACTCCCATCAAAGAATGAAATTGTTATTAGATAGTGTGCCTCTTCAGTTGCAGTAGTTTTAATGATTTTAAAGTTTTTCCTGTAGTGCCAATGCGTTTTCCTTCACTTAAAGAAATTTGTTAATTTATTTTTAACAAATTGTTTTTAAAGTGTAAACACAAGCAAGATTTTGGTTCAGGGAAAACTTTACTTTTTAGACTTAACATTTTGTATTATTTTTTATTTATATCAGAATTTATTTTATTTCAATATTAGGATGTGAAATGGTTCTTAACCTAAATTTTGGTGCTTTATCTATTTTATTTGCATGAGGGTTGAATATCAAAAGTGATTCTGAAACTGTTTTATGAAATTTCACGGATTTTACTCATAAATTCTCAGCCCCTACAAATTGCTTCCAAAAGAATGTAAGAAATAAATTGTCATCAGCAAATATTTTCTCAGATGTACTACTGTAAAATGTACAAATATTAAAAAAAAAATATACATCTGAGAAATTTTTTTTCTGTATTTACAACCTTGCCAAAGAAAGTTCTTAATGTAGTTTCATGGTTTAGGTGTATGAACAAAGTTACGCTTTCACTGATCCATTTTGCTTTATCATCGTGTCATTAATTATGTTGTATTAATTGTTTCACCAGTTATGTTTTAAATAATAGTTCAATACTGTGCTATTTGTTACCAAAATTGGTCTAGATTATTTATGAAGAAAATTATTGAAAATAAAGATTTGAGATATTTGTTAATTTGTTTACTGCAAAAGAAAAATGGATCATCATTGTGAACCTTTTTACAGGGTGATATACATATAAAATAATTGTATGTATTATTTATCGGATTGTTCACGTATTAGTTAGAGATGCTACTGTAATGAACAAATTAAAGTAATATTTATGAAGTGAACAGAATTGACATTTAAGTTCAATAAAAGCATGTATGCAGAAACATATAAGTATGATTTTATTGTTAAGCAACAATAATGCAGCCTGTAAGTTCCCCCATGAATCAACAGTGATTTGGTTCTCCATTTCGTGGTGTGCAGTGAATGATGCAAAGATGTCAAGGGCTTCTGTGGCCAGTCATCCGAAAGATCTTAGCTCTCTCTCTGGGCATTAAATTCTTTGATGCAGAGGTGAGAGGGGTTGTTGAGCATATTCATAAGGGCTGAAGTGAATTTCACTTCACTTCAGCTCTGAGGAAGATCTGGACAGTAAAAAGCATGTGATGAAAGAATAATTTCAACATGGTACTGAGTTGGTTAATTCATTTGGGGGGAGGGAATGTTAAGGGATAATACATAAACTTTAAATTAAATAGTATATGTTAAAATTGCAAATGCTAGTAATGTTCTCTGGGAATGAATTTGCTCCACATACTGCGAGATAGAAATACCTTGGTGTTCTGTATAAGGCTTTAGACATTATGCTTTGCACAAACTCAAGTTTGTGTAATATATAAACCTAATAACATGAAACTGAAAATGCAAAATGTGAAGGCTGAAGGCCAGGCTTCATCACTAACTTGGAAATGCATAACAAAGCGTCATTTTGACACTTAATGTATGGCTATGAAATTATAGCAGGGTTGGGCAAAAAACTTTAAATTTAGTATTTAAATACTTCTCCAAAATACTTCGTAAATATGTATTCAAATACATACTCAAAAAAAATTAGGTTTTGAATAGCTAAATACATACATATTTAAAATACCAAAAATACAGTAAATACAACAATTTATTATTATTATTTTATTGCAACGATAAAATTACTAATTGACAGTTGTAAATTTATGAACAATAACATACAAGTTTACCTCAAATAAGCGGAATTTCCTTTTAAGCAATGCACTTCTTGAAACTTTATCTTTTGTCATTGTAGCAAGCAACCTTATCAGGAACAGCAAATTTACTGATCTGGCATGCATGAACTTCGAAATCAATACAAATTATCGAAGAAAACTACGGCTATCTTGTGTAATTCTACCTTCTAAAAGCGAAAGATGCCGGGAACGCTATTTTTGAAGACAATTGTGTTCTTGGCAAGGAATGATCAATGACTAATCATTGCGAAGATCGGAAAGACGAGAACAATTTCCCGTTCTCTGGAGCGCTCTGACTGGCTTCGGCGAAGTAGGTACGGTAACCCGCACTGTGTCAAATTCTCATACGTGTCATACGTGTCTGGACATAAGCCGAGTTTAAACGGTGAATCACGTTTAAACTCGGATTGAACAATGGCCGTGCTCGTAAGTGGTGTCCGTACTCGATGCGTTACAGACAAGAACCCACAGGACATAGCTTCTCGATCGGAGGACGCTTTGGCAGATTTTACGCGGTTGTTACTTGTTTGGTAAAAAATACCCATCAGTGATTTCTCATAAAAATATTGTAGAAAACAAAATACTATATTATAAAATGCGGAAAATTCAATAAAGGCTCTTAGAGAATCTTAACGCTGGTCTAGGCAATTATCTCTAAAATAGGTATTATAAAATCCTCGCAAAAGCCATTCCTGAGGTAAACATTGATAATGGAGCAAGTTGCCTAAAAATTCATTCAAAGAAATAAAATAGGCAAAAAGGGCATTGTCGGGACTACCTATAAGGAATAAACATATTTTGTTGTTGGATAATTGTCCAGCTTTTTTAATTATTTGTATTTATAATTTAAAAATGACGAGAATTCAAATTTAACCGCTGAAAGGGGATTTATTTTTGTTTAAATGAGATTCATTCACTAGCAGAATCAAACAAAAAGAAACTATCTTCGTTATCTTCATCTGTATTTTAAGTATTTTCTTCTCTAATACACCTATTTTATGTATTTAATTACATCTCTAAAATACATGTCCAAAAAACTCAAAAATAATTTATTCAAATACAAAATGAATTTAAAATACGTATTTCAAATACAAGTATTTAAATACTGCCCAACCCTGAATACAGTAAAACTTGCTCAATGCGAAACTGTATAATGTAGAAAACTGTCTAATGTGAGTATAAATCACGGTCCTGCAAAACACAAATGTTCCAGAATTACATTGCATAATGTGGAATCTTGTCGAATACAGAAAAATATTATGCTCCCTAGAGATTCCTCATTGAGCAAATTTTACTGAATTAGCATAGAAGATAATTTTTTGTTTTTTTCGGTTGGGCTGGATTGTGCTACTGTGGAAATACCACATTTCATACAAGGCAACACAATTGTATGTACTGGTTTTTAAGTTTCTAATCATTTGAAGTTTCTAGAATTGATATTTATTAATAAATAATATGTAATGTTAAATTTTTTGTGTTTATGCCGGCGTTTCGCCTCGGCTCAGCCTAGTGTGCGGCGAGGTTGGTAGGCGGAGCGGCGGCTGGGTGGAGGCTTTTCTGGAAATTAATCTAACTTACGAGCATCCAACCTGTCCTCTAAGGCAAGGCTCTACTAAAGTATGGAGAGATAAATGAAGTTAGCGAAAACATCATCGCACAATAGGCCATTGCCAACATTCAAAATCCTACTTACACTAGTCGGATGACGTGCGCGCGCGTGCGTGCGTGTCTCCATGTTGTGTGATTGGGTTTCGGTATGACTGAATGTCAGTATCCCTCCGTTTACTAACAGTCCTCTTCACCAGTTGGCGCAAGTGAGATGTTATTCGACGCGTTTTGGTTTACTGATGAACTGACGAGTATTTTCAGATTTTCCTAAAACATTCTAAGAGAATCCTGAAAAGAAGTGTTATTGGGGTTTTAATAGCACCTAAAATCAGTGCCGGAGCTAGACAATTTTGGGCCCGGGGTAATGCTCAAACGTAGCCCCCCTCCCTCCGAAAAAATAAAAATATATGAAAATTCGATGTGCATGTATTTAGTGATTAAATAATACATTTTCCACGGCTATCTTCATATGCTAAAAAAAGTTTTTGGTTAATGTGTAATAAAATTACTTTTTAAATACATGAAATAATAAATATGAATTTCAGTAGAACCTTTTTTTAATGTTGGCGTCATTTGATTCATTTCATAGAGTCCTAACTTATAAGTACTGACTATAATCACATTTAAAGTAAAAACATAATTGAAAATTTTATGAAATATCAAACTGGACAGCGACTTATAAAATTACGATAATGATATTCTCGAGTTCTATTTTTTTTTCAATTTTTTACTATTTTTTTCCCTATCAACGGGCCCCTTGACTTGGCGGAACTTCGGGCTTTTGCCCGGTCTGCCCATGTCTAGCAGGCCCCAACAAGGATGCATTGAATTGGTATGTTAAAATACGTACAGTTAGTACAGTTACAAAAAGACATGTAGAAGAAGTGTCGGAGGATAAGAGGCCTTTAAGAAAAAGGTAAATTATGGACGCAATATGGAAATTGAAGAAAAGAGAAAGGAATGCGGTTTAACATGCGGGAGTTCTCGCACGGGTACGTTAAATTCTTAATTCACCTAATGGTAGTAAAGGAATGGGCGCAGATATTCTGGAGCTCAAGAAAAGTACGCGTTTAATATCTATTCTCCATCGTGGTCCAGTCAATCATCTATATTTTTTAATACAAAACTGCGTCTCGCTATTTCCCTTAATTACCTCAAAGGAAACTTATGAAAAAATACCAAATGAAGGTATTGGAAAATTATGAATAAGAAAACCCGTTGTTTAATTATTTGTACTGTGTATTAATGTATTCCAATGAATTCGAAATAGTTTGCTGCTATACCAGTAAAATGGATTCAGTACCAACATAATTTACAAAGTGGCCGAGCAAATAATAATGTCGATTATTTATAATACGTACTGAAAAGACAGGAATGAAACATGGAACTTTGAAAGATAAATGCTTCGGAACTAAGCACACTGTTTAACTTTTAGCTTTAATGCTACAACATTCAGAGACACAATATCAAGCTTTTAGTCTTCCGACATAAACAGACTATTGTCGAGGTGAAATACCTAAAATCAATTATTGTTTATTCAGGTTTCGGGTGTAAAAAGTTCCGTTCTCATCAAATTTTGCAGAATCAAACTCTCAGTTCATGTTGTATAAAGAGGATAAGTTGGTGAAAAAGTTTCAATAAAATTAATAAATTTTCATAACTGAGGAATAATTCACGTCGAAAATCCAATTAAGGGAAAGGCAGAAAAAAGATAATGGGAAAATGTATTGGTGGGTAATTAAATATGTGTTTATGAGACAGAATTAACTCTCCACCTTCTGACACTAGAAGAGGGATAACGAACATACTCCGTTTCATTGAATTCTCTCAGCCCCAATGCATACCAATCTGTACGTCATTTGTCTGGAAATTCCCATCGCACAGTCAAAGAATACATTACATGTAAGACTAAATGAAGTACGATAAATAACAACTTTTCATTTTCCAACCGACAACAACAACCATTCTCCTTGGTAATAACAAAGGGAAACTATTCAATTAAAAAAATTTACAGTAAATAACTCGTACCTCATTCTCGGTACAAATCAGCCTCCTTACCGGAAGACCGTAATATTGGACAAAAGAAGAAATGATGCCAGGGCTCAGTCAATGTCGAGTTTCTTGAAGGAGCCTTCGACGCCGAAGAGGTCTCCAGCACTGCGTGCGCGCCCCGGCCGCCTCGACTCCTCCACTCGCCGCTGCTCCTCGGCCGCGAAGTAGGCGGCGTTGGCCAGCAGGCGCGGCAGCGTGTGCTCTGCAACACAACAGCACAGGTCAACGGGCGAGGCAGCTGAGGATAGGTTAAAGAAGACTTTGGATGCGAAGTAGGCGGCGTTGGCCAGCAGGCGCGGCAGCGTGTGCTCTGCAACACAACAGCACAGGTCAACGGGCGAGGCAGCTGAGGATAGGTTAAAGAAGACTTTGGATGCGAAGTAGGCGGCGTTGGCCAGCAGGCGCGGCAGCGTGTGCTCTGCAACACAACAGCGCAGGTCAACGGGCGAGGCACCTGAGGGTAGGTTAAAGGAGACTTTGGATGCGAAGTAGGTGGCGTTGGCCAGCAGGCGCGGCAGCTTGTGCTCTGCAACACAACAGCACAGGTCAATGGGCGAGGCAGCTGAGGATAGGTTAAAGAAGACTTTGGATGCGAAGTAGGCGGCGTTGGCCAGCAGGCGCGGCAGCGTGTGCTCTGCAACACAACAGCACAGGTCAACGGGCGAGGCAGCTGAGGATAGGTTAAAGAAGACTTTGGATGCGAAGTAGGCGGCGTTGGCCAGCAGGCGCGGCAGCGTGTGCTCTGCAACACAACAGCACAGGTCAACGGGCGAGGCAGCTGAGGATAGGTTAAAGAAGACTTTGGATGCGAAGTAGGCGGCGTTGGCCAGCAGGCGCGGCAGCGTGTGCTCTGCAACACAACAGCACAGGTCAACGGGCGAGGCAGCTGAGGATAGGTTAAAGAAGACTTTGGGATGCGAAGTAGGCGGCGTTGGCCAGCAGGCGCGGCAGCGTGTGCTCTGCAACACAACAGCACAGGTCAACGGGCGAGGCAGCTGAGGATAGGTTAAAGAAGACTTTGGATGCGAAGTAGGCGGCGTTGGCCAGCAGGCGCGGCAGCGTGTGCTCTGCAACACAACAGCACAGGTCAACGGGCGAGGCAGCTGAGGATAGGTTAAAGAAGACTTTGGATGCGAAGTAGGCGGCGTTGGCCAGCAGGCGCGGCAGCGTGTGCTCTGCAACACAACAGCACAGGTCAACGGGCGAGGCAGCTGAGGATAGGTTAAAGAAGACTTTGGATGCGAAGTAGGCGGCGTTGGCCAGCAGGCGCGGCAGCGTGTGCTCTGCAACACAACAGCGCAGGTCAACGGGCGAGGCAGCTGAGGATAGGTTAAAGAAGACTTTGGATGCGAAGTAGGCGGCGTTGGCCAGCAGGCGCGGCAGCGTGTGCTCTGCAACACAACAGCACAGGTCAACGGGCGAGGCAGCTGAGGATAGGTTAAAGAAGACTTTGCGAAGTAGGCGGCGTTGGCCAGCAGGCGCGGCAGCGTGTGCTCTGCAACACAACAGCACAGGTCAACGGGCGAGGCAGCTGAGGATAGGTTAAAGAAGACTTTGGGTGCGAAGTAGGCGGCGTTGGCCAGCAGGCGCGGCAGCGTGTGCTCTGCAACACAACAGCACAGGTCAACGGGCGAGGCAGCTGAGGATAGGTTAAAGAAGACTTTGGATGCGAAGTAGGCGGCGTTGGCCAGCAGGCGCGGCAGCGTGTGCTCTGCAACACAACAGCACAGGTCAACGGGCGAGGCAGCTGAGGATAGGTTAAAGAAGACTTTGGATGCGAAGTAGGCGGCGTTGGCCAGCAGGCGCGGCAGCGTGTGCTCTGCAACACAACAGCACAGGTCAACGGGCGAGGCAGCTGAGGATAGGTTAAAGAAGACTTTGGATGCGAAGTAGGCGGCGTTGGCCAGCAGGCGCGGCAGCGTGTGCTCTGCAACACAACAGCACAGGTCAACGGGCGAGGCAGCTGAGGATAGGTTAAAGAAGACTTTGGATGCGAAGTAGGCGGCGTTGGCCAGCAGGCGCGGCAGCGTGTGCTCTGCAACACAACAGCACAGGTCAACGGGCGAGGCAGCTGAGGATAGGTTAAAGAAGACTTTGGATGCGAAGTAGGCGGCGTTGGCCAGCAGGCGCGGCAGCGTGTGCTCTGCAACACAACAGCACAGGTCAACGGGCGAGGCAGCTGAGGATAGGTTAAAGAAGACTTTGGATGCGAAGTAGGCGGCGTTGGCCAGCAGGCGCGGCAGCGTGTGCTCTGCAACACAACAGCACAGGTCAACGGGCGAGGCAGCTGAGGATAGGTTAAAGAAGACTTTGGATGCGAAGTAGGCGGCGTTGGCCAGCAGGCGCGGCAGCGTGTGCTCTGCAACACAACAGCACAGGTCAACGGGCAGGCAGCTGAGGATAGGTTAAAGAAGACTTTGGATGCGAAGTAGGCGGCGTTGGCCAGCAGGCGCGGCAGCGTGTGCTCTGCAACACAACAGCACAGGTCAACGGGCGAGGCAGCTGAGGATAGGTTAAAGAAGACTTTGAATGCGAAGTAGGCGGCGTTGGCCAGCAGGCGCGGCAGCGTGTGCTCTGCAACACAACAGCACAGGTCAACGGGCGAGGCAGCTGAGGATAGGTTAAAGAAGACTTTGGGTGCGAAGTAGGCGGCGTTGGCCAGCAGGCGCGGCAGCGTGTGCTCTGCAACACAACAGCACAGGTCAACGGGCGAGGCAGCTGAGGATAGGTTAAAGAAGACTTTGGATGCGAAGTAGGCGGCGTTGGCCAGCAGGCGCGGCAGCGTGTGCTCTGCAACACAACAGCGCAGGTCAACTGGCGAGGCAGCTGAGGATAGGTTAAAGAAGACTTTGGATGCGAAGTAGGCGGCGTTGGCCAGCAGGCGCGGCAGCGTGTGCTCTGCAACACAACAGCGCAGGTCAACGGGCGAGGCACCTGAGGGTAGGTTAAAGGAGACTTTGGATGCGAAGTAGGTGGCGTTGGCCAGCAGGCGCGGCAGCTTGTGCTCTGCAACACAACAGCACAGGTCAATGGGTGGGGCAGCTGAGGATAGGTTAAAGAAGACTTTGGATGCGAAGTAGGCGGCGTTGGCCAGCAGGCGCGGCAGCGTGTGCTCTGCAACACATCAGCACAGGTCAACGGGCGAGGCAACTGAGGATAGGTTAAAGAAGACTTTGGATGCGACGTAGCCAACTTCAGCCGCCAGACGGGCAAGCAATCTTTCTAGAACACTTAGAAGCCTACGTCAAGCTCATGAGCGAATGGACATCGTAGCTGAGAATAGGTAAAAGACTTTGAAAGCGAAGAAGGTGGCTTTGTTCACCTGGCGGGAAGTGTCGCGTGTGGAGAGAACAGCGAGTGAGAATCTAGTGGAGAAGATTTTGGCCATGAACTATGTGCCTTTGGCCCCAAATAGGAGCATCAATCTCTACATTGGCACCACCCTACAGAGACCAAAAGGATGGATATCTGATGACCTTGGATGCTTGAGGGGTGAATTCTGCAACTCGCGAGGCTAGAGATATTCCAATGTTGGCAGGGTTGGGCAAAATACTTTAAATGTATTATTTAAATACTTCGTAAATAAGTATTTAAATAATACTCAAAATTCATTAGGTTTTGAATAGCTAAATACATACGTATTAAAAATACTTCAAATACTCGAAATACAATAAATACAATAATTTTTCATTATTTTTATTGCAACAATTTTTTGTAATTATCAATTACAATAAATTACTAATTGACAGTCATAATTTTCTGATCAATAACTTATTAGTCTAACTCAAATTAGCGGAATTTCCTTTTAAAGCGACTAGTTTTTCAAACAAATCATCAGACAACAAACCCCTATTTGGTGAATTAATAAAACCCGCAAAGGGAACCGGTTGTTCAACTGGTGTGGCTGAACGTAAACTAGTGTTTATAAGTAGAACTCTGACATGTAGGCAATAAAAAGGCCGAAAATAGGTAGGCAAATAGACACTTAAAAATTTAAAAATAGACAGGGTGTGAGAGTGCTAGTAGTTTATTATTAAATTTTGGTATATCTAATAAGTAAATATTGAACTGTTGAAATGTGGAGTAAGGCATTCTAGTAGACAATAGGCAGGCACTTAGAAAGTAAAAACTCAAAAATTGGCAGGGCCATTATGGTCGAATAATATTATAATGTATACGTAATAAGTACTACATAAAGAATGAACACAATTCTCTAAAACCAAATAGAATTAGATTTCTCTGGACGCATTGCCCCCAAGATTTAAAATTAACGGTTGTACAAATTGCTCCGGAGATTTAAAATTAATGGTTGTACAAATTGCTCCGGAGTATCGGTACGTCATTGGATACCCGGCTCATGACAATAATTGGGAGAAGTTACTTGACTGTTATCACAAATTTAGCTGTATGAATTCATATTTTCTGTTTCAAGCAAAGAAATGACCCAATAAAATGAAATAATATATCAGTCAGATTTTAAATTCTCAATTGAGTGTAAAATTAAACATTTTGAATCGTAAGTATCTTGATTTTGTAATCGTGTTTACTTAAGAGTGATATCATTAACTTTCTGCCTCCAGGTTTGGAGGTTTAACAGACAAAGATAATTGTCCTTTAAAGGCGCTGTCCGTCCGTAAGCGAAATTGTTAACTCATAGAGACTTGTTAATTTTTCACATTATTGCTAAGTACAATAAATAACTGAATATTTAAAAGCACGAAACAAAACGAAAACAGGAGAAAGAATTCACCATTAAAACATATTCTTGTCCCTTGGCAAAAATGTTTCTACACTACAGAATTTAAAAGGAAAATAAACATGAAATAGTAATAAATAGTAAAGAATAAAATCAGTTCAAATCCCGGTTGTTTGGTAGAACAAATATGGCAAACATATTTTTGTATGAAGTCACTTTTCCTCGCCGCGCACCACTTCAGCTTGCGCATGTACACCTCTTTCTCGATTTGGAGGGGAAAGGAGAGCAAAGTCAGGGGAAGTTGTCCGTGCTCGTAGGAGCGCCGGGGTTCGCAGGCGGGCAAGTCGCTAGTGCGGACGCGGTTTGACTTGCCTGTTTTAGAGTATAGTATCAATTCTGTGTATAACATTTCGTTTCCGTAATGCCACTGGATAAGTTATTGGAATTATAGTAATCACGAGACAGATCCTTACCGTATAAAGTCATGTATGATGGTGCCGTTCCTCCGTAGTTGTCGGGCAGTATTTCCTTTGGCACGTACTTGTAGAGTTGCTCCACGTTGTCGACCTTGTAGAGACGTAACTGCATGGTCAGAATTAATTCATGTTTAAAAGCATTCTTTCTTCATTCAGTTTTGTCTATCGCGAGATTAATAATTGTAAAGAATAATATTTGTAACGAAATATTTTACACACTTTTAAAATAACTCAGAAATGAACAAATGAATTATGGAAAAGGAGTTCAATGTACTCTTTTCATCATTTGTGTCGCTTTTGCTTTATAACATTAGCTGCATTATTTTTATACTTTTCACAGCAATAATGTGACGAGTTCTATATTAGTCTTAAAGGGCGAAGTCGATGTGTTAACTACTCGGCTTAACTGTCGCTACGCTTTGTAGTTTACCTTCCGTTCCTGACATTATTTTAAAATAACAAAGTTTTAAAATAAATATTGTGTAATTAATTATCGCGTTGATGAAGTTTGTAGCCATGAACCTTAGCGTTCTTTGATCAAAAGGCTGAGTGCCTATTTACATGTTCAGGAATTGTGATGCTAATTGGTAAGAGATTGGTAACTTTGAACCATACGATCTTCTCCAGGAAACAGAAGCCGCAGGCAAATTCTAGTTCGGCGTCTTCGAAAAAGTGAACTACATACGAAAATGTACCCTCTAACCGGCGTCGCGGCTTTTTCGCTCTTAGGGAGCGAGAAAAAATCACGCTTCTTGCGACATCGGAAATCGCAGGCGTCTTCACACCAAAAGGTAGCGAACTGTAATGTTCGCGACGATTGCGAGACTTCGACGAATTCACAGCATCAGCTGACGGGAATTCGGACAATGCAACAAATTATTCGTTGTCGGGTGAAGACGAGATAATCGCGATTTCTATTGTTAGAAGAAAAATATTTACTTTTGTACGAAGATTATTTTTTATAGTTCGTAAATGATTTCCGATCAGTATATTTCATACATTTTTTTCAGCAAGAATAGCAAGTGTGTTGACGAAATGAATTTAGAAAGACGTGATAAGAATTCTATCAACAATACAAAATAATTACAAATTATCGTGTTTCTTTCTTATATTTTTATAAATAATATATTTCTTATATTCTTCTAGCACTAATCTTTAGTAACATTTATCGCCTTTTTAAATATCACTGAAATGTGATAAAATAAATATTGTATAACTGATCAACAATGAATAGTACAAAAACTTAAACTGTCAAGTCTTCATGTCACGTACCGTACAACTCTTTATAATATCGCATCATTTCAATAAGACTTTCAATTTTGCCCTTTTTAAATGAAGCGAGAACATGTATTAATAATGGAAAAATCGCGGGAAGCAGCGAATAAATTACTGAGACAAAACCGTGGTCAGCGCGGGAAATATATCGCTACACATTCGCAAATGCTGCCACATATTGTCGCGCCGCGCTGGTCTGAGCATGTTCGTAAGTCGACACATCACTCGGTCACAGCGAAATCGCGGCGGTGGCGACAAATTTTCATCAGTCCGAGGGAGCCCTACGTATATTTTAAATTATTCGGGACGAAACAGTTCTGTAGAACTCACCAATTCAATAATGTAAGAGCAATGCTAAAATATACCCCCAAAACTCCCTCCACTATTTGAATGACTGCTGCGATATTTTAACGGTCGTTGCTTTAAAATTAATCTCGTTTTATCTACACGTGTTTACGCCAGTTATAATCTTTTGTTACCATACTTAAATATTCAGTCTTTAAATTTCGTTCCCAATCGTCAACCTCTTCATCGTCCACACTTCTCCGTCAAACTCTCCACCGTACGTAACCGTCAATCAAACATTATTTGGTTGATTATCCTCTTTGAGCCAATTTTACCAAAGATCATGCATTTTTAATTATTCTGAAAATGATATTTTCTCAAAAAACCGTCGAAATGAGAGAGAGCATAGCGTCTATACCAACAGCCCTCTGAATGCTCTCTTAAACTCCTCTTGGTCTAAATGCTATGGAGAAGGAGGACGTGGTTGATCATAGTTGCCCCCCTCCTCTAGATGTAGTAATCACTTGTTTCAATTATCCCAATTTTGTAGCCTGGGTTATAAATTTAGACGCCATTAAAGATGGCGGATTATTACATTATGTTGGCCCATTATCTTTGTAAACCCCGCTCCGATCTTTTTACTTTTCTTTGTAAATGAAAGGTAATAAAGTATTCTTTAAGAAATTATCTCACACACTTTTTAACATCTTGCACCATTTTGAGTTAAAATGCATATTTTGAAAATGTGAAGTTACACGTTCTGATGATTTTTATATATTTTATTATAATTGAAATATTATAAAATATCAGTAAAATGCATTTAACGTACCATATCTTGAATTTCCTTATTCATAAACGGTCGCATCATTGCCATAATCTTGTCCATGAAAGGTACAACATTCATGAAGTGCAGTCCTTTCAGGCGAAAAGGAAGTCCTTCCTAAAGCAATGGTAAAGAACATCTTTGATCTTATATTTTACCAAAAAAAGTCACACTACTTATCGTAAGTTATTATAAATCATCACGCTCTCAAAAGCTAATATCTTGTAACATAAACAGAAACAAGTTAACGCAAAATTCAACTGAATTTTTCACCCTTCTTGTTACACGACTTAGATCTATAAAAATTGGTAGAAAGTGTCAAAAAACAAAATATTTCAAGAATTTGTTTTGCGAATTGACGCTCACCTGCAGAAAGTAGAAGAACTTTTTATACGTGATGATACTAAGGCGGGCAACATGCCCCAGGTTGATGCCATCCATGTCCATTATGATAATGTGGCCTGGCGCAGTGCCCTCTTCTAACAGCAAGAGGTCCATCAGCATGAAGAACACTTTCACAACGTCGTGGTGCACGAAATGTGACGGATCCTGGTCTACCATGCGACAGAATATGACTGTGTAGCCCTCTGGAGTCTTTTTGGGCAGCTTGGACATGCATCTGTAATATCAAACAACAAAAAACTTCCTTATGTATGTTTTAAAATGTTGGTATACTGAGTGAAATGTAATGCATTTAATATACAGCAGAACGATTTCAGGTAAAAAAAATATACGTCATCATATGACCAACAAATGTTTCCTATATTTTGCAGATCAATGCTTCATTTCTGTGCGGCAGTTACTTGACCATTTCTCTTTAAATCATTGAGACGGTTGTTCTTAATGAGAGTCCAAACACTGGGGATATTTGAGGCTATTATAATTATAACACACACACACACACACACACACACACACACACACACACACACACACACACACACGCAGTATACAGTTGCATTGTGTATTAGCTGGCGTGAGTAGTGATACAATAATAGTTGAACATATTGTTATTTCTTTTAATTTGGTACCACAATAAGTATTTCTTCCCAATGAACTGTCATATTAGGAGTGTATAATTTGCTTTAGGATCCGCATAATTACTTTCTCGGTCAATGATTCCCATATCGACCAGGGCTTTCGTCCATTTCCCACGGATCAATTGAGCAAATGCGGATATGGTCCCTCTTTGCTTCTGAACATAAATACAGTTTCACTGTGCGCACGTTTTGTTGAGCTCTACTTTTGCTAGTTGTGGAAGGAATAGAATCGGGGGGTATAATTGATATTTTGTTAGCAATACTGTAAAATTAAATCTGTAGTTTGTTACCCGATGCAAATATGTTTTCAAATACTTGGGAGCGAAGATTTCTAATTTTCTGATGTTGCGTTGTTGATTCTTTCATTCATCATGCAACTACCTATAATACCAGTAAAAAGGTAGTGTAGGGATTCCAGAGCTCGATAAAACGTGCACTGCTTCTATTTCTCCCCAATAAGCCACACAGTTTTTACTGTTTTTATCGAAAAATAAATCTAAATTTCTTTTCGTGCCCCTTATCTCAAGTGATTGTACCATAATATAGGTATTTCACCAGTTGTGACTAAACCATGATTCTACCGTGAGATTATGTCGTAATTAACTTCACATACCACGCATTAAATCTGGACCTGAACTCTATTTACAATCGTTCATCTTTATGATTCACCTCCCTATGATCTACAATCATGCATTCAGTGAAAGGCAATGTGCCCACCTGCCAAGAAAAAAAAGAGCTAATAGAGATGTAAGTCATCTGCTCACGTTCAGGAATTAGCACGATGCTCAGCGCCATGCATTGATCACAAGATAATTTGTTTTCAAGAACGAACGTGTACTCACGCAATCTTGGACGCCTGCACGACGTCAGGCCTGGCGGCGTCTCGATGGCTGAAGAACTCGGGCAGATGGGTGCGCGCCGTGAAGTAGGTGTCTGCTGTCACCTTCGCGGCTTCGACGCTGTAGTAACAGCTATGCAAGAACAGCGCTAACTCTCGATCTGTGAGGACAAATTATCTCTTTAGAGGATCCAACAGTGAAGATTTTTTGGCTGATCGGGAGAATAGCTGCCCCTCCCCCTTGCTTTTCGTGTACAATAAGTTAAAGGAGTACTGTACTTCTACAATATTTTAAAGGAAATAGTACTGTAAAAGTATTATTACTTTAAACTATACATGGAAATGCGTAAGTATTTATATCGCCTTGACATATTTTTTAAACAAGTTTTCATAAATAAAATTATTTTAAAAAGTGAGTCAAGGCGATGTGAATACTTACGCGTTTCTACGTGTAGTAATAAGATAAAGTGACGTCCCTTTTATAGTGCTATTCCCTTTAAAATAAATTATCTTACAACAAGTGAGGGAGATTTATAAAACATCCGGAGCGAGAGCAGAGGGGCCAATCAGGTCGCGAGAGCGCAGATCAGAGGGCCCTCGCGAACGCAGCGTGTCAATATGCGCCTTGGTTATAAAACTGCGATGAACTCGTAAATAGCAATCGACATGATATGTTTAATATCCTTATAGGTACCAATTTCTGTAGAGACGTATTACTATTCGTAACCATGGAGTGGTACTATACGTGGTCGTAGTCGGCAGCTGCTATCCTCTCGAGCTCCCGATTTTTTTTGTACAATAGTGATAAAAAATCATCATATAACTTTTTCTCTTCATTGTTAACACTTTCACTTGAACTCTTCACTGTTAAGGGTCAGGCAAGAAAAATTAATAGGCAAGGTGATTCAAAATTGATTTCGTATACGGGGGGTTATGCTTGTTTTATCCATGATGCTATTTCTGAGAAAAGGAATTTGGCAATCGCTGTCGTTTTGAAAATAATCAAAGAAAGGTTATTCTGGCAATATGAAGACGCAGAGGTTTATGAAGCACTGCCATCCGATATTTATTTATTTAGTCAAAAACAGTCAAAAACTGTATGTGACGTATGGAGGAGAAAATCATCTGCGCACGCTTTCTTGAGTTTCAGAATCCCTTCCCAACGATTTAAATATTAATAGTTGAAAGATGAATAATAATAATAATAATAATAATAATAATAATAATAATAATAACAAATTTAAAAAAGCGAGATATTAACATTTCAAAAACTAGATATTTTCGTTGCCAAATTATAGAAAACTTATTTTTAACGGTAAAGGAACGAACAGATTTGATTTTTCTGTATTGTTAAGAAAATAGATTAGATTTCACAGTTCACATTAGCGTACTGAAATTTTGTCGCCGCACAATGAGGTATGCATAAGGAGGAATTTCAGACGCCAGGTTCACGACCGGGTGAGGTGGCTCAGGGCATCGGTTGGTGTGGAGGAGAATTCTTGCGACCGGCTGCTCTGATCAGTAGTTTTACGTAGTTTCTCCCACCAACATCAGTGAATGCTGAAGCACTGCCCTAACAAACGGACCACGCACAATATTTTATTCGTGCAGGTCGACGCATGATCTTACCATTCAGCGGGGGGAACCACCCCGATCCCCCGATATGGCAGCACGAACTACGCACCATAGCAGTTGACACGACCGGAAACAGGTAGTAATCGATCAACTTAGTGCAAAATAATGAAGGCGAAATTTTGAAACAGTGAGTATTCCGGAGTCAACGGTAAGAGCATTAGTTTCGCTGTTTCTCAGGGGTCATAGCTTTGGCAAAAGAAAGTATTTTTTCCCTTCTTAGCGCGGAAGTGGCGATCTCCGGCCGTGTGTACCGGAAGATTTGTCACCATGAGAGTGTAATTTTTCTTCGGTGGCGGAAATACGCTTACTGTTTAGGAAGACCGGAGTGTCACACACGACTTGTCATATCGTAACGTATTCAGAAGTCAAATGCAATTTTGAATGCAGTACCATAACAAACGTGCCACTGACCGCGTGCCGTTATTCCTTCCTCTTCCTTGAGCTATCGTCAAAATGTACACAATTGCAAGGCCACAATGTTTGAAGAAATATAATGTAAGAATTTTGGCGATATCTGGAATCTGTACTGTAGGCTAAAGAGAAAAAGACAAAATAGGAAACGTCAACTTATTGTAAATTTATATACTCCTGTACTGACAATATTTGTAAATCACATACTTACACGCGTGGGGTTGGCATCTACATTTCTAATCACTGACTCAGATTGTTGATGCGAGGAATACACTTTCGCACGATGCGAATTGACTGAGAGATGCCGGGGACTGAACTTCCTTACGTGAGTCTAATGTTCCTACTAGAAAAGTAATCATTTTTCTTTGACAGGATTCAATAAATCCTGATTAGGTGTATCGTGTATGATTTCCACGCATGGAAATTTTCAAATCAATGAATCTAAATCAAGGAAATTGCACACGCAAACATTTCAGAGATAATTCTTATGAGCTATTCAATCCGTATCCCGTCAAAGATGTTCTCCGTTTCACTTATTAATTCTTCGAAGTCTCCGTCTAAAGAAAATTACCAATTCGCACACTGTTCTTTCGGAAACGTGATGACATGACGACTTTCCATGCCAAAATACAGTTAAGTGAAAAGCCATTGTGAAAAGAATTGTCATTCACCATTGTGAAAAGAAAGTTTCAATGTTTTTCTTTGGCCTTAAATGTGTAGATACTAGGTTTTAAGCCAGAGAAATCAATGAAACTACTAAAAATATTCACAAATAAGTCCGGTTTCAAGGTGTGCCTTAGTGCAATAGCCCACAAAAAATGCAGTGATGCATTCAACGCATTTTTGAAAATAATGTTGGTGATTGCGTTTTGGCATGGAGTAGCCGAAGGGTAGATGAATACATGAGCAGACTAAGCAGGTGGGTAGAGCCTTCAATATTTTTTAAACAAAATCTTATGTTTATTTTTAAATACTTTAAATATTGAAATATTAATTTTTTAAATGGAAAAAAAATAGTTTCTTTATTTGTTTACATAATTAATTTTTTTTCCCTAGGACTTTTATCCAGCCGACAGCCGGTTGCCCTTTACGTCCCGAAGGGACGCATATTCGACCATACACTACACAAACATGCGGGCTCCTCTGATCTGGGGTCAGCAGAACGCGAGGCCCTCCGCGACAACACACACAAAGTCAAGGGAGAAACAGCCATGCCCAAGGTGGAACTCGAACCCGCGACCCTTCGGACCGAAGCGATGAGACGGTACTCGCTCATAGCCACCTCGGCCATCCAGGTCGGCTAATTAATATTTCAATACTTTAAATGTAGTCTAAAATTTGGACTTGCCTAGAGCAGTTGAAGGTATTCATCATGAGATGAGAAAATTTTTTGTTGGCAAAACTTAGGGTGTTTGAAGCCTTCCCCATCACGAGTGGGGTTCTTTGTACATCATCAGACTTCACATGATAATTGAGTGAACTCCAAGCTATGAGAGCAATGATTCATGCATGTATTTGAATTTTCATGTAATGGAGAATACTGAAGAAAAAAATATTCGCCAATGCACGGAAGTTATCGTGTATGTTTTCTGTATCGTAATACATTAAAAACCATAGCAGTGACACAACGTTACCCTTTCGGATTTACTTCCCAGTTGCTTCCTGGTAAAGTGTAAAGCGTTAAGTGTAGGCATGCTTAAGTAACGAGGATCTACAAGACGTCCGCCTGATATAGTACATAAATAAAGGAATCGGTATTATCGGTGCAAGGGAAAGGTATCGGTATAAGGGAATATATCGGTTGAGCCAATCATTAGTGGAGCACCAAAGCTTACGTTGTTGCACAGCCAACATCACGCTGGAACCAAATTTTCCTTAAGTACCAAAAGTTCCTTTCCCTACCAAAAGTTAATCTAATTTTCATTGAGTATATTTTACTCTATATTTTCGCCAGCAGAAGACGCCAGAAATTAGCTCACAGACGAGTGTATTTTGAACCGTATGGTTCATTTTAATATACTTTCTGGTCTCTCTGGTCCGAGGTCATCTGAAATTGAGGCCCTTCGCGACTTATGCACAAGGACATATGAAAGAAATCGAACAAAAAATTCCTCGACCGAGATTTGAATCCGCCATCCTTCGGAATAAAAGCCATGATCCGCTACGCGCTCTAGCCTCTAGCCCTTCAATTCAGAAGTTACCGTTTTGGACTACAGTGTCGCCCTTGTTCCTATTGAAGTCATTTCGTCGAGCAGTGTAATAGCGCACAGTTCATGCTTTGGTTGCGGGGCTTTTCCATCTTTTTAGACCCAGAAACTGAAAATACTTTGATATATTGATACGAAATTCTTGGATAATTAGGTTTTGAAACTGGGAAACTAGCCCAAAGAAAATCTATTGTGTTTTTCGTAATCTGTCAATACCAACAAGCTGTAGTAATGAAACGTGTTTTGTTATCAAGTGAGTGTGTTCGCCGTGAATAACTTTGTGACCATTAATATGGTGAAATAATTATTAGTTAACCGAGGAGAGAGAAGGGTGCAACTTGTCAAAGACCCAATTATGTGGAGGTTCATTTATCTGAAGTTTAAAAGGTTAGTAATCTTCAAATTAACTCTATATAGTTGAGATGAAACGTGTTGAGTGGTTTTTCAATTTTTTTGTGTGCAACGGGTATTTACTCTTGTTCTGAATTTTTGATTATCCTATTTAAATACATTTTTATTGTAATGAGAAAACAAACAACTTGAACGTCTTGATTTAATTACATTGAGCTGCTTGCTAAAGTTATCACAATATTGTAAGCTTAAATTTATGTTAGTACTTAACGAGGAATGTAATGAATGGGCATTATTGAACATCAGTATGCAAATTAATATTAATATCATATATAGTATATGGAAACCAAAAACCAAATACAGTATCTAAAAATGAAACAAAATGCGACAGAAGGCATGCAGGTAAAGCACAGAATGTGATCGTACAGTCAAAGCAATGAAGCGAAAAGAGGTATTGATTTAATTGAGGCTAATTATGTGTTCGCCAACCTTCTATGATTGATGTAACTTGAAATTGTATTCCGATTGAAACAGGAAGCCCTTCGAAGGTCACGGGCTAGCAGGAGAAGGAGGGGGGGGGGCCTCTGCCATCGAATCGCGAGCTTCGTTACGACTTGAAGTTTTGGTTTTGAATGGTCTCTTTTCCGCTCGTGAGCTTGAAAGGACCTCTTGTTTCAATCGAAGTATAGCACTGATCAAAGAGTATATCTCTGCAGAGTATATCTAGCATTGATAAAGACAATTGCATCATCGGTCTTTAGAAAAAAATTGCCAGCATATCTTGAAAAGTGTAAATGGATAGCAGCTGCACAGAGGCTAGTGACACTACAAAAAAAGTGATTAAAATGGGAAACGAGTTCAAATCTTTGCAAATTATATCTGATCTGGTTAATTGACCTTGTTAAACAGCGTAATCAATAATTGATAAGCTTTGAGTTCATAAAATGGTGAGAAATTGTTCCCGTACTGGGAGATCAATAATGTTCAGAGAAGCAGATAGACTGAACCACCGAGAAGAATGGAGGCAATGATCAAAGAAAATGCAAACTTTACACAGTATTAAATAGCAAAATATTTTTGTTAAGCCTAAGTGTACAATGACTTATTTGAGACTGAAAACTAGCTCGTTCTACTGTTTTACGGTAAAAAAACTGTTCATTACACAATGATTCTGTTGAAATTGTCGTGAAACGATTTTTTTATATACTAGCGTTATAAACAATCCTTTTTTCTATTAGCAAAATCGTTCATAATATAACATATGACACAAATCATTACGTCATCGTTATTTCTGCACGAAATATAAGTCACCAATGACATAATAGTCACAGCCCCCATTTATCTTCAGTTATGATGTATAAAGAAGGCAGTGGTACCATGTAAATATATTGTGAAAAAACTTGCATTTTTAAAATCTAATTTATTAACTTATTACTACTTTAAACTTACATGTTGCTGTTATTCGGTAGTATTTAACAATAATGACAAAAACATTAATTGTTTTTTTATGAATAGGAATATTAATAGTACAGTTGAATAAATTTGTCAAAGACCCTCCAGAAGATGTATTTAATTCCAAAGTGCTTAATTTTTCTTTACTTTCTGCACTAACCAATATCTTGTTGCAATATAAATCTTATTATTCACTGATTCTTCAATGTAAGATTTATTTTACCCTCCGTGAAATGTAAGTGCAGTAATATCACCACCATTATGGATGAAAAACGTGGCGGATATCCTCTTAAACGAACACCTTTACACATTGCCTTTAATTTTGAATCTGTGCACCATAAGGTAGACGCTTCACACGCTGTGGACTTAATGTTTAAAGAATCATGCATCACAACTACAGTTTCTATTCTAGCATGTGCATTATAGTAACTTAACCAACTTACTCCGGCAGATAGGAAAGGACAACAGCTTCGCATACAAAATTTGCATATTTTTCATCCATCTAGCATTCATTTTCTGCTTTTGCCGCTTCTTCCAAAATTTCTTTTGGCAAATAATCCACAATGTTTGAAACGCAATTTTCAACCTAATTGCCATTTGTTAACAAATTAGTTGCTTATGTAGCACTGATGACATCATAACATGAGTCAGAGGTTATAATTGAACATTCAAATTGACTTCGCTTCCTTAATTTTTTATAATACTGTTATACAAAAATTAGCGTATGCAACTCGTTTATAATGTGACTTTTTTGCACTCATAAGAAATTATTACCGAACTCACTCCTAGCGTCGTTCGTTCGGTAATATTTTCTTATTCGTGCAAAAAGGACATTATAAACTAATTGCATAATATACTATTTCTTGACTCCACTGTCACCACCTTTTCACCTTTTAACAACTGCTCACGAAGAACTGTGTTAAAATTTTGAGACCTCGTGTTGTGTTGGTTAACCTGTTATAGATCTCATTTGTCAATGCATAAAGCGCTTTAATTGTGGCACAAATCAAGTTTTCAGCTAGCTAAGAAATAAACGAATATCAGCAAGCTACACAGCAAAGGTTCCATGTCAAAATATACTGAGGAAGCTTTCAATACATTCACAACATGCACTTATCTATTGAAATTTTATTTGGAACTATTTACATTAATTGTAATTGAACAATTTTTAAAGAGCTGTTTGACGATACGTTCCACTCATTTCGCAAAAGAGTCTGAGAAGCACGTTTTCTGTGACACTTCTTACCCCCTGTCACTTCTCATCACTTATAAAATTCTTCATATTCTTTTACTTATCTATGATTTGATTTTAATGGAAACATGCGAAAAGTTGCTGCTGTTACTTTTTATAATATATCGGGAGGAATTCCCATTATTTCCAAATTATCTACAATTTCAAGATGCATCACATAGATAGAACGTGACATTCTCGTTACAAAGAAAACACAAGAACAACGATCAACATGTATGAGGTGATCCTAACAGAACAAATGATTAACGGACAACCAAACTATATTTCATGCCGGCATTTAAATACAGGAAAACATACTTGTAAAAGGAATCTCGAATAAAAATTGTACTGCGCACACAAAAGACCTTTTTAATGACTAGTGGATTCCCCACCTCGGCCTGTGGCCTCGGCAGATGAACACTCCAGTCTCGTCATGAAAAGGTCGACTTTCTTGCCTTATGATGTAGTAAATGACTATTTCTGCATAAAAAGGATATTTAATTTTGCTTGTAAATGTCGTGGAGGTTTGAAATATTTTGAGTTTTTGTAATGTAAGGGAATAAAAAGAATGATTTCTGTAGTCTTAATTCTGTTATCGCTTATATCTTCGCAACCATTCTATCGGCACTCTTAATTTTCGTTTATGTGAATGAAAGAAAGCATTTATCGAAGTTGCAAGTATTGCGGTGCGTAGGTAACGCCACTGACGGTCCGTGCATGACGCAATAGGAAATATATTTCGTCTCATGCTCGGCCTTCGAATTGACGTAGATTGGCAGTGTAGATAGGAGCAGGAGCGGTCTCATTTGTGAGAACGAAATTCTTATTGCCTGTCTCTCGGTAGGAAAGAGTGATAAATCTGTTCTTCTGTGGCCAACGCTAGCGGGCCTAAATGTTCAGACGAGATTTTCCAAAATTGATATTCCACGATCAATCTGAACGAACTTGAGGCCTTGCGCGATTGAAAGTAATTTGACTTTTGGGGGATACTTTACAAGAAGCCTCATTTTCAAATTGTTCACAACAATGGCTCCAATTTTTTTTATTCAGCTTTGCCGGATAGATAATAAACACTTAAAAAATTGCGTGTCTCATTTTCGTTAAAATCCCTGATTTTTCGAAATTTGCAAAAGTTAAAACTTTTTTTAACGTCTTCCTACAACCAACATATTCAAGAATTCAGACTCCCCGTCCTTCAACAATACTGGCGCACAAACTGCACAAAGGATTTTCCCCGAAATTGTTATTCCTTGATCAATCTGGCTGATGCCACTGGCATTCAGATTCAAAACGATTTTTCAAAATGTTCTCAAAAATGCCTTTTTTGAGCGCAATTGGTCTTTAGTTGCGATCCTCACCCAGCGCGTGGGGCAGGTGGGGCTGCTTGTCCGCCCAGTCCCTCAGCAGAGCGATGTCCGCCTCGCGCATCTCCGGGTTGCGCTGCAGCTCCTCCTCCAGCGTCATGGGCTTCGCCGGCGCCTCCTGCACCTCCGCCTCCTGGCACAGCGCTCCGGCCATGGCCGCCTGCCACTGCAACAACACACACACGAAACAAATTGAACTTGAACATCGCAATCTTTCTCGTATTTTTTGTAACGGCTACGTTATATTGTGATATTTCCACTTGTGCCCTACTAATGCTTCAACCATCTCACGAAAAACTCAACTACAACAAATTCAATAACAACAGCACATACTTTCTCGAACCGTACCGGCTGAGGTGGCTTAGGGGATCAATCGATGTCACTACAGTGCCTTGGATCTGACGCTCGTAGGGTTCGAGTCCCGACGGTGGCAAGGTTTTTCGTCACTAGTCGATGATAGCTAGTGACGAGTTCAGCCGCTCTTTTGGAGGCGAATTCTACCGGCCGGTTGCTCTAATCGGTACTTTTGTGGTTTCTACCATGAATACCGGGGTAATACCGGTGCAGTACCATTATAAAGGGGTCGTGGACCGCGCGTGATCTTTCCTCCCTTTTCCTTCTTGTCCTTCCTCTTTCTATCCTCACCCCTTACTTACACACACACTTACACTTACATGCACTACACTTCCACTTATGTTGGAAGAACAGTTGGGAGCTTAGAGCATGTCCCGGCTGGGGCGGTGCTCCGCTGGTGCGAGATTCTTGGTTGGAGAAAACTCCGCAAGCAGACTTATAGGTCGGCGCTGGATCTCGCCATACAGTGCGGAAGACCATAGTCACTTCCCACGAGGAAAACTTGCACTACACTTACGGGACTAATGACTTTAGCAGTTGATACGTCCGGAAACTAATCAATCTTCCTATTTGTAACGATTCCCTTACAATTATATTCTAATATAACACTTGCGTTCTACTAATACTCCAACCATCTCGTAAAAAAACACTTCGCCAAACGAAGGACAGAGAATTAAAATATTTTCCCTTTAATTTTAGAAAGTTTAAAAAATAATGAATATGTCATTTCTGCCACGGATTTTAAGTGTTGTGCTCTATCGTTACACATATTTTGATAAACTGAACCTGTTTTTGAGTAAATATTGTTGGAGTGTTTTAAAAAATTGTCACGTTTTATGTCAACTTTTTCGATAATTACTAATATTGTGAGAAAACGTGCACATTTTATAATTTAAGTATTTAATGCAAAGAAAAAGACTGCATTAATAATGCAATTTCTAACTTCAATTATGGTGTAGAATAGATTCGAAAAAAGGTATTTTTTTTCATTTTGGAAATTTCAGAGGTTTTAATGGGAATGAGATATATACCATAGTTATAAGCGCACTTTGCACTTGTTTTATATGAATTCAAGCAAAACATTAGTATAAAACGTTTGAAGCAGTGTTTAAGGAAATATTGAATATTTTTAAGAACTTTACGTCAAAATTGAAACATTCGTTTCAAATTCAGAGGGCCCCTCTAGTTCGTGTTGAAAAAAAAAACATTTTGGGAGAAATCCCACGTAGGCGCTATATTTGCAAAATAATCGTTATTTTTCATTAAAGTGAGGATATGGAAAATAATTTATTTTTAGAAGTATACATTTCGTAATAGTTGACATGACATCAGGTATATACTCCTAGAGTTACTACTGACCGCTAGAAAATCAATTAAAATTTTTGAGTTGTTACTTTTCATGTGCAGCAACGACAATGGTGCCGCGCGCATGTTTCTTAAGAGAAGGAAAGAAGTCAAATGCTTAAACCAATTCAAATGCAACACCCAAAAAATTAGATTGCATGCGTCGACTTGAATAGAGTATGAGGCAAAGATCTATCAGTTCGGTATTCTCGTGTCTTCCCTTAGCCTACATTGTTAGATTGCATCGGCCTACTCCCCTACCCACGTCTAACGCTTGCCTGTCGGAGTGTGACATGACTCACTGATCATGACACGTTGATATGGTTAAAAAAAAGTCAATAGATGGCAGTTCAAGGAAGGCCTTCTCTTTCCACCACACAGCTTCATTTAAAAAAAAATCCTATTCTGGTTGCAAGAGCGCTGTGAGTGGGCTATTAACACACGAGAGGAGGAAAGGATAGGAGTCCCAACGATTGATTTCAATCGATTTCGATCAATCTCGCGGTGATTAAATTCGCGAGTAGTTTGGAGCTCTATCAACATAAACTTCCTCATTGCTATCAAGTAAAACATTTTCTCTGGAATATTAAAGCGAATATATTAGTTGGTAATTACGTCAAGAAGAAAATATATGCGGAGGATGTTTCTCCCTTCCGTCTGCTGAGAAGCTGCCACCGAACGAAGGGCGATTCCCGCAGGCGCTCCCAATCGCAACGGCCGGGCCCCGCCACCAGCACAACGGACGCACGTTTGGCCTACTCATGACCCAGTGAGGAGCAGCAGCACTTGCAGGGTGTTAATCCTTCACTTGACGTCTGATGGAGATCGGCAGCCGAGCCATTCTCTGCGAGTTAGTGGCGCGACCCGCGACCCTCGGACGCTGCCTGCCGTCGCCGCCGGGGTCAACTCGGCTTGCGACGCACCCAGCCCTTCTCGCCAGCGGAAACTCGCGAAAACAACCTCCGCAGTGACCTTCGCCTGCTAACTGCATTTCTACGCAGTGTCTTCGATGATTCTATCGATGTTGAGTAGAGAGGGTGTGGTATGTTTTCATTAGATGAAGGAGGTCATGTAGTTTTGTTATACTTGACCACCTGAATCCTTTGCGGTTAAATCGCACAAAAGGAAGCACTGTGGAAAAGTTACAACAGAAAAGTAGAACATGAGTAGGGTTCGGATCATCACCCCTCCCTCAAAAGTTTCATTTCGTCCAGTACCTATTTTTTAAGGCTAGCAAAATAGGGAGGTTTAAAAATTGTGGAACAACGACAACCACTATACACCGTGATCACTCGGTTAAACACGTTTCTGAAAATGTAATTGAAATGTTTTGTATTTACAAAGATATGAACATGTTTGTTATAGTGGACTGTAGTAGGAAATCCTGCTATCCACCTTCATTTAGAAATATAATGCATAATGTAAAATAATAATCACTATTTTTTTTTTGTAAAAGAACACTTGTTTCAAACGATTGCTTAATATTGCGTTTAAATGCAGTGACTAACCTTTGCAATTTAAAAACACTCTATCTTTGAACTGAAAAACGAACTCGCTATCTCTGCTTCGCTAACTAAAAACTCACCTCCAGGTAACACACGTTTGCTCCCGCTACATGACGATACGTCAAATGTTCATCAATAGATCAATTGCAACGAAATTTTCACGGGTGAGCTATTGCGCGTCGTATCAGACTTCAGCCAATGAGCTTCAGGCACCAATTTGCGTCATAATATTAACGGGAATTGTAAATGCACCCAGATACCAAGATTATCACATTGTTACAAGTCATTAAAACAGATATATGAAGAATTTTTTGAATAGTCCATCTTTTATTTCAATTATATTTTCATCGTGTAATTTTTCGTTGAGAATTGTCACTGTATGCCACTTTCAAAATGTTTCTCAACACTTCTCGCTCTCTATGCCACATGCGTCTGGTCTGACTTTTCAAACGAAGTGCCCGTGTTAAGGTCACGTGGTTCGTGACGTAAAATGATACTGCGTAGAATGAGTAAAAATCAGTGCACCGGACCAACTCACTTTCCTTTACGAACATAATCAAACGACGAAATGAATGGCGGCAGATACGGGTTCATTCTATTAATTTTTAAATTATTATTAAAATAAGTGTTTATATTATATAACCGGTTAATATTAGTAAGCAATAACACATATAGAGCCCACTACCTTTCATTCAAAGTAATAATCACAAAATTTGATGGAGTCGAAAGCTCAATTTTATTCGATAAAAAGAATGCCATTTTGAATCTTGTAGAGCCCCTCTAACACGAGGTGAAAATGCGAAATTTTATCTATACTAGCAAATACGATGAACTATCCTAAATAACACTTAAATAATAGTTTTTTCTCTCTCCTTTCATATTCATTATATAAGTAGGCAGTAATAACAGGGAATAATATTTAATGTAATATTTGGGCAACCTTTTTTACAAATAAATACCAATGACAAAAACTTTTTTAAAATAGGGTTTACATTATTTCCTTTTGCTTGCACGAATAACTCTATCACCGGGTCTTGTATGAGCAACGATGTTTGAATCACCCTGTGTAAATCCGGTACTCCGTTGAACTATGTGGCCACAACCATTAAAAAGTACATACAAACTGGTTGCTGATTTTGTTTAGGGGGATGTATCATGATTGTACCGGTTTGAAAAAAAATGATTTTGTTCAGGGGAATGTATCGCGCGGTGTTTAATTGCGTTTAATTGCGTGTTTGCGTAGGTGTTTAATTTTGACTAACCATTTTTCAACCATGGAATAAGTAATCGTTGACGGTAGCTCTAGAAGCCCCTGGCTCGAATCTTCACCAGTGTCCGCTTGGTTTGCTTTGGAAAACTGTCTGTCTTTCAATGCCATGGTATGACCACATGGTACGTGGTTTTATATTGGCCGGCGTCTAAATAAAAACAAAATGTTGCAATTCAGTTTCAATCTTGTGTGTTCTTTCAGGCCACCCACCACGAGATAGTGTCATAAAGGTCGCTTAATTTGTACTAGTTTCATTTACATATATATCCAGCACTTGTCGGAGGTTGTCCTTGGTCATTGGATGACGAGTCACATGATTGTCTCTGGTACGTAGGAAGATACATCAAAGTAAGTGATTTCAATGCTGGTACCTCCGTGAAATTTTAATTTGTTGTAAACTGATTAATTGAAGTTAAAAAGTTGCACGCTGTAGTTTAAAATCATATTTTGTTCCAGCTATTCATGAATTCAATAATATATTATAATAACAGACGTAGAAAACTATTCATTACCAAAAAATAGTCACACTTACAGTGACATAATCAGTACTGTATCAGATACTGTTAATTTTGAATTACAGATTGTTCCAAAGATTAGCAGCGCATGATACGTGTACCCCAATGAATAGGGATGGGCAGATTTAGACGTGTTAATGTGCATTTGTGTAATGGGTTCTCCTCGTCAGCGTTGCCCGTGCCCATACATATGGGGAGAATGAGGTATCACACCATCTCGCTCGGCTTCGTAATTCAAGACAGGATCGGGAGGGGAAGCACAACGAGCGGTTAGCTAGTATTTCTTTCACAAACAATTAAACCCTTTGGTTAAATGGGAAAACTGGGCTTCTTTACTGAAACTTACTGTAACAATGCGGAAACTCTTCACTTTGTTAATCCAGTTTTAAGACTAAAAATTACTTTTTAGTGGAGCCCTACTATGAAGGACCGAGCAAAGTGGTTCAGGGCGGAACGCGCTGTCTTCGCAGTCGAGAAGCCGGGATTCGATCCCCGAGCCGGCCAGATTGACAGGGGCTTTTCGTGGGTTCCTTCGATCATCGAGGCGAATGCTGGGCTGGTTCCAAAATGCCACGATCAACTCTCATCGTCATATCACCTCACATTCACAGGCTGGCGTCCAACTGCTTTGAATATTCTTTTATCCTATCTTTCACTAAGGATCGCACGCGATCTACGTATTACTACTACTACTAACTATGAAGACCAGCCCTTGAAATGTACGTTACAGTATTTCGGGGCCGGTTAGATGCGAGAGTAACTATTCTAATATTGCTAAGTGTTGACTTTAATTTTCTTAAAAAAAACACTATTATTTTGACCAATTATAATCGGCCCTTTATTATTTATTTATTCTTCAATTTAATTTTACGTAGTATTCAGGTTTCTAGATTTTTCTGACTTCCAGTGCTATGAAGTGAGGGGGGGCACTGCCCTGAACTATCTCCGACCATGTATTAAAAAAAAGCTTCAAAGGGTCTCATTTTGGAGAATTTTGTTTAGGAGACATAATTTGGGGTCCCACTGACCCCTATATGGCCAATCTGCCTCCCAACTGCCACTTTCGTTTCTACAAATGTCCCCCTCCTATCCTCCGCCTGTCACCATTCAACTCTGTTTCGAAATTTTCCTTCCCATGCCCTCGCCGCCCTCCCACCTATGCTCCCAAAACTCTATTCGCAAAGAACTCACCTGAGTATGGATCGTGTGTCCCATTAGGAACCTGGGGATCCCATTTAAACCTGGTTTAAAGGCCTTGGACGCATCGTTTCTAAGTTGTGCGAAATAATAATGTGTATTGCTGTAATCTTTTTGTATGTCAAAATCTGTAAACATATTTTTTTGCCTTAAATCTGTTGGATGCAGGATATGGGAGTACCCTAACCAGCCGTACCACACTTAAATGATATTTTTAGGTCGCTTTTCAACAAACTGGTCATATAGTGACCACTGTGATTGTTTAACTGTAGGGGAAACTGTAGGTAGAACACGTAAAAGACAAACACACACAAACATCCATGCCTAAGGCGGGATTCGAAATCGCGACCCTTCGAGCCTAGGCAACTAGGGTCCTTCAGCCTTAGCGACCCCTGCTACCCAGGCATGCATAAAGGGCTTTCGGTCGATGATTTCTTATAAACAGTCAAAAACCGTCATCTATCCTTAGCGTATCCGTATATAGAGAAGATACTGTAGTAGTAATAATAGGTTTGGAAATGAACTAGTTGAATTAAGCCTAATTTGAATTTTGGTGCAAAATGCATAAAGAATTTGGCATTGTCTGAATTTTAAGAGTGATTTTAATTGTGAAGTTTGCAGGTCGGAGTATCACCGTTGAGTTGAATTCGCTAGCAAAGTGAGTAAAATTAGCCATAAGAAATTGGCAATTTTTTTGAGAGACTAACTTTACCAGGAATATCCACAAGTACAATTTTTTTAATCAAGAACTACGAATTCCGCACGCGTTCAGTTTGTCAACACGCTTCAGCTGTTTCTCGCGCACGTAATCGCTGTGGCCCGTGGGGTAGGTTGTTGCTGCGGTTTTCGTCTGCAAGTGATCAGGGAAGTCGCGGAAACCACCGATAAGAGCTGTAGAAATAAATGGCCGTCAACGAGAGTATTATGAAGGACAATCGCTTTGTTTGGACGTTTCTCTGGTTTCTTTCTATCATCTACGAATATATTTTTGAGGTGCACTGTAACAACGATCTATGTACGAGTACACGTCGATGTTTTTCTTCCATCTTTTGTTTTCGTAACATTCATTGTTCTTAAATGTGGGAAAAGAAGTATTATCTCATCTTTACGACCGTGGGTCGCCTGCAGTGCTGCAGTCGACAGAAATATTAGTTACTAGACAGCAACGCATTCAGCATCAAAACATAAGGTGAACAAAGATTGAAGTTTCACAACACTTACTGGTGTATAAGGTAATGCATGAGAAGCCTATCTTTTTGCAAAAAATCACAGGAGATGCGTCTTTTCTCTTTATCGAGGTTCTTCGGTGGACAATATGTTTTATGGAATATAGGTTATACTTTCTGATAGGCGATGATTAGAAACAAGTAGCATTGTAAATATAACTAGTGGTGTTAAAACAGCACGTACTTTCTCGCTCGCATTTTCATGCAAAATTACGCGAAAAATACTCAACTTTTCAAACAATTGTACACGAAATTATTTCAAAATCAGTCTAAAAGGAACAGATTTCAAAATCAGTCTAAAAGGAACAGATTTCATAAAGGGAAAAACTCTATCTTCAATATTTTAGTTGTAGAAAGACTCCGAAAAAAGTTTTTACTTATGCAATTTTCGAAACATCAGTGTTTTCAACAAACATGAGACCTGCATCATTCTCTTAAACATTTTTCACACTGTCCAACGAAAAAAAATAATAAAAAACGATGGAGCCATTTTTTTGAAAATTTATTAAATGTTCCAGGTACTTGATGTAATATACCCCCCAAAATTAAAATATTGGTTTGAAATTCAAGGGGTCGCAACATCAGCCCGATCAACTAGGGAATATCAATTTTGGAGAAAATAGGCTGAAGGGTTTAACCGATAGCATTGTTCCCAGATGGACGGTCAGACGTTTTGCCATTAATCAATTTTTCGGTATCAAGGACCTACAAAACACGAATTTTTCTCTACTCCGTAGCCAGAAAGTAAAAATGTAGCACGTTCGTAGAAATAATTTTCATAATATTGCAAAATCAAGCACCCCAGATTGAAAGAAGTATATCCATTTTAAAGAAACATTTTTTATCGCATGGAAATCCATTTCTCAATAAAATATGGCTGGTTACTAATATTATTGAAAGTGTGGCAGATGGTGTTTGCCAGTTGACACGAGATGAACAAAAACTAATTTTTCACAGCACGCATTTGTGTTTATCGTAAGGGTCACATTGAATAAGGCCATAAAATTGTTTGGATTTGTTACTAATCGCAGAAGGTTTTCTTTTTAGGATGATTTACATCGTCTCATGAACATTTCGAGCCCACCTTTTAAGATGAGTCAGCGTGTGCAGTCATCTTGGTATGTGACGGACTCTGTTTGCAGTGCACCTGCAAACCTCCGTTTCTCGTAATGCGAGTGGAAGAGCATGCGCTAGAATAGAATAGTTTTTGTTTTACGTTATCTAAGCTGAATTACTAACTTACAATACAAGCAGAAATTGAAATATGCAGCCTCCGGTCATATGAAAGAGGTCTATGGTTTGTTAGACACCCAGGAACTCAGGAAAAGTACAAAAACTATGCCACTTATTTCCAATTTACATAGAAATTGAAAGGAAACTAAGAATTCATCCTCTCCTGTGAGCGGTGTGTGTTTGTTAGAGACCCAGTATCGTGGGAAAAGTCCAAAGCAATGAAACTTTCGAATGTTTGACTGAAAATGTATTTGATTATTGTAATAAGAGAATTCTCATTCTGAATGAATTCTCATAATCAGTGCGTCACTGCTTACGATACAGCATGCGGAGGCTCGAGAGAAAAGGCCGCTCGCCATTAAATGTACTATTCACCTGTTGATATGGAACAGCCACTTTATTGATAATCTTGGTATGTTAAGAACTGTTGTACTGTGTATAGTATATACTATACTGCAATGTCTTGTACAGTACTCGTGATGACTGTTTTTGTAAAAATCTATATATAAATCAGTAGAGGTGCTACAGAATGGCACAGACTTTCTCGTGCTAAATTTTTCTAATTTTTTTTGGTGTGGTCTGACTTTAAGGACGTGCTCCATTCTCTAGCCAGCTGCCATCCATCGTCGCCCAAAGTACAGTTTTTGACAATTTATCAACCTTTTGCTTTCCTAATGGTACAACTGAATCACTACTTCAAGCATATTAAAGAAGAGTAAACTCGTCTTAAATAGAAGCTTTCATTGAAAAATTGGTAGTCATTTTTAAGAAAATGGCGATAAAGCTTTATGCAAAATTTGCGATTGGGAGCGCCTGCGGGAATCGCCCTTCGTTCGGTGGCAGCTTCTCAGCAGACGGAAGGGAGAAACATCCTCCGCATATATTTTCTTCTTGACGTAATTACCAACTAATATATTCGCTTTAATATTCCAGAGAAAATGTTTTACTTGATAGCAATGAGGAAGTTTATGTTGATAGAGCTCCAAACTACTCGCGAATTTAATCAATGGCAAATGCAAAATTTAAGCTCTTTTTCACTGGAATCTATTGAGCTTTTGAAAAACTTCACTTGAAGTCATTTGAAGCGCTTCCACTCACAAATGTAATAATGCATACAAATCGATGGAAATGTTCATATTAACGCCGTGAGAGGTATTTCAAGAAAATTACTTTTGTGTAATTTTTGAAAAAACCTATGAATACACGAAAATGAACTTTACGTCATATTAAACAGTTCAGTTAGCACTATTGAAAAAAATTAAAGAAAACATTTGGAGCCATTTTTGAGAAAATGGTGTTTGAGCGTTTCTGAAAATGTCGAATTTTGTGCTCTTTTTTTACAGAAAACTCTTCAGTTTCCGAGAAACTTTATTTGACATTATGTAAAGCATATATGCTCATACATATAAGAATGTGAAAAAATCGCCTTTAGTGAAAGTTTTACAGACGTGAGAGACAAGTCAAAAGAATTTTTTTGAATTTTTTGAAAAAAGAAAAAATTCACCAATATGGCGTTTATGTCATGGCATATGGTTCATTTGGCACTAACTTTACCAAAAATTTAAAGAAAAAATTTGGAGTTTTTTTCAGAAAGTCTTGATTTTGTAATTTTTTAAATTTGCAAATATTGCATGCACTATTGCACGAAAACGACTAAAATTTCCAAACAAATCTACATGATCTTATTGAAAGAACTATCTATGCATAAAAAATTTCATTTGGAGGAAAAATCCATGTCTTCAATTTTGTAGTTGTAGGAAGACGCCAGAAAAATTCAAACTTTTGCAATTTTCGAAAATTCATAGTTAACCGTGATATTTTGACCTATGCCACCTTTATAAGTGTATTTTGCTCTTATCTTACAAGAAATTTAAAGAAAAATATTTGGAACCGGTATGGAGAAAATTTTGAAAATGTCCGGGGAACGTCATGTAAAGTACCCCCATATTTTAAAGAATGTGTTCCAAACTTTCAAAGCTTCAATTAGAGCCATATAGACATATGATTCTTCAATTTGGAGAAGATCGTACGAATGGTTTAGGCGCTAAGAATATGCACAGATGGACGGGCAGTCAGACGGACGGACGCAAGGACGGACGAACGTTTTGCTTTCAATTGATTTTTTGGCATCACGGCCCCACAAAACAGGGATTCTGGCTACACCACGTGTTAGAGAATTTTTTCTCTCTTACTTTAGCAACTGGTTTTATGCTCTTTTTCACCACCAGAGCTCGGCACTGAATTTTTTTCTGCCGAAAATTCGCCGTTTTTTCGCGCAGCATTACATAACTTTCTCTATACTACGTATATTAATAGAGAATGTGCGTTTGTGTGTCGCATATAGACCGCAAAACTACTCGGCCGATTTCGCTGAAATTTTCATACTAAGTTAATATTAGCAGTGGGTGTGTTTAAAGAGTGGTTTGAAATAAAACTGACCTGTGGGGGCGTTGTTGATTTATTCGTTTATGAATCGTGTCAAGAGCCCCTGAACTCTATGCAATTCGACGCTCAGTCAATGATTAAACTTCTCTTCACTGCATACAAATATTCTATTCATGCGATTGTGAAATATCGGCCGAAATTATTACTTGAATCCCGGAAAATTAAATCAAATTTCTCCAAGATGTCATAGCGATTTGCACAGCATAGCGTAAAACGTGATTAACGATCACGTGACCAGTACTGCGTGAGTGTAATACATTACAATAGCTATGCGGGGGAATTTAGTATATTGTAGCGTTATACGAGAGAATTTTATTTGCTCATGAGCAGTGTGCGTGCTACTTTTTGGTAAACCATTTTATGTTGTATTTCAGCAGCATTAATACTGCTACTAGTCTATTGCTAAAATGTCGGAGTTAATAAACAGCAAATTAATTAATTAACTTCTCTGTAGGGTTGCAAGACGTCATTCGTTTTACAACTTACTGTTCATAAACTTCTTTTCAGTTATCTGTTATTTACGTGCAGCAAATACAATAATATCTTTCTGATATTATTGTAATTATTTATGTTGGAATTCAATCAATTTTATGAATCAAAACTGCAACCACCAATAAATTGTACCGCTAATCCCTATTGCCACCAAACCAGCGAAAAACTATTCAAGACCAGGCGATAAATCTTATTCGGTAAAATTCTGGAGATAAATAACTACAGTATTGTTTGCCTTTATAGATTAAGGAAAAAAATGTATTTGTCCATATTTTACGAGAGGAATAGTCGATTGGAAACACACACCAACACTATGTGGGAATGATGATTAATCTTTTAGCATAGGAGTGGGAAAGTCCAAGCAAGACATGACCGAATAATTTCGTTTCTCGTCAAAAACAGTGAATGGTACGGAACGTGTGGACGAAATATATTAAAATTTCTAAAGATATCTTCATTGAACGCAAAAACATACGCGAGCTAGAAGAGCGGAGGATCGAGAGCTCAACGTAAACACTGGGAGATTCACAAAAACAGAACGTACACACAACTAAAATCATTGGTTTGAAATGTTTGTTATGAACACTCCCGGACTTTCTTTTGTTAAGGTTTCGAAGCCCCGAACAGCAGTCCCTAAAAATCAATCCTCTTCACAAAGGAAGAGTGATATCCCTCCCAGTATTACGTTTCATACAAGATCTTTTGTGAAATGTTCATCTTTTGTAATTATTTTCCAATTTTTAATGAATATGTAAAAACGATACATTTGTAAGTGAAGCTGGTTGTTTTCGTCAGCCTTTTAAGTAAGCTTTAAACTTACTTTTTCTCACACTTGTTATGGATGTATGAACTGTAGAAACCAAATACGTTTCTGATGCATAATGATATTTTCCATTGCGTTGTCGAAGGCGAAATGTGGAATATTGTCTTCATGTGGGGATACGAGGATGCACATTAATCCTTGATCAATCTCTAAAAAGTGTTCATTTCAGTAGTAACAAGTCAGTATAATCTTTGCGGTAAGCTAGTCAGAGGAGACGTAGAAAAAACTTACATCATGCATTTATCTAAATTATAAAAAAATGCTTTTTAGTTTAGTAAAGAATTACAGAACCTACAATAATGAAGAATACTTTAAAGGATGTTTTGCATAATCGAATGACATGATAGAAATTCAAATGAAAATTAATCACTGAAATTTATTACTAAATATGATGAAATATTATTTAAAATACACATTTTTATATCAATTTTAGAATGATTTTTAGAAGAATTCTTTTTGCAGAACAACAACAAAATAATTCTTAAAAATAATGCATTTAAAAAAATATCGAGTACTCTACTCAATTCATCAATTCGACGACAAAACTGCCCTGCAAGTCCCGAATTGAAGGACCAGACACAGTTGGGTTCGTTGGCAACCTAGAATGTCTTTCTGTAGTGTCCAGTGAGTATAAAAGAAAAATGTGGAGGCATGGAGTGCTCGTGAAAGAGCAAAAACTTGTTTTGCGGTCGAAGGCGAATATTCTTATTCGTTTTGCTAAAGAAATTACGACGCAATAGGAATGTCGAAGAGGATGTCACGTTTTGTTCTCCTCAGAAGTGCCCATATATGCCCTCTTCATTGAATATCAGCTTGCTTTCTCTAGATTACCAGTTCCTCTTAATATATTGAAACATGCCCCTAACTGGTACAATTATTGGGCGATTCGTCGTAACCCGTTTCCAAATTTCTAGTAACATGAGCGCCAGGAAAAAGGTTACGATAATATTTTAACTATTATTACTCTGATAAAAAACTGAATATTATCCCACTAGCTGTGTTGATGGGTCACGTCAAAAATAATCGCTATTAACTATTAATAGCCGATTACCCGATCTGCCATCTATACAGAATGGCGAGGAATCTGAAAACAGAGATTATTTGATCTAGCTACTTATTAGCTTGAATTGGACAATGAAAATCATTTTATCTTTTTTTCAAGAGAAACTTAATGTTTATTTCTTATCAATGCAGCAAATTAAAATAAAAAAAAATTACATTGAAGAACTTTCTTGGTTCGAACCTTATACGGCGATTCTGGTCTTCGCATGCTCTTGATTGGGTACTCCCTCGAAAACACGCCTTCCCTTCTTGTATTTGAAGCTCCGAAGTCTCGCAGTCCAGTTACCACGAATCTTCTTCTCTTCTTTCTTGACGAACACCGCCGATTCACCGCTTCGCACCACTCAAATTGTTCCAGCTCCACTATATTAGTTCTGATGCCCGTTCTCACCGTATAAATATCTAGTGCTTTTATGCTTACACCGGACAGAAAAATCTCTCAGTTCTATCTTCCGTTTATAGCGAAAATATGCAAAGTCCTAACATGCACAAATTAATATATTTTCGAGCGAACTGCTCATCGTCACGACATGCGACCGAATGAATTTTTTCTCCCCTTTTTAAAAACCCATAATGCCTCGCCTTGCCTCCACGGTCAGATGTTTTTTTATCCTGGCAACCACGACGTCGTTACTAAGGCGCCATATTGCCTATTATTTGCCCTACCCATTTACGACAAATATTCTGTAATAAAACGTCCCCATATTGGTATGTCACAATATGAAATATATACAAACATTCACGTGTGTGTGTGTGTGTGTGTGTGTGTGTGTGTGTGTAAATGTCCGTTCCACAAAAACTTTCGAACAACAAACCGACAAGAAAGCAAAGAGGGGTTCGCAATCCACCTTATGCTTCCCACTGGCTGTGTTTAGCTCAGAGAAAGCGTTGTCGCTGTCTCTGCAGCGACTCTGTCCGGGAGATCCTAGGCTTCCAGTTCCGAGTATGGGGGATCTTTTACTCCAGCTTGTTAGGTCTAATTCAACCACATTCTGGGGAAGAATTATAACATCTGACTTCTCCGATAGGCAGTTTTTCGCGATTTCTCCGAACAGTAGCAGGCGAATGTCAGAGTAGTACCCTAACAAACGGTCCACGGACCGCACGCGATCTTTCCTTCCTCTTTCTTGTCCCATTCTCACCCCTTACACACACACACGTACACTTACATACACATGCACTACACTACTACACATGCCGGGAGACCAGACGAGAGCTTGTCCCGGCTAGGTCGGTGCACCACAGAGGGAGATACCTGGAGGTGAAATCCCAGGATGAGCTAAGTGTAGGTCGGTGCTGGATCTCACCATCCAGTAGGGGAGAATCACCGCCACCTTCAGGCATGAAAACATTCACTGCTTTAACCGGACTAAAGACCATAGCAGTTGACGTCGCCAGAAACATCAATCGTATGTTTCTCGAATTAGAAATGATGTAAATCACAATGCTTTAAGGCAACGATTTGAATTTGTTTCTAGTAACACAATTATCTCTGGTAATAATGTTTGGGATTCTTAGTGAGAGAAAATGTTTGTCGAAATCTCAGAATTTCAATCTTCTAGGCGACAAACACGTCGAAACAATATTATCCATGGCTGTAGGTCTCCGAAAGAAAATATTTTACTCATAAAAAATATTGTGCGGTTTTATGGTACAAATAAACGTCAGAACATTGTATTTGCTTGATGGCTACTGTTGTAATTTTAATAATCAATATTATCAGGAGTGGCGACCTGAATGGCCGAAGTGGCTAGAGCGTGTGCAGACTCAGCGGTTCGAGTCCCGCCGTGGGCATGGTTGTTTGTCCCTTGTCTTTCACGTATGTGTGTGTGTGTGTGTGTGTGTGTGTGTGTGTGTGTGTGTGTGTGTGTGCGTGCGTGTATGTGTGTGTGTGTTGTCGCGGAGGGCCTTGTGGGTCTGCTGACCATAGACAGAGGACCTCGAAATGTGTCTAGTTTAAATGTTAATACGTGTCCTCTTAATGGACGAAGTGGATACCCTGCGCGGATTGTCAAAAACGGGATATCACGTGAAGCTGGAAAAAGCCCCAGGAAGAAAGAAGAAAAAAAAGTGGTTTTGGCATAGTTCGGCAACAGGTAGTTTGCAATCGGCCGGTCGTTGGCCAAGCCATTCGATACGCGCAAGTGTTCTTGAGCTCGGAATCCCTTCTCACTCCTTCACCAACATTTGGTGATTTAAAAACACAAACTGTCTAAATAACCATTCCCCCCACTCCTCTCACTCTTAGCGAAATGAGGACCCCAGAGAAAACGCACGCGGATAGTAGCTCGCGCAGACACATTTGAGAAGCCGTATTTGAGTTGAGGTTACCACTGCAAGAAGGTGGCACACGATAGACAGAATAACGTACTCAACTCACATCACACTGAAGATTATGATTTTTTCTTCCACAATGCATGCCTATAGTGCCTTATATACTAACGATGTGTCCTAATTAAGAGAAAATACTTCAGAAGATGTTGGTTTATAAAATTTCATCGAAATTATCTTTCATATGATATTAGAGGTATGGATATAGCTTATGATCCATTTTATTGCCTCGCATTTTACACAAGATTTGCTGTAACTAATTGTATTATGTAGCTCGTATACTACCATAGGTTGACGACCTAGGTTTCAGAAACGCGAAGAAAAATAAATGTAACACTAAATAATCCGAAGTTCAAACATAATCAGTCAGAAAGACTCTTCAGCGCCAGGTGATAACAACTTCACAAATGCGTGACGCATGGTGCTCTTCAGCCCCATTACTTACCTAAATTTCAGAGCCCACCGGCGACCGTGAGTACACGTGCACCGGAACCTCCCCAGAGAAAGCGTCGAGCAACTCTTGCGGCGGCGGCGGGCGGCGGGGCACTGGGAGGACGCCGGCCCCAGAGGCTTTCCCCGCCCCCTGTTCCCCTCCCTCCCCTGCCCCCCTACCCGCGGCCACGGCTATTCCTCTCGCTCGCTCGCACATGCAGGCTCTCCGCGCCGCTCGAGAGCGGAAGGTTCGATCCATGCGGCGCACGGGGAGGAAGTGGACGCGTGGGAGAGGCCCGTGCGAGTCCGTTCGTGGCATTGACTTTGACGGAAGGTCAGCAACCAGTTTGGTCAATGGAAGCTGTGCGTACTAGTATACCACGCCTTCCGCCGGTGCGCTGTCAATCACGTTTTAATCGCACACGTTTTGTTGAAACTCCCCACCCATTTCGCTCGATGCGAGAGGTGTCGGGAGTTTCATTATTTTGTCGATAGTTTCTATTACACGGAAGTGGACATTTCTGGGTATCCGATTTTTTCAACAACGCTTCTTGCTATCATTTATTCTCAATTTGTTAAATGTAATAATCCCTAATGTTAAATGTTAATCCCTAATGTTAATAAAGGGAGAGGAGGTAAATATTCCCGGTCTCGAGAAAAGTGCGAGTATGATACATACTCGATTCAGTACATTTTTTGTTGGTTAGAATGGATACGCTAGTTTAGGTATCGAATTAGTTCGAATTTCAGAATTTAATAATGAAAGTACTTGTTATGAAAATATGAATTGAAAGTAAGCACACTTCAAATTTGATTTTAGTTGTCCTAACTTGTTTCAATAATCGTTGTCATAATTATTTGCTCCAACTGTATATTTATTTAATATATTTTGCAAGTCAATATTTTCAATATGTTTCGTGCTGTCAAAGAGAACGTGCTAATATGTGCCTTTGTCAAGCGGAAACTAGCCTCAAGGTCGTCATGTTTCCTAATTCCTGTACTGTTTATGTTAATTAAAAAAACAATAAAATATTTTTAACTGGCTTTGCCTTCTTTCCTATAGTAATGAAAAATAATGCTAATGCTTGCAGTGCGTGAAAAGTGTGTCTGATGTTACTTAACATGCAGAGACGGTGGAACGGGTTTTTGAGATATAGAGTGAAACGAAAGCAACAAAGTGAAAGAGTGAATCAAAAGTGTAAAAGTAACGTGCACAACTGCAACTAAATATATGCAGAAATTAAATAAAATTTTCCATACATTAAATATTATTTCTACAGCTCAATATATTTAATGCAATGTATCAATACGGCAACAACCCTATTTAACATCAGGCTGACTCCTGCACGCTCAAACGCACAAATAAATTCCTTATTTTTAATCCAATAATTATATTTAGATAGTCGGTACAAGTATTATTAATTCTGAAACAAGCATACTAAAAATTGATCAAATACATGGAAATAAATTTCTAATTGATAGCCTTAACCTCAGTGATGCATTACAATTTTGACGTACAGAATATTTGGAGAACGTCTGTTGATCTCGCATAACAATGCATTCTACAACAAAATTTGATTTTTCTATTATGTTTACTTCTTTTCCGTTGCCCATAAAGTGTGCTTTGTCGGGGTATATTATTGTACCACATCGGTATTGAAGCTCGTCAGCATTCGAACGTTAATTTTAAAAAAATTCTCGGAAAAGTTTTTTAATTACAAAAAATGAATTAAAATTTTCAAAATTTTAGTTCTCACTTTTAATTAAGTTATGTATATCCCATTATACTTGTATGACTTGAATTAACATTCTAAACATTACAATAATCTAATTTTCTTTATCGGCATTTTGACCGGTTCCTTGGGTTCACTGGCCTCCTAGTGGCTTTCGGTCCATTCAGAAACAACGGAAAATTTTCGGAAACAACAAATCCCAATGTTTGTGAATAGACCTGCTGTTGGCCATGACCTCATTTTACCATTCTTTTGTCCTTCAACCGTCATGCCTCGGAACAAGCATATTCGTTATAAAACGTTTGTTCGTATTACGCCTCCTTATTGGTTCGATTAGGAATAGTTGATCTCATCTGTCGAACCTAATTTCTCTAAATTTTGTCAATGGCTCGTCACAATCATGTTTTATCCATATTTAAATTTAGATATTACTATATTTCCTTTTTACGTATTAAAACTATTCCTAACCTGACCAGTTTGGTGCTTGTATTCCAACATGTCTATACTTACTCTTCAATCCATAGTTTTTTCTGAAAACGTGATTGGTAATGGTAGGAATGGTACTCGTTACTGTGCCTTTATTTCGCCAAACCCGTGAATACTTTTAATAGAAAGGCTTTCTAAGCTTCACGACGAGCACTTTTTATTGATCTTTAAACAGATGATTGTGCAATGACGACGCCGCGCGCTCGCACGCGCGTGTGTGTGCAATATGCAACTTAACCGCAGCACCTTCCTGCCGTTTCAGCGCTTGAAAACATCGCGTCATTTTCTTCCGGCCGAGTTAACGGTTGTTAGCGGAGAAAGTGGAGAGGGCATAGCCAGTACTCAGCGCATGCGTTCACAGAGGACCGGAAGTACGCTGTTTACTTTCGACAGCCTCGTTGCACGAGCAGGTATAACCTGTTCAGGATAAGTAGAAAAAGAAGATAACATACTAATTGTCTGAATGAGCCCCTTAGAACTCTTTAAAATTCAGTCTGCCGTGAAGTTGCTCGTTGCCTATATGTTGAGTATATTCTCACCTGAGGAATGTCATAAAATAATGAGAAAACACATTAAATAGTACACAGACTTTTAGATCTCAGAAAAAAATGATATGAATAGTAAACACATGCTTAAAAGCCATTCACATGATTGCTGTTAGTCTTCTTCCACTGCGCTTTGAGTCCTGCCGTTGCTTCGTCGATTCATTTACGAATTAGTGATATTTTGTTGAACATTTTGTCAAAACTTATTCAAGTTGGAAACGTGTACCCAATACAGATATCTATTATTTCAACACAGGTCATAGGAATCATTTTTTATTTATTCATTAATTTATTTCCGGGAATATCCCTTACAAAAATCGGGTTGTCAGTATCAGGTATCGGGTCAACATCAGGTATCTGTGTTTTCATCGGGTGTCGGAATCAATAGCTCACTTCAATATATGCACATATAATCCACGTATACTTGTACGTTGTTTTACAATGCATTGCAATTAGGCATTAAAAATTAAAATCCCTAAAAAGTTCAGCAAATAAACGGTAATGTATTTGCATCGCCCAAAGCTCTTGCCAAAGCCCTTGCCCAAAGCTCTTGCGCAGCTTTGCCGCCAAACACCTCTTTAAACAGTGCTGTGGGGGAAGCCTAGCTTAGACTAATAGTAGTACCGGCTGCTCAACAATCCTGGATAGCCGCGATCGCTAAGTCTGCAGGGATGTAGCCTGCCTCGTGCCTGAGAGGTCGCGGGCTCGAATCCCGACCGGCGAATGGACATTTGTGTGTAACCGCATACGAGTATGCGAGTTCTGTTTACCAAACTTTACGAAACGAGTGTTAATTTCAGTTATCGCTAATGTATTATCTCTAATCTTGGTAGTTGAAAAGCAAACTTAAATAAGTAAAAATATCCAAGAGAATACATAAAAAAAGAGATCAAGATCATTCAAGGAAAAAAACAAGAGATAAGAGTAATTTTGTCATCTACTTAAAAACCCGTTGATGGATAGTTTATGTAGGTGAAAGGAGTCCCTTTGTGTACGGATCTTGAAAGACAGAGATCAGTCTTCCACATTTCACAGCAAAGCAAAATTCGTCAGAAGAATTCTGGTTCAAATAAATGTGGCGAATAATGCTATAAGTGGTATTAAAAAAATACATAACATATTGAATTAATATTTTGTTTGTTAATTGATGAAGGTATTCAGTTTATTCAGAAGGTCCCGGGTGATCGTGCCGTGTGACCTAAACTGGAGAATGTTTAAAAACTCTTGCGCTCTATTACATTGCGTCATTTAAACATAAGATCATCTGTGTCGATTACTTCGAGCGGTCGGAGGAGTTGCTCCACATCTGCTTTAAGACCTTACGTTTCTCGCAGTCGACATTCACACAGAATGACGCTGAAAATTAACCAAACCCAATGCACCCGTCGCTCTAAATCCGGGTCTGGAGATTACAGTATTACATGCGATCAAAATGTGGGATGTATGTATTTTTCAAGGAATATGAAGATTTTGTCAATAAATTGTGTGTGTAAAAAGTGAACAACCATTATTATCTCAATGTTTTATTTCATTGGTAGTTTGCAAACTTACGTGATTTTTATACATAAATTATGAGGTGAGAGAATCAGGAAGAATAATTAGCGAAGTGCAATTCAAGTAGCAAATCTAAGTTATTCTACATCAGATTTAATTTCGTAAGAAACATAGTTAAAACATTGAATCATAAAACATTAATTCCGTTTCATTTGCACAGTCTAAGCACTGATTTTAAATGCCAAATTTGTGTCAATAAAACATTAGGCATTGCGAAATTAGATAAGTATGGACTTCAGAAAACCTTTTCCCAACTAAAAACTATTAGTCACTAAAATTGGATAATTATATTACCAAACTCGTCATTATATACTGATACATTTGTCACTCAAAGAATTTGTTCAATGCATCATCATTCTTTCTGAAGACATGCATATTCATTGTGATATCGAAAGAAGGCGACATGAAATTTCGTTGCATATTTCTAATTTATTTTAATAATCAATAATAAAATAATAATAAATAGTTATTAAAATTTGGAATTAATTCAATAATAATTATTAATAATTCGTAGTAATAAATTATATTTTTATTATTATTTTCTAAAAATGAGGTATGCGATTTTAGGACGAGTTTTATAGTATAGGTTGGAGGCAGAACATCGAATATAGTTTTGGAAATTCTGTCGGAATCTGATGGTGTAGGTCCTCGTATTTTTAATGGGATGTATTATTAAATAAAACACTCAAGCCATCAACCGAGTGATAAAAGTTACAAACACTAGCAACATACAAATACAGATTTTCAAATCGGCTTGAGTGGCTCAGGATTGATGTCACTGCAGTGCTTCTGATGTCTAGGGTTTGAGTTCCGATGTTGATAGTATTTTTGACATTTTCAGATGGCTAGGTCGAATTCAGCCCCTGCCTGGAAGATAATTCTAGGAGTCAGTTATTCTTATCGGTTGTTTTCCGTGGTTTCTCCAATCAACACCAGGTGAATGCTGAAACAGAACACTAACAAACGAGCCACTGACAGCGTGCGATCTTTCTTTCCTCACCCTTTACTTACGCACATTTACGCTTACATGCAATACACAACCACACGTGTCGGGAGCTTATGGAGTGATCCGTCTAGGGCTGTGCCCTGCTGGTGGGAGATGCCTGGTTGGGGAACATCCCGCGAGCCGACTCGTAGGTCGGCGCCGAATCTCACAATCCAGCGGAGTAAGAGCACCGCCACCTCCCGATGATAAAACATGCGCTACATTATTTACGGGACAAATGGTTTTACCAGTTGACTTACCCAGAATCACTAATCAATCAAATGCTTTCAAACAACTAATATTTCATCGTATATTTTCTCAAAAATTTATTTTTGATTTAAGTTTGATGTCGAATCACGTGGAGCTCGGAGCCCTTCGAATCTTTTGTCGTTACAGTGACTTGAAACCGGCTGTGAGGGTGATCGAGATTCGAACTCCGGTGACGTGTGTGGAAAGCGAGAGTGCTGGCAGATACAACACAAGAGCTCTGCTCTCGAGATTCGTGTTCATGATGAAACCTCCTGAATGCAACAGGTTCCATGAACGTAGTTTAACAAGGAATGTTACATTTTCACTGTAACGATTCTCGATATACGGAAAATATATAAAATACAAATAAAGTATTTATTATAAGTGTCGATATTACAGCCCCAAATATCACAAATATTCTTACAATTATGCGGTTAGTTTTCCGTAATGAAAGAATGCCGGATAATCAATTAACATATTATCCCCGGTGTAATTGCACAAGTGAATTCTGTAGATTTTCTCTTTTTTCTTCAATGCATTGAACCGAGGAGATTTTGTAAAATAAATAATTAAGAGATTTTGCAAGAATTTCGCCTTTATTGCGAGAATACGGTAATTTCATTTTCAAAGCACTTTGTCACGAAAAAGTATTGAATTTTGAGTCCCAATAATTCAATTAATGAAGAAAATTGAAATTGTTTTAATTAATCTTTTATCAATACGAAAAATTCATGTTTGTAAGAATCCGGAACTACTTATACAAGGATAACGAAATAAGAAATGGCAAAAACGAAAATCTTGGAACAGGATTGCGGTCTAATATGATGACGGTAATGAACAATATGAGTAGCGAACATAATCTTTGAAATATTTTCGTCCATTAATAATGAACTACAGCAGAGGGATCTGCGAATGAGAGCTGTCGTGCTTTTCCTGACCCTGGTTTACTTCCTCTTCCGCCAACTTTTTTGCCCAAAACGTCACAGCCACATCCGTCGCGTTGTTACATTACATTCTATGTATTTCGCTCGTATTTTTATTAGTTACGTAATTGAACTTGGCACATGTGTTTCAAGTGCATGCTTGTTTTATTTAGCATACTGACTTTCCGCTAAATGTCACTTAAATGTCGATATCAAAGAAGCATGGTTATTTCAAATTGTATTGATTAATTATTTGTTGTTAATTTATGTGTACTTACTACACAATTAATATTATATTTACAAATAATTATCCAAGGACAAATTGATTGGCATAATTCTTAGCCGGTTGCCTCTTGGATATTCTGAAAGTATTCTAGAAAATACTTATTTTTTATAGTTTTGCTGCATGAATGAGCCGCGTATTGTCATAGAATCGTGTAAAGTACGTTGTCAGGGTAGACAAGTAAGAAAGAGTTCTCTGATGTAAGGAGATACTGGTATACTAAAAAAAGACGAGTAAAATTGTATGATTACAGTAAATTGTATGTTACAGTGATAATGACGTAGGTGTTAATTTATGGATACGTACCAAATTGAAGTATCACACTACATTGTCTGCAAGAGAAGTACAATGGATATTTCTAATATTAGGTTTCAATGCGACTACGAGTACTTGGTGAAACGCAGTGAATTACTGTAGTCTATTTTCAACATTCACATGAACCGTTTCGACTCAGTTCATCCGACTGACAAAAATTAAACCTAATTTTGTAATGAAACATAAATTAAACAAATATTTTAATAGACAGGCTTTCATGTAGCTTTCTAAGCTTGAAAATGGACGAACCAGGTCCCCGTAATTTGTGTAGAATTGATTTTTATTTTGAAATTGCAAAACACAACTAAAACTTTAAAGTACCCACCTGACGCATAGCTAGTATACACCAATTAGAGAAAAATTAATTCTTTGAAAACGCTGGCGGCTTTTGCAATTTATCACATTAGCTCAAACATTATTCATAAAGCGGCAAAATGCTTTCTTCTGACGAGAAAAACGCTTAGTGACGAAGCGGCTATCTTTTGTTAGTTCTCTCTCTCTCTCTGACGTTTTCACCTATGGTTTTCACATCCTTTGGAACCGTTCTCTCAACGACAATAATTTGAATTGATTTAGCATATTATTATTATTATTATTATTATTATTATTATTATTATTATTATTATTATTATTATTATTATTATTATTATTATTATTATTATATTACAATAGGAATTATTCTCACTTTGCTAGCATTCCATTGATCCACGTACTTAGTCTTCTTTACTATGGATTTCAATTGAAGATTGGAAGGATTTGGAATTGAGATATCGAAAATATCGAATTGCCTGTGTTCTTTATTGAACAGAACAATATCAGGTCGATTTCAGATGACAGTTCTGTCTGTGAGAATCGTTCTGTCCCAGTTCAGCTGATAAGAATAATTCTCGAAAACACACTCTCTCAAGTGCGGAACTCGTGCTTCGGATGATAACAAGTACTTCTGGGCCAATTCTTGAGGTATTATTATTATTATTATTATTATTATTATTATTATTATTATTATTATTATTATTATTATTATTATTATTATTATTATTATTACTATTATTGTAATATTCCATTCAAACCCTTTGGGGCAAAAGCCTCCTGAAGTTTCAGCGGCAGCTGAAAGCAACAGCACATGCATCTGCGACAGCAGAACATGTGTCAGTTCAGCCACTTCCGATTATAGGAATTGGTAACATTTCTTTAAACCCTTGAGTACAGTTTCCACTTATATGTACTTACACACATGAAGTTTTCGCAGATGCATTGTCCTACCACAGTTCTTTATCTATGTCAGTCTGTTAAATTTTAGTTATTCCACTAAATTTCTGTTTCCTATCACGTACTACTAACTACTAACCTCAAACATGAGCTTAATTAACTATTTTCACAGATTATTATTTTCTAATAACTATACTGGAAATAACATAACGAATGATGACCAATTTTGTTGTTATAATTATTCTCCTTGGAAATAACATAACGAATCATGACCAATTTTGTTGTTATAATTATTCTCCTTTTCTCTTCCACCATAACTTGTCTTGAGCTACTATAATTGGAATGCGAACCGAAGACTATCCCGAAATTTAACGGACATCCGATCCTAGAACAAGTACTACTATCATTTATACAAAAGACAAAACTTTGAGCAACACAAACCTTTTTCATTTCGGACTTCCTTGTGATCCTTAGCCTATGAATAATAATAATTTAAGAAACTCCAGAATAATGAAATTTTTTTCCTATCAGTATACTCTCGGCGCACCATGCATACTCTCGTAGTACTAAGGAACATTAAAGGCGGATATTGCCTCTCAAGGCACGGGGAAAGCGTCCGCTATAGAGTGTGACTTCAACAGTCAGAAAGTGGCTTCTGGACTACGCCAAGAGTAACATCCGTATGGCGGCAGGCCGTTGCCGCAATGTTGAATAGAAGCTGTCAATCCCATTTTTTCTTCAGGAATATGTTCAGGAGGTCCGGTACGCTCTCATACATTAAATGTATAGAAAGCGATTCAAAATTGCTTCCAGATTCCCAAAGTTAAGATTGTTGATATCCATGATAATATAATTTTTGTGAAATGAAATGTGAAAATGGCCATTATTTTGAAAATTTTGGAGATAGGTTATGCTGGCAACATGAAAAGTCAGAGGCGTATGTACTACATTGCCTTAAGATAGAATGCATTACCCACATTAATGTGCTATGCTTTGCCGCACAATAATGTACCTAGCGTGCGTATGTGCAACGTGAGACACTAGAGATGTCAAGTGCACAATCATGCGTTCGGAATTATGAAAAGATAAGTGTGCATAGACAATGTAATGTGGGTATCTTTTGTTGTTTACCCGGAATATTGCTTTGCTAAGGGAATTTTTCTCTTTCATAGCGTCGACCAGGCGTTCTGTGACCGTATGTATCGAAAGTTCTGTCTCCCCGAGGCCCGTCATTGATTTCTTCTTCTACTATGATTTTCTCCCTCATACGTCACATATAGTTTTTTGACTGTTTTTGACTAAATAAATAAAAAAATACTCTGGAGGAATAAGCTCACGACTTCGCAAGTACATAATACACCCAAAGCACCTCCCACAATCGACTTAGCATAGGAGCACATTGGCAGAAAAAGATCATTAAACTTGCTTAACTTCATCTTTATTAACGAATATTTAAAGTGTCTACAACTTGTACAGATTATATGAATATACAAGTTAGCTAAACAAAGCATTTGTACAATGAAATTTTCACGCAAAACTTTCTCTGGTGTTCATTGGCGTGGCACGTTTCTCTGATTGCCGTGTCCACTCTTGGTAACTATCAAACATTACTTGAGCAATAATATATTGTACTAGTCTGCATTTTCACATTTACGTTCATGGAATCCGCAATCAGACAATAACATATAATGGCAAGTCATTTATTTGTAAAACTAGTATAACAAATAAATCTATTCTTAATATACAATATTCCGATTGCAAATTGGTTAAAAGGAATTACAGTTAAAATTTAACAAACCCGGTGTATGAAGAGAGCATTTAACTTCTCATTATGGTAAAGAATATTGTATATAATATTTTTCAATATTTGTCAAATATAGAAACCGGCGCTAGAAAATGTCTCTCTGACTCATTGCAGCGCGTAAGGCGCCGCGTTCTGTGCATGCGTAGCAGATATATTCCTAAACTAAAAACATATCTCTCCGATCTCTCTCAACTCGAGCCGTTATTACGACACGACGGGACTGTCAGTTTTCAATTCGACACTGAGAGAAAGTTGGTTTTTTCGCGCTAAATCACCAGAGACATTCTCTAGTGCCGGTTCCTATACATGTAATCCTGAAAATTGTTTGAGAATACGTCAATATTTGCAAGATAGAAGAAAAGATTAGTCTTTAATTGATGGATTTTTGTTGGCGTGTTATTTTAAGGCAGGTGTTTATTCTGCGTATTGACAGGAGTAGGCTGACGGACGTAACATGTGTAAGACTGTCCATACTACGCGAGCACCGCTAGAGCCTGCACCACCACGATTAGGAGACATGCGTTACAGAATAAATTGGTTAGGGCGGCTCAGGACACTTTTAGTACACAAATCCATACTAGTCTTGTTGAAGTGAATGGTCCGGATGTGGTTTCAAAGCAAATGCTTACACGACCCTATAACAGTTTCTGTGGCAATTGAACATTTGGTTTGGATGCTAATGAATTGAACAGAGGTATTGAATAATTGTGTTTCGATTTACTCCATAAATGTCTTAAACATAAATCCACGAATCCTCTTTACGGACACCTTACCTTAAAGGCCATATTCTTGGTGATATCATATACTCTGTATCATTGTTTTTTTTATTCTGTATGGGATATAGCATCCAATATCATTCCTCGCATGCTCAAAACACGAATGTGTGTTTTGTTAGTTTTGATAAAAAGACATTTGAAACTTTGACGCCCAAGTAAAATACATTTTTGAAAAGTAGCCTATTTGAATATTTGTACTGTTTAACTGAAACATTATTTAGCCGGGAAACGTTCTCAACGAGCAAATTAATGCGAATGTTTGTGACGAGTGTTGAAACAGTTATTTTCATTTAATCAGATAAGAATTATAACTAATTCAAAATTAACGAATTTGGTTCATACATTGCATTATACTTTTTTGACAAGCAGTCTGGTTTTGTTAATTGCGGAAGTTGCAGATTCGTGATGTAAGTTTTGTATAGACGTAAATGACAAGACACAAAATCAATATGTGTCAAATTTGTTTTTAAAGCATAAAAAATTAATCAAAATTTGTACTTTCATGGGAAATGGCTTGCTGGAATTCACCAAAGAATAAAGATACATTCTTGTCTCTTCCACAACATAGATGCAAGCAATTCACTAAGCACAAAGTTTCTATTTTGTCACATTCCTGGTTTTGGCATACGGGTGACGATATAAACATTCATCAACAGTATTTTCAAAAATAAAAACAAGGATAATGTAAAAATTTCATAAACAATATTGCTCAAGAAATTGTTAAAAAAATCACATATAATATAATAAAATAAAAAGTAATAGAAGCAAAGTCGCTGCCGAAGCTCAGTCGATGTCGAGCTTCTTGAAGGAGCCTTCGACGCCGAAGAGGTCTCCAGCACTGCGTGCGCGCCCCGGCCGCCTCGACTCCTCCACTCGCCGCTGCTCCTCGGCCGCGAAGTAGGCGGCGTTGGCCAGCAGGCGCGGCAGCGTGTGCTCTGCAACACAACAGCACAGGTCAACTGACGAGGCAGCTGAGGATAGGTTAAAGAAGACTTTGGATGCGAAGTAGGCGGCGTTGGCCAGCAGGCGCGGCAGCGTGTGCTCTGCAACACAACAGCGCAGGTCAACGGGCGAGACAGCTGAGGATAGGTTAAAGAAGACTTTGGATGCGAAGTAGGCGGCGTTGGCCAGCAGGCGCGGCAGCGTGTGCTCTGCAACACAACAGCGCAGGTCAACGGGCGAGGCAGCTGAGGATAGGTTAAAGAAGACTTTGGATGCGAAGTAGGCGGCGTTGGCCAGCAGGCGCGGCAGCGTGTGCTCTGCAACACAACAGCACAGGTCAACGGGCGAGGCAGCTGAGGATAGGTTAAAGAAGACTTTGGATGCGAAGTAGGCGGCGTTGGCCAGCAGGCGCGGCAGCGTGTGCTCTGCAACACAACAGCACAGGTCAACGGGCGAGGCAGCTGAGGATAGGTTAAAGAAGACTTTGGATGCGAAGTAGGCGGCGTTGGCCAGCAGGCGCGGCAGCGTGTGCTCTGCAACACAACAGCACAGGTCAACGGGCGAGGCAGCTGAGGATAGGTTAAAGAAGACTTGGATGCGAAGTAGGCGGCGTTGGCCAGCAGGCGCGGCAGCGTGTGCTCTGCAACACAACAGCACAGGTCAACGGGCGAGGCAGCTGAGGATAGGTTAAAGAAGACTTTGGATGCGAAGTAGGCGGCGTTGGCCAGCAGGCGCGGCAGCGTGTGCTCTGCAACACAACAGCACAGGTCAACGGGCGAGGCAGCTGAGGATAGGTTAAAGAAGACTTTGGATGCGAAGTAGGCGGCGTTGGCCAGCAGGCGCGGCAGCGTGTGCTCTGCAACACAACAGCACAGGTCAATGGGCGAGGCAGCTGAGGATAGGTTAAAGAAGACTTTGGATGCGAAGTAGGCGGCGTTGGCCAGCAGGCGCAGCAGCGTGTGCTCTGCAACACAACAGCACAGGTCAATGGGCGAGGCAGCTGAGGATAAGTTAAAGAAGACTTTGGATGTGAAATAGGCGGCGTTGGCCAGCAGGCGCGGCAGCGTGTGCTCTGCAACACAACAGCACAGGTCAATGGGCGAGGCAGCTGAGGATAGGTTAAAGAAGACTTTGGATGCGAAGTAGGCGGCGTTGGCCAGCAGGCGCGGCAGCGTGTGCTCTGCAACACAACAGCACAGGTCAACTGGCGAGGCAGCTGAGGATAGGTTAAAACAGACTTTGGATGTGAAGTAGGCGGCGTTGGCCAGCAGGCGCTGCAGCTTGTGCTCTGATACACATCAGCACAGGTCAATGGGCGAGGCAGCTGAGGATAGGTTAAAGAAGACTTTGAATGCGAAGTAGGCGGCGTTGGCCGGCAGGCGCAGCAGCGTGTGCTCTGCAACACAACAGCGCAGGTCAACGGGCGAGGCACCTGAGGATAAGTTAAATAAGACTTTGGATGTGAAATAGGCGGCGTTGGCCAGCAGACACGGCAGCGTGTGCTCTGCAACACAACAGCACAGGTCAATGGGCGAGGCAGCTGAGGATAAGTTAAAGAAGACTTTGGATGTAAAGTAGGCGGCGTTGGCCAGCAGGCGCGGCAGCGTGTGCTCTGCAACACAACAGCACAGGTCAACTGGCGAGGCAGCTGAGGATAGGTTAAAGAAGACTTTGTATGTGAAATAGGCGGCGTTGGCCAGCAGGCACGGCAGCGAGTGCTCTGCAACATAACAGCACAGGTCAATGGGCGAGGCAGCTGAGGATAGGTTAAAGAAGACTTTGAATGCGAAGTAGGCGGTGTTGGCCAGCAGGCGCGGCAGCGTGTGCCCTGCAACACAACAGCACAGGTCCATGGGCGAGGCAGCTGAGGATAGGTTAAAGAAGACTTTGGATGCGAAGTTGGCGGCGTTGGCCAGCAGGCGAAGCAGCGTGTGCTCTGCAACACAACAGCACAGGTCAATGGGCGAGGCAGCTGAGGATAAGTTAAAGAAGACTTTGGATGTGAAATAGGCGGCGTTGGCCAGCAGGCACGGCAGCGAGTGCTCTGCAACACAACAGCACAGGTCAATGGGCGAGGCAGCTGAGGATAGGTTAAAGCAGACTTTGGATGTGAAGTAGGCAGCGTTGGCCAGCATGCGCGGCAGCGTGTGCTCTGCATCACAACAGCACAGGTCAACTGACGAGGCAGCTCAGGATAGGTTAAAACAGACTTTGGATGTGAAGTAGGCAGCGTTGGCCAGCAGGCGCGGCAGCGTGTGCTCTGCATCACAACAGCACAGGTCAACTGACGAGGCAGCTCAGGATAGGTTAAAACAGACTTTGGATGTGAAGTAGGCGGCGTTGGCCAGCAGGCGCTGCAGCTTGTGCTCTGCTACACATCAGCACAGGTCAATGGGCGAGGCAGCTGAGGATAGGTTAAAGAAGACTTTGAATGCGAAGTAGGCGGCGTTGGCCGGCAGGCGCAGCAGCGTGTGCTCTGCAACACAACAGCGTAGGTCAACGGGCGAGGCACCTGAGGATAAGTTAAATAAGACTTTGGATGTGAAATAGGCGGCGTTGGCCAGCAGACACGGCAGCGTGTGCTCTGCAACACAACAGCACAGGTCAATGGGCGAGGCAGCTGAGGATAAGTTAAAGAAGACTTTGGATATAAAGTAGGCGGCGTTGGCCAGCAGGCGCGGCAGCGTGTGCTCTGCAACACAACAGCACAGGTCAACGGGCGAGGCAGCTGAGGATAGGTTAAAGAAGACTTTGTATGTGAAATAGGCGGCGTTGGCCAGCAGGCACGGCAGCGAGTGCTCTGCAACATAACAGCACAGGTCAATGGGCGAGGCAGCTGAGGATAGGTTAAAGAAGACTTTGAATGCGAAGTAGGCGGTGTTGGCCAGCAGGCGCGGCAGCGTGTGCCCTACAACACAACAGCACAGGTCCATGGGCGAGGCAGCTGAGGATAGGTTAAAGAAGACTTTGGATGCGAAGTTGGCGGCGTTGGCCAGCATGCGAAGCAGCGTGTGCTCTGCAACACAACAGCACAGGTCAATGGGCGAGGCAGCTGAGGATAAGTTAAAGAAGACTTTGGATGTGAAATTGGCGGCGTTGGCCAGCAGGCACGGCAGCGAGTGCTCTGCAACACAACAGCACAGGTCAATGGGCGAGGCAGCTGAGGATAGGTTAAAACAGACTTTGGATGTGAAGTAGGCAGCGTTGGCCAGCATGCGCGGCAGCGTGTGCTCTGCATCACAACAGCACAGGTCAACTGACGAGGCAGCTCAGGATAGGTTAAAACAGACTTTGGATGTGAAGTAGGCAGCGTTGGCCAGCAGGCGCGGCAACGTGTGCTCTGCATCACAACAGCACAGGTCAACTGACGAGGCAGCTCAGGATAGGTTAAAACAGACTTTGGATGTGAAGTAGGCGGCGTTGGCCAGCAGGCGCTGCAGCTTGTGCTCTGCTACACATCAGCACAGGTCAATGGGCGAGGCAGCTGAGGATAGGTTAAAGAAGACTTTGAATGCGAAGTAGGCGGCGTTGGCCGGCAGGCGCAGCAGCGTGTGCTCTGCAACACAACAGCGCAGGTCAACGGGCGAGGCACCTGAGGATAAGTAAAATAAGACTTTGGATGTGAAATAGGCGGCGTTGGCCAGCAGACACGGCAGCGTGTGCTCTGCAACACAACAGCACAGGTCAATGGGCGAGGCAGCTGAGGATAGGTTAAAGAAGACTTTGAATGCGAAGTAGGCGGCGTTGGCCAGCAGGCGCAGCAGCGTGTGCTCTGCAACACAACAGCACAGGTCAATGGGCGGGGCAGCTGAGAATAAGTTAAAGAAGAGTTTGGATGTGAAATAGGCGGCTTTTGCCAGCAAGCGCGTCAGCGTGTGCTCTGCAACACAACAGCACAGGTCAATGGGCATGGCAGCTGAGGATAGGTTAAAGAAGACTTTGGATGCGAAGTAGGCGGCGTTGGCCAGCAGGCGCGGCAGCGTCCGCAGTTGACGATAGGGCAAAGATGGCTTGCGGCTAGGCACTCGTGCTGAATGAGATGTTATCGAAATGATGCCTTTCACTGCAAATTTATGATCTTTAAAATTATTAGTTGCACTGTAAAATATACAAATTGCATATTATAGAATAGTTGTTCATCTTAAAACATGTGATGCTGCGTAAGACAGTAAAATGCGAATGATAACAAAAATGGAATAAAATAAAACATTAACCTTATTGTGATCAAAGTAAGTTTATTATTTTGATTATTAAGCAGTTCCTACCTCACGCCACGACGAGAAACGAATTGTTTACATTGTTTTTTAATGTAGTATTTGTGTTTCACCTTTGTCAATAAAAACCTTTAATTTTATTTTTTTATTAATTTTAATTATCAATTCAATTAATATGAATTATTCGTCTCAAACCAATGTTTTCAAAATTTCTTGAGGCCCCAATCAAGTTTTTTACTGTGTTTGCTGCGTGTCTGTCTGCAAATATTCAATTCCTGGCGGCAATTGTGATAAAACTTTTATGATTTTCGCATCAAACGGATTTGCAACAATTTTAAAATATCTAACCAAGGTCTTAAAAAATCTAAATCTAATATTTTGCTTTTTAATTCTGTTCACGCCGTCATGTATGCGCTCATTACCCCTTTGAATGCCTAAAATGAATGATAAGTTGTGTTGTTCCCGTCTTGGGCTCGAGAGTCAACGTTTGTAGTCGTATGCGTTCAACCTCCTTACAATACTTTACAGATGCCTTTTCCCTGCCGCCAAGAGACCTCTATTCCCTGAACGGTACAACGCAGCTCGCGAGCGAATTTCTATTCTCATGGGAAACGACCCGATGCAGTCATTCCGCGAGCCACTTGCACAGCGAGCGAGCAAGTAGTGCAGACCTGCGTTATACAGAGGCCGAGAGGACGGCGGATGATTGAGATTTAATCAGCAGGATATTGTTAAGGATATCAAAAACTGTGATTTTCAGGGGAGATAGCGTACACTCTCAAACGAAAGGGTAGGGAAACTTCAATACACTTCTGTAAACGCCCTGTACACAAGCTCAAGAAGTTGGTAGTTGAAGAATGGGTATACGATGAAGGAACATTTCTGACGAGAAATCCGCCTTGTCGGCCACTAGCTGGGCAGGATGCTGTTCTCAGCTTACGTGCAACTACGAATCAAGCTGGGTATGAGAAATGAGCTCTACGTTTGAAGGGTGTTGATGAAGGGGGTTCATGGAAGTCTCTTTTTTCCCTATAGAATTGAATTCTGGTGATTCCCAGATCTCTTCCCGCTCCGAATCGTGTATGAATATGAAGAATGAATGTGACTGTTCGCAAACCAGGGGGGAAACATTCCGTAATAGGCTTAAGGGCTGCAATGTACACGCCACCTTGTCACCATCAAACCTCCCTATTTGTAAGAGGATTCAAGAGGCGGCTCGAGCTTATGAGCATCAAGCGGCAGCCTTAATGGGCTCACGTATGACAGCGGAGTTTCGGAGTGGAGGCTAGAGTTAAGGGACTCAATGGGTAAAAAGGCAGTGGTATTGACTGGGAACGTGAAGCGTCAACGGATAACGAAAAGGTGAAGTAGACCAAAACTGCCCATTGATGGTGAAGTTGATAAGTTTGTTTTTTAGTAGATTAATTAGCTAATCTGTCATATTTATTACATCAAAGTCTAAATTTTTATCTCTTTGTGCAAGTGTTTCTGGCGATATCTTCGAAAGAAAATTCATTGTGAAGCACTAGTTGCGTTTTGTAAATAATATTTCAGCTATAGAACGGGTTTATTATGTCTTAAATTTGTCATGCAAATAAAATTGCAATACTCTATTAATTATTATTTTTGTAATGAAAAATGTTTCTTTTAGGACAAGGAAGAACAAAAATCTAACTGAAGTTTTTATAATTTTTAGTCAGGTAGGACAGTGGAAGCTTACCATAACATTTATGTATATAGTGTCTTCCAGAGGTTTTAAAATATGACCATGCAAGAGTAATAGAAATAAATTTTACTTTCGTCGAGTTATGATAAAAATGGGGGAACTTATGCTACTCACAAAACCATTGATTCTACGATATGGGAACATGGGACACTCATAAGTATCTGTGGCAATTCCATTAATCACCTCAGAAATATCAGAAGATAACTTCCTTCTCTAGTGAAAGAAGACATGCGCTGCGATCACTGCAAAAGGAGTGTAGATACTTACTGTGTATTGACAGAAATGAAGGTGCAGAACCACCGTAGTCCTCAGTTAGAGTCTCCTTGGGAACGAACTTGTAGAAACTTTCCATACCTTCTCCATGAATGTGTAACTGTGTGCAAAGAAAATGAAATGTTGGTAATACATTTCAAAACGAGACAATTAATAGGCAATAAATATTATAAAAATAATTTTTGACTCGTTTAATTGTGTTTTAAATTTTAATGACTCCTTAAATAATGAAGAAATATTAAGGGGCTTACACTTAAAATAGTTTTTAAAATGTGGCAAAAAGCGAGGATATTTAAGAGAAAAATGTTTCTGTATATTATTTTATGGAGTATTTGTAAAAGACAACTATTTTTAAAACAACAGTGCAAGTGAATTATGGATCGCTGCAACAATTGCTAAAGTCTCAATAAAAAATAATTCAGGAGCAAGCAGAATGATGTTCAGATTATGAGAATGACAAACAAAAGTTGCTCATTCTGGCAATCGAAAAATATTGAACAGATAATTGAAAGATTTAAAGGAAAAAAATTGTAAGGTTATCATAACTATCTTTAGTGTTTTAATGTGAATCTTACCACATCCAAGATTTCCTTTTTCAGGAAAGGTCTGATAATGGCCATAATCTTGTCTATCAGGGGGACCACATTGATGAAATGCAGCCCCTTCAGACGAAATGGCAGAGCATCCTGCAAGATGAGAAGCGGAAATTCAGTTACTACTGCATTTTTATTTACATTATGAAATATTTTATGTAAATTATTGCATGGTGAACCTTAACGACCATAAAAATTATATAGAAGTCAGGTTTACGGGGCTTGGTCAGTAGGAGCAGAAACATTTTTAACACATGGTTGTTTGCCAACGTTTCGGAAAATGTATTTCTATCCTAAGCGCTTGCAAGCACCATCAGAGTACACATACAAGCAAATAAACCGCTACATATTATTATTAATTAGTAGACACGGCGTTTGTTGGTGGAGTGAATTTGCACGTATGGTTCACACATCCCTTGAGGTTCCCTATCGTAAATAGTATGAAGCTGTTTATTTATGTGTGTATTCTGCTGGCGGTTTCAAGCCCTGAAGATGGAAATACATTTTTAGAAATGTTGGCAAAAAAGTGTTAAAAATGTTTCGCTCCTACTGACCAAGTCCCGTAAATTCGACTGCAGTGAACTATTATGTACGAGAAAATTCATAAAAGTTTACCTAAGTTTCACACGAAATAATTGTACTAGCGTGCAAATGCAATTATCATGACTATTGTCGCAGTTTTTAATACAGTGCCCGAGTGTTTTGTTTTGCTGAAGTTTTTGGTTAGGTCACTTTAAAACCTTCTGGTCCTCTCGTCGATCCATCCATTTCAGCTTCCATAAACCTCCCTTTCTTCGAGGCTTCATAGTACACCACTCCCCCCCCCCGCCGACGTCTTTTCAAACTTTTCATTTTACGACTCCAGGATAGGACCTTCCCTCCTCTTTGGTTGCCAGAGATGATCCGTAGAAAAAAGTCAGTTAAAATACGAGTCATCTCCCGGAAATATTCCCGAGTCAACTCCATTCCTTGACCGACAAGAAACTTTCGAATCACAGAACAACACAATTCACGTCCGTAACACAAAATGTTTTGGATATTGATAACCATAAAAAGGCCAAATATATGACGTGTACGACAGATGTTGTCTAGCTACACATGAATTGCCATACCGAGGAATCTATGAAGTTTGTTTGAGCGAGATACCCATGGGTTATTTTCTACTGCATATAGCCGGTGCACTCATGTCTGTTATGGGCAGGGATGGGATTCGAAAGGTGGTTTAGGGAGCCCCACTATGCCACAACAAACTATGTCCATATCGTTTGTAGGATTCGAGCTCACAGCCCGAAAGTAAGGCGTAAATGACCTAAGCCACAGACCGGAAAGGAATGAAAAGAAGAGGGTTGGAAGGGATACATGATGAATCGGAGAACTCCATCATATCCCAACACACAACGTCATACTAATAAGCATATCTGGTTACTCCAGATTGGACGGTTTTTGCAAAACAAGATGATAGGCTGAAAAGCTAGTGTCGAAAATCCTGCCGCTGTCAGGACTCGAATCTAGGATCTCCCGGTCAGAGGGACTGCAGTGACATCGGTTGATGCATTGAGCTATCGCTCCCGGTTCGGAGATATTTCTGAAAAGGGTACTTTCATAAGTTGTACGTTGGTCAACACTGAATGTCGCATTCAACGGGAGAACGAACTTTATCATCTTCGGGGATATAACATACATTACACTCACGGGAAAACTAATGAGCAGCATTTGATGCGCAGATGATTACAAGTTGACGCTCCCAGAAACACTAAATAATAATCAATCAATCAATCTAAGACGTAAGCTGTGAGAGTCTTTTACAGGGTTTTTGAAACTTCTCCCTCAGCCTTGATTCTCGAATTTAAAAATAGTTTATTTCTGTTTTTCAGTATAAGATGTACTATTTTTATACGACTAAATAAAAAACGACAAACTTACAGCTATGTATCTGCCACTGACGCAAGCAAGAGCATATTACCTGTAGATAGTAGAAAAACTTCTTGAACACAAGTGGGCCCAAGCGCGTGACGTGTCCGAAGGTGACATTTGTCATGTCAAAAACGATCACATGGCCCGGAGCCGAGCCCTCGGAGAGCAGCCAGAGATCAGTCACCATCAAGAAGACTTTTGTAGCGTCAACGTGCACGAAGTTAGTTGGGTCAGGATCAACGAATCGGGCCACTATGACTTTGTGGCCCTCGGGCGTAGGCTTTGGCAAGGTCGCAAATCCTCTGAAAACAATTTACATACTCCTTAACAATGAAGAATACGGTGAACATTTGCAGGTGGGAGCTCCCCTTGGGAAAGAAAATTAACACCAATAATGCTTTTTTGAGACATAGATATTTAAGAATACTTTAATATGTTGGGTCACTTTTCGAAAATATGTAAATTGATTTACCTAATTAATTACAAGAAAGGAATCGTAATGATTAATTTATACTTCTTAAATCTCATCTGCCTTTGATCTGCGTACGTGCTTGTGGAATTTTAAAATTGATTGTTTTGCCTGTTTAGTTGTCTGAAAAGTGTATATGTAAAACAATTTTTACAGTGGGTTTAATGATGATTTAAATCATGATATATGTATTTAAAACACTGACGTTTTTCGCTCAGAAAGGAATTTGAGTTTTGTACGTATCGAAATTACGCGATGTTTGCTGTAAATGAAAGGCAGTTGGCCCCAGATATGATATCACTTGGTATTATTAACCGGTTTTGTAATATAATTAATAAAGTTTAATAATATCTTGAAATGAATAGAATACACGCGTATCTGCCACCATTTGTTCATTATTTTGTTATGCTATTTGCAATCGAACACAGGTACGAGTATTCGAATATCATGTGGCGCAAGTCTGTGAGCGAGAGGTAATAGTGATAGTGATAAAGACCAAGTGTATGTAAATGTGCACATTACAACAGAATGTGGATATCTTAGTCACAATGAGGGCTCTACGTTTAGAAATACCAGGTAAATGAGTTCGTATAAAGCTTTAGTATAGAATTTTCACCTACAAATATTCCTGAACAATCATATAGTTTGATCCGCTGACAGGTTATTTCCCCTTGTATTTGAGTGCATTTCGTTGATGACCATGATTCTGGGGCATTGCTTCAAGATCAGTTAAATTACACCGTACCATTAACTAATTTAAACAAATATATTGAAACAAAAAGTATTTTCTTGTGTGTATTAATTGTGTGGCACAAAAGAAATATGCATTGGAAGAGAAATAGATTATTAAATTGTTTTTTATATTTACAAAACAGTGGGGTTACTATCAATAGTTTTCATCAAATTTTTGCTAGTTTTCCCTAGTGAATAAATAAAGACGTGTGAATTAATTAATAGAGTTCAATTGATAATATGTCTCAAATTCCCTGCATTCAAATACTATTGAAAAAAAATATAATAAAATATACCACTTACAAGTTAAAAAGAGTTTTAAATTGATAAAATATATTAATTTTAATGTAATTTATTAATCTTTAAGATATTAGAGATTAATTATTAAGTTAATCTTTTTCCCCTAGGGCTTTTATCCAGCCAACAGCTGGTTACCCTTTACGATGAGACACATATTCGACCAAACTCTAGACACCATCACACTTGCGGGCTTCTCTGATCTGGGGTCAGCAGAACGCGAGGCTCACCGCTTCAACACGTACATGAGAGGCAAGGGACAAACAACCATGCCCGAGGCGAGACTCGAACCCGTGACCCTTTGGACCGAAGCGCTGAGTCAGTACACGATCTTAGAGTTTATATCTTCAAATGGTAAAAAAATAATTTTATGTGTTTTTGCATGTTACAAGTATCTGAAGAGAAAATATAAAACATAATTGAAATTTTACAGTTTTTGTAGTCAGTAATTCCAGCTGCCCACTGGTTCCCAGACCCCTCAATTTTCTTTACCATTAGTTGCTTTTATTGCTATTACGAGTCATGAGATATTTATCGATAAAATTATTTGCGGAAAACCGAATTATAAATCGCATTTGTATTTATCTATTGTAAAAACATTGTGTCGACTTAAACTAGACTAATGAAATTATAGTTTGTTACTTAAATATGCGCAAACATTTTTTGTGTACCTTTATTATTCATAGATAAGCCAGCAATATGAGGATGTGTACTCTTTTACACATTACTTTTGGACGTCAGCGAGTGAGGTGAACGTGTAAGATTATAAGTACATTAACGATTACAAACAGAACCTCTAAATACCACAACACTTACACGACCTTAGCAGCCAATTGTACTTCCGGTTTGGTCGCATCACGTTGAGCAAAAAATTCAGGCAGATGCGTGCGTGCTGTGAAGTAAGTGTCCGCGGTGACCTTGGCTGCCTCCACTCTGTAGTAGCAGCTGTGCAAAAACAGCACCAGCTCACGATCTAGACACAGAAAACGAGAGATGTGAGAAATAAATAGCATTTCTCGAAGCAAAAATAAAAAGTATTAGAGATTTGGATATGCAAACAACTAATATGATAATAATTTTGTATTGAATCCAAATTTGTAAAAGTTTGTTGAATTGGATAGTGATGGTTGGAACCAATGGCGTCACGGAGATAAGACAACCCTTAGAAAACTAACTTATCAAAACCCTTGGAAACATACTTACTAATACGAATATCTTTACAAAAGTAGTACCGGGAGAGGTGGCTCAGGGCATCAAGTGATGTCACTGACGTGCATCTGACAGGAAGGTCCTAGTTCCGAGTACGGACGGTGGCAGGATTTTCAACACTAGCTGGATAATTAGGTCGAATTCAGTGACTGTCTGGAGAAGAATTCTAGAAGCCGGCTGCTCTGATCGGTAGTTTTCCGTGATTTCTTCGATCAACACCAGGCGAATGCTGGAGCAGCACCCTCACAAACGGGCCATGGACCGCGCGAGATCTTTTCTTCCTCTTCCTTGTCCTATCCTCACCCCTTACCTACATACACTTACACCTACATGCACTACACTACCACACTTGCCGAGAGACCGACCGGGAGCTTAGAGCTTGTCTCGGCTGGCGTGGTGCCCCGCTGGTGGGAGATACCCAGTTGGCGAAAACCCCTGGTAACCGACGGTAGGTCACTATCTAGCGAGAGATGATCACCGCCACTTCCCGAGCAAAAATGCACTACACTTACAGGACTAATGACCTTCTTAGCTGACGTAATCAATCAACAAAAGTTGTGGTGCTAAAACTACTTACTTTATAACATCATTTTTAACTTATGGAAAATTTTGAGGTCAACGAAAATGAGGCCTGTGCCATTTTAATTCTTTTGTATTGAGGAACATTGCACTATATTTCAATTCATTTATTGTTGAAAAAATTCAACGATTCTTTTGTATTGTGTCTTTTCTTCATATTTGTAGAACTGAAGTTTGTCTTAAATTGAGCCATATAAGCTTTTTATTGTACGAGTAGTAAACCCGTAGAATGAGACAATGTCACTTTTTTCTTAAACGAATGAATCATTTACAAAAACAGCAAAATGTAAGCGAAATTTGAATTTGGTGATTGCGCCAGTAGTAATACATGAGTAAAATAATGTTCAAACAAAACGTCCTATTTTTGATGAAATTAACTGAATGTGTGGAAAATTATTCGTTATATATATATATATATATATATATATATATATATATATATATATATATATATATATATATATAATAAACTACGAAAAAATAACAGTTTTGTACGACTTATTTAAAAAAATGATATAAAGTAGGCTTCGGGTTTGTTGGTAATTACACCCCACCCTCACCCCCACTGGTCTGCATCAATCATTTTAAGAAGAAAATCTTGTAGGTATGCTGATTATTCCGTTTACGCTACCCGAGTAAAAAGTTAAATAAAAAATGGAAATTGTTGAGTTCTAAAATGTTGAGGGTTCATGGAAGGTGCTCCCAAAATCAAAATATCCGTTTCAAACTCACAAAGACTTGAGTTTGTGTAGATCGGGGAATATCATTTTTGATGATAATAGCTTGAACGGTTTCGGCGGTGGCGTTGACCATGGACGGGTTGACGGACAGCAGAGTGGACGGGCCCCTACATGAATATCTCTGCCTCTGAGGTTTATTTCGTTAGAAATATTATTCTTAGGAGATACTTTTTAAAATCGATTATTTATACTTTAAACGTAAACTGAGCCTACGGATTTTTAACTGTGAAATTTTAGCTGAATGCATTCAAGATTTCGACATTTCAATGTATTTCCAACAGTATTTTCTAATTGAATTATTTTCCCAATTTAGAAAAACTATCATTAAGATTTGCAATACGTGGATTGTTATAGTTATTTTCCTACATGTTGTTACAATTTGATACGATCTTTCAGATTACTTTGGAAACATTAAATTTAAAAAATAATATTGTGTATGTGAATGTTATCTGAAATTGAGATCTAACGCTGTATATCTCGATGGTCGTCTGGGTTCTTCTCCATTATCCCACAGGTTAAGTGACTAGAGTGAGGTGATTCGCATGCTCATGCTAGTATCGAAAATTGTACCTTAATATTACTTCTTGAACTGTTCATACGTACGTACTTTCAAATGACTATGCTTGATTGCATTAGAAATATACCAAGGAGTATTAGCAGCAGTGTGCAGTGATTTTAAATGAAGTCTTTGTTGGATTTCTATACGAGAATGAATTGTTGTACTCCGTAGGGAGATAACATAAGTGAAGATTAGCATCACCTACTTACACTCTTTACAGAAAAATTTTATTTTTGAGTGACGAAGTATGTTAATGTTGAAAATGAAAAATCTGTTTGAGGTGATTAAAAATCGTGAATCAATAAAAAAATACGTATTTACGTGTAGATTAAATTAAAAAAAAATTTTTGAGATCACGAATAAACTGATTGTATAATTTCTAAATCTTTTGTTGTGAGCTTTCTGTATTTCCTATTGTAACAACAGAAATGTTAAATTGTTCACCTCATACTTAATTAGATGATTGTAATACGTTGTAAAACAAACGCTGTCACATGTAACAGAATTCCTGAGCATACCATTGGAAATTCAGAGCAAAAGTTTGAAGGCTTAAGATGGCATTTTATAACGTCTCTGGCTGCCATATGCGTTATCCCGTTGTTCTATTCAATAGGAGATCCGCCGGAAGAATGGAGGCATCTGCAATAGGCTGAAGGAAATAAGTTGAAACAGATCGGCGCGATAAGAGCTACCGAGACTTGGACAATATCTTGACAAGGTAAGGCCTAAACACTGTCTACCTATTGCAGAAAAATATAAATATTTGTGGATGACATAATCGTCAATTCTGAATGCGTTTCCAAGCGGAAAAGCAGAAGTCATCGCTCAACGGCGACACAGACAGCGCAATCACTACTGTTTGGAAAAACCCAAATGGTTAACATAAGCTGACACGACTTCTGATTTGTCTATTCTGGATTACTTTTTCCTGAGGAAAGTTTGAGTGCGTATCGCTTTGCAGCGAAGCCGAAGAGTCTTAAATCAATGCAGAGCTTCCTGAGAGCCGTGAGATTTATTAGTTCAATTGCTGATTAGTACACAATTTTTTCTTGGCTGTTTCAGTACGCTTCATGATTTGTCATTGCGCTAAGTTTTTTCAAGTGCAAGTTGCATTAAAACTGTTTCCAATTGATGTCCTAAAATGGAGATTAATGAATAAAAAGGAATTGTTTTCATCTTTTGAAATGTAATTTAAGAGGAATAAATTGCCTAAAATAGGGGTGTAAATTTGAGAGTACAACAAAGATATGTGAATTGGCTTGATTTAATAATAAGTATATTTTTGTTTAAGTTCTAACAGGAAATATTTCATAAGCCTTATGTACATTTCCATTATGCAATATTGAAGAATTAACTTACCTTTATTAAGCAAATTCAAGGAGAAAGATAATTCTGGGGCTTAGCCTAAGTTTGCTTCACGTGTGTAAGTTTATGCTTATTCATGTAATATATTAATTACATATAAAAACGAAATTAATGTCAGTTTTCAAATATTCATCATCATCATCACGTAATGTGCGATGAAATTTCAATTCACACAACTAAAAACACAATTAAAAACACTACTAAAATTTCAATTCACACAACTAAGTTTTCTCAAGGTAAATTGAATAACTACGTAAGAGGTCTTTCAAAGGATATGTCACAAATTGTAGGTTCTCGTTGAAAGGAGACAGCTAGCTCCTGATATACCATTATTCTAGTATCGTACGAGAAAAGAAAAGTTTAGTTAAAACTTTAACTGAAAATAGCTCTCATGTCTACTGAAATAATAAAGGAGGAGTAATATGAAAATAAAGAATTACATACACGAAAAAATGGATTTTATTTAATAGTTTAACTCAAAAACTTTCAAAACTCTAATTCTACACATTAACAATTTAAGTACGTTTCTACACTCGTACCAAATTTTTTAAATTCTTGAAGGAAATCTACGAATCTCTTGCAATAGTCTTAAATGATAATGAACAATTCGGAGCACGAATGCATTTTCAGTGGTGATCTATAATTTCCCTGTTTTCTATGAAATAACTAAGGAAAATAATATATGAAATGTGCATTATATATCTGTGCATAACAGTTACGCTGTGATAGAAAGGAATGACCTGAATGAACAAATATGGATGTAGGTGGTGAAACGAGGAAATATTATTTTGCCATCTCATTATATTAATCTTAAAAGGAACCATGAAACAATTCGTTGAGGAATTCAATATAGATGGTGACTGTTTTAAATAAATCGATCACACATTCTCCTTTCTGTTCGATGCTAAACTTACAGAAGGAATCTCTGTGGAACCACGGGTAAGGAATATAATAATAGAAGAACGCTGAGAATTCGACGACCTGCAAGTAAAGACAGACTTGAACAGGGTTCGAGACCAAAAAACCCTTTTTGAGGGGACGAGGGAGAGGGGAGAAAACACACAAACTCCAAGAATATTGAGGAAGACATGCTGATAGTTCTCGGCGCGCATTCTCGGCAAAATTCCAAAGTTTTCGTTGTAAATATTTTTATGATTAACATTTGAGAGTAATAGCCTATTTAGTCTTAGTACATTTCCGAATACTGTGTCGTCTTGTAAATAGTATAAAACTATCATATTTCCCTTATCGTACTTTACATGACATGAGGTGCTTTTCAATAAAACCAATAAATCCGTTATTTACGAAAATTCAATCCTCAAGTCCTTAATAATTTCCCAAAGGGAATAGTCAAATTTAGTTTATTCCACAAAAACTGCGGTGAAAACATACTCCGTTCCCTTCACATCGCTTTCGGACGTATTTATTTCTCATGTAAAATCTTTGCGAATGAAATAAACTGATTTGGAACGTAAATGCCTCTAATAAAAGAAATTTACATTTCAAGGCAAGAAAGTGCGTGTTTCCATGACTTGACGGGAGAGTCCCAGGACACGGTCGACAAGTCGAGATGAAGAATCCCGGCTTGTCATGGAAAGTCATTTTTGCCGCATGATGTACACACTTTTATTTGAGATCTCAATTTTATGACAATTTGTCCATGCGAATTTGTCCAATGCATTGACTTCGGCAGAATATTCTACGTATTTTGTGTTCAAGGATTGGTAGATATATTCTTTTCTAAGCGTTAACTGACGTTGAATATGGACTGAGAATGGTATTACGTGGCATTTCCGATGGAGGCATATGAAGAATTCGATAATTTATTTTGAACTCCATCGGTTATTCTGGAAAATGCTACTGGAACTACCGAAGATATTTTGTCAAGAAAATCCAGAAACTATGTCAAAAGAATATATTATTTTTTTCAATTAAAGAAATCGCAGAGGAGTAATCTTTGTTACGGTGAACGTGCTCCCAGAGTACTCATATATTTCAGAAATTAATGAAAAAATACTAGTCTTCGACTATGTTGTCGCAGTTTGCGAAGCTGAAAGTTTGCTTTAGTGTCAATGTAAGTAGTGAATGAAAAATTAGTAAGCAGGTTTGTAATCAAGAAACGAATATTTACATTAAAGTTTCTTAAAATATTGTTGTTTAGTTATATCGGTGGTTTATTGCTGATCATATATATCACACTTGAATGCAGTGTTGCGAACAGTACCTTTAAATCCGTTGCTGTGAGCAAGAGCACAGAAAGTATTTTCAGTACTAGTACTGAAAGTACTTTCGGTACGCTTCCAGGCTGGCGTTGAAAAGAGTTGAACTTTCACGTCCGGATACTGTATAAGTGTGCTTCACTTTCTAGACGGTCTCGAACAAAAATGATTTTTTAACACGCCGTGCGGTTAAAACGCGGTTTCTCGTGCTTGTTTTCCATCTGCGAAATAGCTAATTTTTTCACATTGTGTGAAACATCGCAAAAAGTGTGTGAAACATCTGTAACGATTCACAATTGTTTTTCGTCTTGAATACATCTTTGTTTGTTATTTACAAATAGTAGTATTATGACACTAACTGGAATTTATTTCCTTTTTTACAAGTATTAGAGTAAAAATTTTCTACCTCTTTTGTACCTGATGTGTAAAAATATTCAGATTCCCAATCTATATCCATAAATCCTTTAAGAAATGAGTGTTTCTATTTCAATTTAATAGCTGTAAGGTTAATTTTGTTATGATATTTCTGTAAAGAAATATAAAAATATAAAATGTAGGCTATTTACAATACATATTTTGAGTTATGCACAACGTTTTTCTCGTTATTTGATATTTAATTTATATTCCTTTACTTGACGCACTGTATTTCGCTCACGGCGTGTTAAAATAAACTCGGGCGCCAGGCAATACCCGCATTGGTCTTTTCCACACACTCGACTCGTGCGTGAATCACCTGTTTTGCGCCCTTGTTGCGTAAATTACTATTACTAAATTAATATTCCGTATGTTCTGATATACAGATCAATGAGATTAAGATGATGGCACTTGAGGCACTTACCGAGCACTTTGGGCAGATGGGGCTGCTTGTCGGCCCAGTCTCGCAGCAGGGCGAGGTCAGTCTCTTTCATGTCCGGGTTTCGCTTCAGCTCCTCATCAAGAGTAATCGCCTGCAGCGGGGTCTCTTTTTCTTCCTCTTTCACCACCTGCGGCGCCATTTTGCTGAGCTTGCCTGCAAAAGTAGGACTAACTTCACTTTCAGTTTCTATGATCTTATTGGATTACTAGCTCAGCGTTTCATGCAGGTACTTTCACGTTGAAACTTTTTATTTGTGCTACACAGGTTCATAATACAAAGAAAATTCAAAATAGAGAGAGAGAACTCGAGAACAGAGTTTCATAAAAAAGTATCGATGACAAAAATGTGTCATATTGATCATTTTTCAATCTTATGAATCTTGTCCTAAGAATTCGCGTTAAGCCGGACTGTCAATAGAGTAATTCAGAGCGTTTCACTAATGTAGGTACCTGGGAAGCATCCAAAAATATAATTTCTTCTGGAATTCGTCTAGAATATTCTTTAAATATTCTGCTAAGATATTGCCAATCCGATTTGTCATATGAAACATATTCACTGAACAATATTGATCAAATCCATTGGTACCTTAACCCTCGCACCAATCGAATTTTAGATGTCTAAACCCCTCCCTAAAACATTTTTCAATAATTCAATTCAATAATTTTTCAATTACTTTGACTAAAGATGTCATTGACTGGTAACTTCCTTTTTTCTCGTTCTTTTTTTTACCCGTCAGCCGGTTACCTTTTAGGTCCTGATGGACATATTCGACCATACACTAGTCACCAATACACTTGCGTGCGCCTCTCCGCGACAACACTTACATGAGAGACAAGGGACCAACAACCAAGCCCATGGCGGGATTCGTCCCCAAACCCTTCGGAAGTAAGAAATGGGTCGGTACACGCTCTTTGCCATTACGGCCATCCAGGTCGGCGGCAACTTTCTCTACATATTCTAGATGAGCAACCCAAGCTTATTCTCATTATTAGGTATACCTGATAACAACGAACGCGGATATGAGAATCCTCTCTAATGATGTAAGTTCGTGACGAGTGTGTAAGTAAGGGCCACTCGCTCGGATGTCCTTGACCTCGCTGCCTTCCTGGGACAATGATAGTAATTGTTTCTGTCCGTCACGCTTGTGCTACTGCCAGTTCTTTTTCCGTTGAACTGATCTCCCCTCCCTTCGTTTCCACTCCTGGATACTACGCCTGCCATGTTTCCCATCGCATTTAGAAGAAAAAACCATGTGATTAACTTTGAGATTTGCTGAGCCAAGCGACTCAAACCGGCATTTTGATTTAATGTGCGCTTCAAAGAAGTGTGCTTGCGTAACAATTTAATTCGAATGACATTGGATGAATGAACACGACGAATGTAATTACAGAAATATTTAATGCAAATTTTAAGTGAAAAACATCGTAATAAACTAAAATAGTTTTCTTAAGTGCCTGACCGTATGAGTACTTGCAGTAATACTAATAAAGATAAAATTACAACAAAAATTGAGTAAGATTGACGTCATTGAAATTAGAGTATTCCATATTTTACGACTTCAAAATGTTTTAACAAATGTTTGAAGTATACCCGCTAAATGTTTTGGAAGTACAATAAAACAAGCCCCACAAAAATTCTTGCAGTTCGAATCATTTTAATCCATGGCGAAGAGAGCTTGAATAACCAAGGACGAATGCGACGAGGCGAGACTGCGTGTCATTCGAACCTTTGGAATGACAAGATTCCAACTAATATTTCAGTCATTTCGAATAAAATCGATGTCAAAGGTAGAAGCCATGACATCTCTTCACTATTGAGACATCTCTCCACTTTAATAGTCGTTTTTATAGTACGAGTGAAGTACTTGTAGCAGAAGTCGGATGTCACAATAGCAATAATTTTCTTCGATTTGACAATGCGGTATTCTACACCCTACGACTAAATAGAATAGTGGAAGCCAAAAGTATTAAAAATTTAATAACAACAAAGTAGTAACTTGTGAGGGGGAGCGGACAATGATTACTACTACAAAAATGTTCTTCTACAGCGTTCGTAAATGATAATCAAGCAATCTCAAATGGTATGCATTTCAATTTAATTGTGAAACATCATCCCTCGTTTTTCATTCCACCAAAGAAAAAATGAAAAAAATGTCACATCCAAACAGTACAGTAAGTGTGGTTCAAAAGGTACTTTGATACAAATTAAATGACACTGATTGACTTTTGAATGGGTATTGAGTTATTCAAACCCTGAGTAAACATGAAATTATTCATGATGATACGTTCTAGTTTGTTCTTCCCTTTCCAGCTACAATCACAATTTCAAAATATAGACACATTTCTTTGCATTCGAAGACACTTCATGCTGCGCTGATTTGTTGTTGTTGCAGCCATCTTACCTACGTACGGTCCGAGTGCTGTAAGAGAGAAAATCCGCAATATGATGACTGAACCTATTTCCTATCAGCACAGTCAACTGTGAACCCTACCATCCCTCGCTTGACACAACTGTTTTTCTTGCTGCCCAAGCTTTCTCCGTCACGGTTGAATTTTCGTCATGTCTCCTTTCTTGCCTTTCGTTAGAATTAAGAAAGACCTCATTCGTGGACGACTGTAAATTTGTAGAAAACTGAAGTGGAACGAATAGCACAAATCGAAGCAATGGCAAACAATCACAGCTCTCCAGATATGGCTTTAATTTTAGTGAAATCTCTGTACATGTAATTTTTTCGTTACTTACTGAATTAAACACATATCACTGTTTGTAACATCACAGCCGATAAGCGGTAATTATTGTACTTGGCAACTACATTTGCCAACACCGAAAAGAACAGAAAATATTCTATATTGAGGGTGAATATGTGCCCATGCAACAATGAAATTTTAATAAGCTGCATTTTAGTACAGAGCGGTTGGGCAGAAAATAATACAACTTCTGTAGTCTGAAAACTACATTCTTAGTCAATCCATATTCAACGTGAACTGACACTTACAGAACAATGCCAGGCTGTTTCCAAACAACAAGTAGTCGAAGTGTTGTGTTCAACTGTAGGAAGTATCACGTATCTCCTTCCTTTCATATGTTAACAAGTATCTACTTTCACTCAGCACAAAAGGAGTCATATTTTTGAAATGAATTAGACTTGACCCTCATTTGCTTTGTCTCTCAAGACATAGTTTTGATTTTGTTATTCTCATATCTAGTGTGTTCATAGATGCTCAGAACTATCGTAATTGAGAGATATTGCATTTTATTTTTAAAATGTATTATTTCTCCCTGCTCAGCTTTGCTTTTCTCAAGTTAATGACTGCATTACATTGTAAAATTATATCGCTCTGAATTTACCATTTTCTAATAAAAAACTATTTCTTAAAAGATATATTATTAGGTTATGAATGTTTACGAAAACACTAAAATAATCACAACTGTGTGTTGTGGATTGAACAATAAAAATTAAAAATACTAAACTTGTAAATCGATTTTTAATTACAGTGTAATGTCTTAAGTCGTTATCAATGGTTCCGGCAAAAAATGTCCTTAATAGAGATGGCTACTTAATCAAGATACTGGTGTTACTGGAAGCGCAAATCAAAACTAATTGCGCTAATTGCTATGAAATGAAGTAGGTTTTCTATATCATTTTAAATTACCGTGAATGACTAAAAACAATTTAAATACGACATTCAGGAAAAATTTGCCTCCTCTCTGCTAATTTCAAAACCTGACACCGTCACACATTCTCTTAATCGCATTCCTATTGTCTAAGCTGCCCGGGACGAACCGCATCTCTGTTGTGGTGGCTGATGTTTCGGCCAACATATTGACCTTCCTCACACTTTGAGGAAGATCACGAAACAGCCACCACGACAGTGACGCGACTCGTCCCGGATAGCCTAGACAGCACAAACTCCGGCCGCGGGAGCCTTGGCAAACAAGCTCACATTCCGTCTTCACTGCATCAAACAAGAACACTAGACTTGAGGATGGTATTCTCATGCTGTAGAAATTTACACTAGGACTGTCTGACAAACTTCAGATCGGATACGCGCAGGCGGCGAGCTCCGCTAGTCCTTAAGGAGCCCGTAGAAGGAAAGCACGAGTTAGCAAATCATAATAATACCATGGAATGGGCGAAGCGAAAGCGTTGTTACAATAAGACATATTAATTAAAAACGTATGTTGTTACCTGAAAAAGAAATGATTTCCTTGCGAGGAGAGCGACTCCGGTTGTCACTGTTCGAAGACATCTGACGCTTTCCGACTCAGGGAGACATTAAATCAAGAGTAATCTCCATTTTCGACTGCCTATTATAATACAGCTTAAAATGGCTGACCTCTTAATAAAAGTCAATATTCGACCTATACTTAGAGATCACCGCTTAATCGAGGTGGCCATTTGATAAGGTTTTAATGTATTCATATATTTTGAGAGTGATTAATGTTACAAGAAGATAAAACAACTAATTTACGAACGAAAAAGTACAACTGAGACTTTTTTTAGAGAATAATATTTGTAGTACAATTTCCGAATAATATTTTGTAACCATGTAATATTGTTTTATATTATGATACGCTACAAATTCAGTGGGATAAATTTATATTACGTTAGATGGGTTGGTTAAATATATACTAGCTACAATGATGTGAAACGAAAAATTACAAAGAATAACCTAGAGACATCAACAAGTCAACAGCCTTTACATTTATAGAAGTAAAACGGACAAAGGAACTTTTTCTATTGAGTTTTCATCATTTATTTATATTGTTAGATCAGATTGTCTTTGAACAGTGGAGTTACTCGTGCAGATGTTTACATCAACTTTTTTCTTCTGCGTACACATTAGTCTGCGTAACAGGAATGCGGTTATCTCATAATTGAAGAAATGAGCATCCTGCTATCGCTTAAGAACTGCTTTGATTTTACGATGTCTTCATAAGTCATGTTGCGCACACATAATATGACACGCGCGTTCTCTGGAATGCAGAAACTAAGTCGTAAACATTAATTACTAGCATCTTCATTGCCTTTCTGACTATCTTTAACCATTTCCCCAGACCATATTCCTTTTCCTCCACTAAATAGGGAAATTCCTTGACGTAAACTATGCACTTAGGGAAATGAAGCAACTATATGGAGAAATAAGTAAATGCTCTGAACTCTATTGTTTTGTACATACCATCCCATAACAACACAATTACATCACCTCGAAACACAAATGTAAGTATTCCGTTTACATATTATCACATTCCCATATTCATTGATAGCAGAACTGGATATAATTAACAAATTAAAAGTTAGGTAAATATAAAATCTGAACAAATAAAAGGATGGTATCGATGATTCTCTTCATTCTAAAAATTGCGATGTAACAGTTATTAAAGTGTATAAAGTTTCTTTAAATTTTACTATTTAATCCTTCCTAGTGAGATTTGAATGGAACATTCGAGTAGAGAGTAAAATGCTCCCTCGACTAGTACTGAGAACTTTCCCTCAACTTGCTGACTGACTGATGGTGACAGGTGTGTTGCGTTTCTCACTTCGACAACTCTCTCCGACTCTTACACAAATGCCTTGAAACCCAGGATTTTCTAATTCGTGGTCATATTGCTTCAACTTGCCCAAACACACGTTACGATGATAGTGCAAAAATGAGTATCATAATTGAAAAATTCGATTTTTTCAGAATGAGTTCTGAATCTCTTTTTTGTTTGTACACTTTATATTTTCCTGTCACTGTTGGTCTACTTTTCACCGTTAAGTTCCTATCACTACCCTTCAAGAACTTTATAATCATACTACTCACTAGACCTATCGGTCTTAGCAAAAACACTCAGTCTCGTTTGTGCAAAATAACAATCCTTTCACGCTCTTAATATAAAAATAACTGTTGAAAAGAGACATGGTACAGCTGGTCAACTAAGACAATGTAAATGTAATTCAGCAATACGAAAATAATTTTAAAATTATAAACTACCGTTTTTGAACATGATTCGTTTCATTGGACATACAATATTGTTTCTTGGTGAAGGCTGAATGAATGTTGTGGAAAACAAATTCGACTATGAGAGAACATGAATCGAATATGAGTGTTTGCCAAATGATAATATACGATTCTGAATAACTATATTCTAAAAATCATCCTCATTACGTTTTTTATATCATCATTCAGATATGTGTACATATATATATATATATATATATATATATATATATATATATATATATATATATATATATATATATATATATATTTAAACTAGTAATATTCAATGCGCGCAGAAATTTAGAAAAAAGTATATTCACCAAATGATTTTTACAGTTTTGTTAAATATGTAGGAATTCAGAAACAGTAAAAAACAATTAAACATTTTCCATTTGAACCGGAAAACGCAAATACGTATGTGAATGTATTATGTCGCCTATTCTCATTCTGCGCGTACTGACTGAATTCTCGTACTTACTGCGTTACCTTAATGGGCAACGGATCGCACGCGATCTTTCCTTCCTCTTCCTTGTCCTACACACGCTCCTTACTTTCACACACTTACAAGCATTACACTACCACACATGTAGGGAGATCAATCTGGAGCTTAGAGCTTGTCCCGGCTGGGGCGGTAGTGCTTTCGATTGCTTTAATGGTGCTAGGTAGGAGAAAACCCCAATAGCCGACGTGTAGATTGGCGCCGGATCAAGCCATTTAGTGGGGGAAGATTACCGCCACACCCCGTGGTAAAACATGTACTACACTTACGGGACTAATGACTTCAGCATTTGTCTCATCCGGAATCTCTTATCAATCATCTTCAAGCGATGGGTCTCGGGTGAGCGCTGGGCTCAGATGTCGGACGCAACACAAACATGTGCATGTTTCGAGGCAAGTCGATAATCCTAACTTTGATATTCTACGCCCTAGATGTTTTTACAGGAATGTGACTTCAGTCGCTGTCTGGAGGAGAATTCTAGTGGCCAGCTGCTCTGATCGATAGTTTTCCGTGTTTTTTCCGATCAACACCAGGCGAATACCGGAGCAACGGGCCACGGACCGCGCGCGATGTTTTCTTACTCTTCCTTGTCCTATCGTCCCCCTTATACACACACACACACACACACACACACACACACACACACACACACACACACACACTTACACTCACATGCACACTACCACATATTCCGACGAGAGACAGGTGGGAAGCATAGAGCTTGTCCCGACTGGGGCGGTGCCCGGCTGGTGGGAGAGTCCTGGTTAGGGGGAAACCCCGCTAGCCGACGGTAGGTCGGCGCCGGATTTCCCCACCCAGCGGGGAAGATCACCATCTCCCGAGGAAAAAACATGCACTACACTTACGAGACTAATGATCTAAGCTGTTGACGCGCCCGGAATCACTAACCAATGAACCAGGAATGTTAGCTGAGAAAGATCTGATAATTTGAACAATTACACTTTACGTCACTTTCACATCCACCGCTTCATTAAAAGAAATGAAACTAATGGAGCGAGGAGCCGCGATTTATCTGTGGCCACGGTTTATTGATACTCGATTTTGGATATTTTTTTTTGATTCCCTCCGACCTCCAATATCCTCGAGAAGGAAGCTCGGGAAATGAACCACTGTGTACGGTGTCATGAGGCTCAGGAAATGTCACGCGAATGCTTTTTACGTCGCCAATTTTCATTTTAATTACTGCAAATTTGCTCTACTGTATACTGGCAACTTTTCTGAAATTGATCTCTTAAGAGGGGCACATTAAGGAAATTGCTAATAAGGAGCTGCTCGGTGCTCAGGGAGAGGGATGAACTATTAACGGGAGAATTTTTGGCATATATATTGATTTCGGTTCTGTTCCGAAAAAAAAAAAAGGTCGTTGTGTGGGATGCTCGTTAAATAACATTGGTCTTTCACAGTTTTCCACCATGAGCGATGGCTCAGTGCATCAAATGATGTACTGCAGTGCCTCTGACCGGGAGATCCTGGGTTCGAGTCCCGACAGCGGCAAGGTTTTCGTTACTAGCTTTTCAGATGGATCGAATTCAGTCTGTGACTGGAGGAGAATTCTAGCGGCTGGCTGCTCGAATCTGTACTTTTCCGTGGTTTCACCGATCAACATCAGGCGAATGCCGGAGTAGTACCCTAATAAACGGACCGCGTACGATCTTCTCTTCCTTGTCCCTAATCCTAACCCCTTACACACACACTCACACTAACATGCACTACACTACCACACATGCCGGGAGACCGTTTGGGGACTTAGAACTTGTCCCGGCTGGAAGGATGGCCCGCTAGTGGGAGATACCTGGTTGCAGAAAACCCCGCTAGCCGACGGTAGGTCGGCGCCGGATCTCGCCATCCATTGGGGGAAGATCATTGCCAACTCCCGATGAAAAAACATGAACTACACTTACTGGATTAATAGCCTCAGTCGTTGACGCGCTCGCCATCACTAACAATCAATCAGAGAGTTTTGACTTTCTGTATTACAGTACTTTTGAAGATTGTTTTGTTTAAATATTAATGTATTGCTGTGGTATAAAAGAAAGTAGCAGAAGACTCCGGCGCGCCGGCGTATTCCGGTACCGTCAGCGCTGCTACGACCTGTTTGTTCTTTGACCGCAATCGTTCCCTCACTGTCGTCTCCTAGCTCTGCATTAGCTTCATTCGGTATACATTGTCCGCCCGCTCGTCCTGTCCTGCTCGACTCCGCCCCGCGACACACGGCAACGCCAAGCAACAATGAAGCCCAGATGATTGAGAATTGCATTAAACTGTTGTGCCATCTTGTGCTGCGTTCTGTCTAGTGAATATTTTCAACAAAGTGAACAGCATACAAATCTTCTCCGTGAAAAAACACTAAGATAAGCCAAGTATCTCGGAGATTGGTCAAACGGTGTCGGAATTTCTTGATCTCAAATAAACCAATATTCATTTTTATATAGTGATTATAAAGCGTAGTTTTGGCAAACAAACGTTTACAACGTTCGACACGAGAGCACGTACAGACAAAAACAGTGTTACCGGGGTCCCGTAACCATTACAGAATCGCACTGAAGATGATTGCAATGCGGCCGAAAAAGCTTTGTGATTAATTAAAGGCCTATGAAAAACTACGCCTCATATAATCTTATATTAAATTTATAATTGCTTTTATAAAAATGGTAGTGCCAGACCGGAGGCCGAGATCGCTAAGGCAGTAGTGTCGTAGGGATCTCGGTCCGAAGTCGCGTATTCGAGTCCCGCCTCGGGCATGGTTGTGTTTGTGTTCTTCCTTTCACCCCTTATCATCATTTCCTTTCATCTTCATAGTTACCATGCCGTTACCTCCAATAGTGGTCGCTAATGACCTAGATGTTGAAGCGACCTTAAATACTCCCCCCAAAAAGATGATAAGTGTCATAAAACCCACTATGTCCTACTATTATTTTGTCGTTATACGATATTATTTTCTTCGTTGTTCTGAAGCAGTTGCGTGCTACATTTTGGAAAAACATATTATGTATTTTTGTTTAGCCGCATTTTTTGCTGCTGCAAGCAACTAGTTTACTCTTTTTTCGTAATGCTCAAGTAGAAGAAGCGTTAACTGAAAACTGATGCAAGCAAAATAGCATGCAAAATGACAGAAGCGACATTGATAAAATGTAATTTTGAATTCGAATTGATCTCTATATCATTAGAGATACTTTGAAGCTCATGTGTAAAGAAATGCATTGAACAATGAAATACATCTGGAATGTAAATTTTAACGACGGGAGAGACAAATAAAAAAATTACATTCCTGTAATTTTTGAAAAAACAAAAGAAAAGACTACTAGACGTTTATGTCATCGTATAGAGTACATTTAGCACTATCTCTACTAAAAATTTATTGAGAAAATTCGCCAAAAAGGCAGTTACGGATTTCCGCATACGTTAACATTATTTCTCGTAAAGTTCATTAAGTCGTATTAATATTACATGGAAAGTGAACAATTGTTTAAAAAACCTGAATGATCTTACACAAATATCTCTTGTTAATACGTAGTTTTATTCGTAATAATGGTATATTTTATCCACCAATGGAAAGAAATGCATGGTTTTTCTTTTGGTGTACGTTTGAAATCTGAGAGCTACAATTTCACTGAGGAACTAGGCGCCACAACAGTACTTTCACGGATTACTGGAAACAGTTACGTAATATTGAAATATCGCAATTTCTGCCGTACTAACACCTCCGCTATAACTTGAAAACGTTTAATTCAACTAATTCCAACAAGGCGCCTATGGTGCGTATCTGCTTTCATTTCCATAATCAGGAGCAGCAGTCATTTCTTGGTTTTACAAATTAACAAACAGGAAAAAATTTAACTGTTACAGTATTTGCAGCGGGTTATACAGAAAAGTAAGAATAATTTCACACAAATTTGTCTTAATTACAGAAAAGTGAGCTTCCAATTTTTGAATCACATACTCAGCTATTAAAACTTCTTAAATAAAAGAAGGGTATTTGGAAGTTCTCAGTGAAATTTATAACAAATATTTTTCCCTAAGAATATTATCTATATCATACGACCATGGAAATGAAAAACGAAAAATTGCTTTCTTTCTTTAGGTCTTACGCTTGCATGGTTAGGAAAAAAAAACTACTCTTATTGTTCTCTCTTGAGGTTTGATACTCGCAGAAACAGGATAATTTTTATTACATTAACAGTCACATGTCAATGAAAGATATGCCAACGTCGGATCCCAGGTTAGTTGTTATCATCTGTTTAAGTACGGAGTTACCAGGGAGTTATTGCACCCTCGAACATTAAAGCAATCGAAAGCACTATCGATCTTCAGCACATGCGCAGATCGCATTTTGCACCACTTTTGTGCATCTGCACCTGCGCAGAAGGTCGAGATTACTGCCAGCTATGGCGTGCAGAAACTCCCTATTTCATCATGTAAATCTTTTAATATTAGAACCTTCCTTAACCGTACGCGATAGTTTCGTATTTCAATGCTTCTCGGATATTTACGAAATAATTCGAAACCATCACCATGCGTAATTCCTTCGTTTCGTTAATTATCCCACCCAAATCGGTGTTCTCTGATTACAAGAATGTCATTGGTTTTATGACGTAATGTAATTGAGAATTTAATTAACGATTGAAATGGAAAGAGAGTCGTCTACATTTTCCGTGCAGTTGAATCTGGTTTCAAATATCTTGTAATTTTATTTCTATAATGAGACTCATATTTCTTGTCTGTGCGGGTACGCGTCACTAACGCGTTTGCCTTGAATGTCTTTGTCTTCGAGATGGACGAAAAATAAAACAGGTGAACGTCGCTACGGGAATGTGCTCGCGTGTGACCTAGACGGTGCTGGGGTTCAGCTCACGGCAGAAGGACGACGGAAAGGTCAGGGAGACGTTCCCTTACGCGGGGCAAACTCTTCGTTGGAAGCTTGGGCTCTCCTGCGCGTCCAAAATTTAGCTTGCCGTACGGTCTAGTATGGGGACAGTGAAGTCAAATGTAGTCTTCTACTTCGCAATTAGTGTACATGTTTCAAGGAGATGATAGCAACAAACTTACGAAGCCCAACATCCCCAGAGGTAGAAGCGAAGAGAATATCCTGAAACTTTCCTTTCGAAACAGAAAGTACAACTGCTGCTGCACATGGTCGGAAGGTTATGGCTCTTTCAATAATTGATCCTGTTCCTACTCGCAACATCCCCCCAATTTAATTACCAGGAGAGGTGGTTCAGTGCATCAACTGTTGTTACTACAGTGCCTCTGGGAGATGCTAGGTTTGAGTCCAGACAGTGGCGAGATTTTCAACACTAGCTTGTCAGCTAGTTTGAATTAAGTCCCTATCTGGAGGAGAATTCTAGAGGCCGGCTGCTATGATCGATAGTTTTCCGTGTTTTTTTCTATCAACACCAGGCGAATGCTGGAGCAGTACCTTAACAAACGGACCACAGACCGCGCGATCTTTCCTTACTCTTCTTTGTCCTATACTCATCCCTTACATACACTACACTACGTACATATCCCTTACATACACTACACTAACATGTCGGGAGACCGATCGGGAGCTTAGAGCTTGCTCCGGCTGGGGCGGTGCTTCTCTGGTGGGAGATACCTGGTTGGGGAAACCCCGCTAGCCGACTGTAGGTCGGCACCGGATCTCGCCATCCAGTGGGAGATCACCGCTACCTCCCAATGAAAAACATGTACTACACTTACGGGACTAATTACCTGAATAGTTGACGTCACTAACAAGCAAGCAAGCAAGCAACCAACCAACCATCAAGTTAATTCTTTGCGTTCAAACATTATCTGTTATCTCTATGTTACATAATTATACAAATAAAATTCTTGATATGAAAAATTGTGTAAACATAAATACAAAAGAGTTTAACATTTTAAAAGGGGATTTGTAACTTTGCCGGAAACTCCTGTGAGGTCTTTAATTACGGACAAAACCTTTGATAGAACATTGAAGCGGTAGCCCAGAGGACCTTCAAATCAAACAGCGATTTTATTTTTTTTTAATTGAAAATTCAGCTTATAGATCATGCAACCTCACATTCTGGTGTGTGTGTGTGTGTGTGAGTATGTGTGTGTATGTGGGTATGTGCGTGTGCGTGTGCGTGCGAAGGGGGGGTAGTTCTAGAATCGAGGGCTCACCATGGTGCATTTTTGATACCAGATAAGTAGTTGGGATTGAAGTCACCATTCCGTGGATTAAAATTGTGTGAGGATAGGCTGCTCACAACGATTGTTTCAATTCGATTCTCTCCATTCGCCTTCTCCCCTCGTTAAACTTCCATTATTAGGGGCAGGAAATGCGTTATCATCAATCACCATATTGGACATCCTTCATGACCGGGAACAAACCCGCTAGAACTGTAAGACCGACATCGAAAGACATTGTAGTATCAGAGAAAGATAAAGAATACGCCGTTAAAAATCGCGACGGAAAAAAAACCCAGAGGGACCTGGTGAGTTAACATGGATAGCGGGCAGACGTCGAAGCGTCGTGGGTCCGAATCCTGCTTGCGTATAGTTGTATTATTCGCGTGCCATAATGAGCTTTCCCATTAAGCATGACATCACTCTTCGAACCGTGCCCCTGGAGTCCTGACCTGCCCGGCTGGCTTAAGAGAGATTGTGTGGGAAGCAAAGGCACGCTGCTCCTGGGCGGCGGCGTTTCCTGATCCTGTGTTTTGTGGCAATCACAAGTATCTCCCGTTAACCCTCACCCTGTATTACCAAACAGGCTAGCGTAGCTGAGATAACCCTACGGGAGCCGTCTCTGGCTTTCTCAAACATGAAAAGAAAAACGGAGATTGATCTATGGGCTTCCTCCAATAGCCAAGACGGGGGACGGCGTGACCGACACAATTGAATGGACAGGAAGGAGTGTGGACCTTTGTTCGAGGAACTCGCGACGTAGGGGCCTAACGAGGTGTTGGAAAGGGGTGCTCACTATAAGGGACGTGAGACTAGCAGTGTCCCGGAGCTAAAATGATATGTGACCTAAACTAAAAAGCTACAAGTTATTGCAGGTTTTGCGTTGTTCTTGTAGCCAGTCAATGCAGTTTGCTGGCGGAGATCCAATGATTGTCCAGCCGGTCCTGACAGAAACTACAACCTTTCGACATTACGAATCACATGTCAAATCTGCCGAAACAATGGCCTCTAGTGCTAACGAACGAAGGCGTTTCAAGAGATGAAAGTTTTTTGAATTATTCTGACAGCAAATTTTTAAGCTAGCTATTGTTAATAATAATAACAATAATAATAATAGTAATAACAAATAAAAGCAGTTCATTATTCCACATTTATTTATAATATCTCACGTGCAGTCGTCATAATTGTTTAAGATTACTTTCATTTCCATCTTCTGAATAAACCATGAAAATGAAAAAACATAGGCGTAGTTATAGTCGTGCGAAAACATGTCCGATGGGCCAAAATTTCTGATTAGAAGACTTTAAGTCTTCTGACATTTGTCACAGTTTCCCCTCCGATCTCCTTGTGAATGTTCAATAATTTAGACTTTTTCCATGCCCAAAAATTAAATATGTGAATTTGTGAGTTATATTTACTCACTTTCTCACATTTTATTTACCATTCAAAACTTAAAATTTTGTAGGTTTAAAATACTAGAAAAATCTCTGTTATTCTATCAAGATGATCGTCTAGTAATCGACTTCAGTAAAAAAGAGATCAAATGATTTTTTTCAATCAAACATCGAAAAAAAAACAGTAACTGAAGTATTTATTGATATTACCTGTTTTTACACATCAAAATAAATCTAGTCCAGTTACTGTGTTTCTTCAAACTTCGATTGATGCCCTCAATCTCAAAAACATTTAGTTTCTGTTTTCACAAAAAATTAAACTTTTAAATCACTAAATGAAAGGGGTAACTCTCGGTTTCACTTACGCAGTAGATATTTCTTAAACAGAACAGTACATCGAAAGCCAACCTTTAATTTCAACAGTCCAAAATACGCCTTGAAAGTGAAAGTAACAAAATGATTGATTACTTTGGGCATCCATTGGTGTCAAATTCCAATACATCGCGTAAAAGAGCCTAGGAAGTTGATGGACCAATTAACACCGTTTTCAGTCTTGTCTTTTGACAGGAACGACGACGTCGACGACGACGACAGCCACAACAAATCGGTAACAACAATGCAAATCTATTAATCTCTAAACGCCTAACCGGCTTAGGTGGCTTCGAGCATCAATTCATATCACTGTAGTGATTCTGATCGGGAGGTCCTAGGATTCGAGTCCCGAGGTTGGCAGGATTTCCGATACTAGCTAGATCGCATTCAACCGCTGTCTGGAGGAGAATTCTAGCGGCCGGCTCATCCGATCGGTAATTTTCCTTGGTTTCTCCGATCACCAGGCGAATGCCGTAAAAAATGGGCCACGGACCGCGCGCGATCTTTCGTTCCTCTTCCTTGACCTAAACTCACCCCTTATTAACACACACATACACTTTCATGCACTACACTACCACACATGCCGTGAGATCAGTCAGGAGCTTAGTTTGTCGCGGCTGGGGCGACGCCCCGCTGGTGGGACACCTGGATGGGAAAAACTTCGCCGACGGCGCCGGATCTTGCAATCCAGCGGGGGGCAGATCACTGCCACCTCCCGCAATAAATAAAGTATGCACTACACGTACGGGACCAATGATGTTAGCTGTTGACGCGCCCGGAATCACTAATCAATCAATCGATCAATCGAAAAGCCGGCACAAGCTTACCTGCCGTAGTGTAACTGAGTGTCCGGTGACCGGTGTTGCTCCCGTGTGGCGCCTTCGGACCGCGGAACTGCACTGTGCTCTGGGGTAAGAGGCGAGCGGGCAAGGTCGGCGTGGGCGCGAGGCCTCCTCCCACCACCGCGCGGCCCCTCCGCTCCTCCTCCCCACCCCCTCCCGTCCTCACGCAAGCGCACACCACTCGCGCTCGCATTGTTCCACGCCGCACAGTGGGCACAGTGCACTGAGGATGCTTCGCCGCCAACGAAACATCGACGTTCAAAATTACATCAATAGCGAGTTTGTGCACCCTCGAACGTTAAAGCGCCATCGATCTTCTGCGCAGGCGCAATTCAAGTTTCGCATCACTTTAGTACATCTGCGCATGCCCAGAAAATCGATAGTGCTGTCCGTTATGAAGTGCACAAACTGGCATTTGTCAAGGGAGTATAAGGAGAGTTCGGGAATGGGAGTTTTCAATGTTAATTGGGAGTCTCAAAAGTGACCAAATTTAGTGACCAGTTTTAAAAAAATCTAAGATTTTTAACGATGTATGAGGAAGTATAAGTACGGCGTTGTGTACAATACTCGACAACAATATCGATCTTCTGCACATAAGCTGATGCTGAGAAGTGATCCGAAACTCGACCTGAGCATGCGCTGAATATCGATATTCCTGTCGATATCTGTAACGCTATGCTACGTGTTTAAACTTACAAATACATCGTCAAAAAATCATTGATCTTTTTAAAGTGTTCACTTTGGTGTGAAAGGATGTTCAGTTTATTAAAATGTGAAAATTAGTAGACTTTTCTGTTATTGTCAACCTTTTAATTAAAAAATAAGACATCAAAAACTCAAGCGTCAATCATAACGTAGATGTAAATATATTAGTATGTAAAAAATTTATGTTAAAATATCGTTATTTAAAAAAATGTTTGGAAGACATCAACATCCATATGAAAGAGCACCCAGGCGTGGCGTATAAATACTAGGAGAACTTGATTCACCCTTTGTCAGGCCTAGTGCATTACATAATTCATTTTATTCAATTTTTTCTTTTTCAATTTGATTTGGATTGGATTATTTTTTTTATAAATACTGTTATAACATTCATAATTTTATTCCTAGTTTGTTATTCCTAGCATGCTTCAAAGGATATAATTCTACGTTCACCAAATACATTTGAATTTTCAGACTATCTAAATTCAGTCATAAGTTAGTGATGATCTTTCCTACAAGAAACACAACCCGAATTGAACAGAGCAGCGCATGAATTTAGTTAGATTTCCATGTGTACAGGAATACCATCAAATTGCAGTATCTGTTCTTATTTCTTATCATCTTGATAATAATTATTAAGTACAGCCCGCATAGGGGGCTTGAGCATTCTCTTCCGAGTTTTGGTAAGGGGGGAGATATTGTCTGGTTTACCGTCTCCATCTCACACTTGCCTCGGCACATTAATTTACACAAGGAAACATTTAATAGAAGGACGACCAATAATTGATTAGTTCTCAACTATAAATACTCTGTGATTGCTCAAACACTTGTACTATTAAATCAGGATTCACTGGATCGTTTTTTTTCTTGTAATACTTGTACTATTATTTAATGTTATATTGTGACTGACCAAGAGATATAATTATTTCGACTTTTCCTTACATTAGGGACAATCAGGTAAGAAATTATTCTAATTTTAGTCAATTATTAAAATGTTTCGAAGAGGTTGTTAATCATCAGCCTAAAATACATTTCATTGTATACAATTAACATTATGAAATTCAATAATAGATTTTATTGTATTGAACATTGAACAATGAACATATGAAATATAATTTACGAAAAAACTAAATAAAAATTAAAATAAATTAAAATAATAACTAAAAAGTCAGTGACACAAAACATCAATGTTCTAAGCCTACTTTTTATAGAATATTTTAACCAAGATATAAAGTGGGGTGAGATGGGTGAGATGAAAGGTCTCTCTTTACAAATTGTAAAACATGGTTTCCACTACATCATCAATATACTACGCACAGTTGCAGGTCTTGTCAGTCAGCTGCCAAAATGCAACAAATTTAACCGAGGAGTAAATTGAGAGTCGTGAAAAGATGGGAAAGGACACTCGGGATGAGGAAGGGAGAGCAGGTCGGGAAAAAAGGATAAAATGTGATAAAATAGAAGGGGAAGGGGACCTCCCGCCAAGCACTCATTTCTGATTAAAAACACTTGAGCTATAATGAAGCTGCATCGTAATAACTATCATTCTGCCTGAAGCAGTAGCCATCTAATAAGAGTATTACACAATAAGAGTAGAAAAAATGAATTACGCAATACTTGCATTTCCGGCGCCTGCGATGAATGCGTCAGATACACAAAATGTTCTTCCGCTGATAGGAGGCTTCTCTGGGAGTTTCGCACAGTTGGCAGGTCCTTACATCCCTGTAGGGGGATAAAAATCTTGATTCAATACAATAGTCCTGTGGGAAGATTGGAAACGCCCACTCGGTTTCTACGTTTCTCAGAGTAAGTGCCAAAGAAGGGACAATGGGGTGACGGTAGAGGAACTTCTAGCCCCTTACATTCTTCATGGGTTCCGATTCATAATAGTGAGTGGACCCAGATTTAGGGGAACATGAGATGGGGAACATATGGGGATTGGTTCCGACCTCAAAGAGATTGCATTTCGTCTCTCTCGACCAATCTGCATTGCATTACACATTACATTAGATTAGTTCACATTTGTATTGTATGATTTTAAGAAAGACTTAATATGCCTGTAACAAGTAATGTACTTCAGCTTCCAGGCCATTGACACCCATCTCGATCAGGTTCTTGTCCAGTTTCCCTAATCCATTGAGCAAATGCTGAGATGGCCCCTTGTTTTGCTGTTGGCCATAAATGTAGTAGCTTCACTATGCCCACATTTTTTGCGCTCTCCTTTTGCTTGTAGTGGTAGGAGTAGAGCTGGGGGTGAGTTACTATTTTGTTAGCAATTAAACAATCAAATGTAGAGTTCGTTTACGGATGCAAATAATTTTTCTAAAACTCGGGAACGAAAATGTCTAGTTTTTCAAATGTTGCTAATTTTGGGCTTTTAAATTTTTTATTATCATTATTTATTCTGTTTTTTAAACTTGTATTCATATTTCAATTATTTGTGGTTAAAATGTTGGGAAGGGATTCTGAAACTCAAGAAAACGTACGTAGATGATCTTCTCTCCCATACGTGCTCCCATACGTACAGTTTGTCTAAATAAATCGAACCTCCGAGCGGGTAACTCATGGCTACAACGATCCAGGTTTGGGGGATGGCGAAGCGCCATCTAACTACTGCGATGCCCCTATATAGACACAGCATTGATCTCAAAATCTCAGAACAACATTAAAACGTGGGCCTTGCATAACAAAAACAGTGATTGCCGGCCCGGTGGCCGAGATCGCTAAGGCAGTAGTGTCGTAGTGATCTCGGACCGAAGGGTCGCGAGTTCGAGTCCCGCCTCAGGCATGGTTGTATTTATGTTCGTCCTTTCACCCCTTATCATCAATCACCATATCGTTTCATCCACATAGTTACCATACCGTTAACAGCAATAGTGGTCGCTAATGACCTAAGATGTTGATGCGACCTTAAATACCCCCCCCCCCCAAATAGTGATCAGAGCTTCATCATTACAAAACGAAGCTTTTGTCTGCTGACTATTTTAAACGATGGGGTGTAGTTACCTGCACTGACAAGTCCTCTGGTTACGTCAATGGTATAGCTGCAGTTCGCGTAAAGTGCTGGGTTCCTTGTTTCAATGTGAATTGTGAAATTTCGCATTTCGAAGAGAAAATTCATTTCGCATTGTGTGTGTCCCCTTTGGGTAATTTATTGTTGTCTTTCTGAACCCGGGGTCGCAGAAACGAAAGACATGTAGTAAAGTTACACCAGGAAAGTATGGTACTATATATGCCCGATTCGGAAAACCCAAACCTCAAAAATATTTTTCATGTTGTTTAGGATTTAGTTTCTAAGATAAAAAAAAATGGAGAGATTTACAATTTCTGATAAAATGTAATCATTACTCACAGTGAACACAAAGTTACATAAACACGTTTCATATATCTTTTATGTTTACCAACATCTGTACTTCTATATTGTAGAGGAGGAAATTCTGTTTTACAAGAAATCGTATCGCTGTGACTTAGAAAACGTAATGCATTATTTATAATTATGACGAGTCACATGGTAGGTGATATTGTACAAGTGCAGAAATTGTATAAGTACACTCTCACTAATCTTAGTGTTTAAAAACGCTCATTAATCTTTGAACTCAAAAATTTGCTATGAAAAATGATCTTCTTTCGATAGATCTACTGCAGCTCGCAAAACGTTACCACCAATACAAGAAACTGCATTGTAGTTGGTTTTAAAAATGTCATAAAGAACAAATTACGGTAAATAAGTTTCCCTGATCCATTGAGCAAATGCTGAGATGGCCCCTTGTTTTGCTTCTGGACATAAATGTAACTTCATTTTCTGTGCACGTCTTCTAGAATTCAGTGGGAAATACAATTATTCAAATTGTCGTTTCCATGTTGTCGCGGCAGCAAGTATTATTCCGAAGGACAACATGGATAAGAGCCAAAATTTATTGCTTATTTATCCTTAAAAATAGACTTTATTACATGGGAGTGTTTTTTTTCAAACTTTAAGTAGTATATGACTTAGTGTAGGGATCACAGAATTTTGAAAATGTGCACACAATTCACTTTTCTCCATAGCACGTCATACGCAGTTTTAACTGTTTTTTGACGTAAAATAAATAAATAAATAAATAAGCATTGTTTTTTAACTGAACAGTTTTATTAAGATATAGTACTTATACTATCAAACATGATAATAATAGCATGCGATTACACATCTGGAGTCTACTACCTTTCATTTAAAGCAAAATTCACGAAATTTGTGTGAGTAGAAAGCTCTAATTCCTTTCTAAACAAAAACCCTTGGTGTTTTAAACATGTATTTAAATTTGTGTCACGAATGGCGGTTGGCTGGCCCATTGTGCTGTGGGATCGCCCTCGCTCGCGTTCCGCCGTCTTTCCTCGCTCGCGCTTTCCTCAAGTGCAGGAAGTGGCGGGGACAGAGAGCGCAGCGCGCGGAAACCGATTCCAACTTGGGGAAATTCGTTGGCGGAAATGCGCGTTCGTGATAATAATAGCCCGTAATTGGCCTCCCCTAGAGAGCAAGGGCCTCCTACGTTTCAGTACAGAGTTTAAGTGAATTAGCTTCTTAAAAAAAAACAAAAAACTAGTGAGAACCCGTCAAAATTTGACAGTGAGATCTGAGATAAATGCAAAATACTGTGCTCAGACTAATGTTTACAATATGTTGCATTGTTTGGATATTCAGGGTATATACGAAGATATTCTGTGATGAGTTCCCAAAATTTTGAACACGTATGGCCCATGACCAGGTGGCAATGCAATATCGGCACCAAATGACACAAAAGAAGGAGCACTATTACACTGACGGATATTATTTCTAAAGTTTTTTGATGTGACATCATCTCCTATAAACAACTTTGATTTCTTCTGGCAAATTGCTCGAAGGTAAACTTATTTTCCCATTTAAGCAACACAGAGTAAACTCGTTTGCAGAATTTCTCTCATGGGAAGTACAAAGCAGAACAAAACTGGCATTTCATAGACAACGACCCAACAGAAAACGAAATGATCTCACTAACACGACACTTACGCTGACTTTCTCTTTCCCTGCGTCCACTTAATGTACGTTTGCGTCTTTTGGGGCGCGTGGGCAACGATTCGGAATTCGACATAACCTGTGAACAACTTCACTACTTCAGTACAACCGAGCAAAACACACTATCCGAATGTTCTCTACAAAATACACCACAAAAGCAAATACATGCAAACTGTCAACGCCACAATGCAATAATTACACTGAAACAAAACCTTGATGAATTGTAAACAAATCTCAACAATCAAAACAAAACATCAAGCAGCGCCACCATGAAGCATCTATCGACTCATATATATATATATATATATATATATATATATATATATATATATATATATATATATATATATATATATATCGATTTTGAAACAGCCACCATTTGGAGAAAACAATTGACTATTGATAAGCGTACTATTAAAGAATGATTTAATCAATTAATTTATACCGTAAATATTGGTAAATAAACACGAACAATATCTGATAACACATCTAGGGATCACATTCTTTCATTTAAAAGAAAAATACTACTATCGGTACAGTAGAAGCTCTAAACGAAGCCATGGCAGAATACCTTATTTTTTAAAATTTATAGATGTTACATCTGTATTGAGGCAACCCCCATCTCCTAGCCCCTAAACGAGCGTTGAAGGCTTGCACTGCCGAGTAATCCTCCTTTAACATTTACTCTGGAGTAATCTTCCGTCAATATTTTAATAGTTATTACGTCTAGTGTCCAGTCTCGTCGTAGTCTGTTGTCAAGAGGACGTAGCATATCCGCGTACGCGCCTCCTACCTGGCCTCCCACCTCACTACCCAGCAGCCAGAATTGGGAAGGAAATGGGACAGGGGTAGGGTATAGAACAATTCACAGGGATTGGACTAGCCGTGGTGAAGCAGCCAAACTCGTTGTGTTGGAACACATTTTACATGCGATTGTCCGGGAATCGAACCCAGACCTCAGTGATGAAAGGGTAGCGACTTCGCTCTGAGCCACGAGTGAACCGTTGTTAGTCTCATTATTCTCTTGCAGTCTGTCATACGTCTTTAAATTTTTGCTTTTAAAGTTCTTAAAATAAGCGTATCATTTCTACACACATTTTGTGTTTAAAACGATCCGATTTCACTTATCATTAGCAAAGATCAAATTTAATTATTTGAACTAAAAATTCTGATCAATCATTGCGTTTACGCACTTGCAGTTCACTTTTCCTAGGTCATACTTCTCCACCCTCCTGTTTTTCGTTGTTCTCGCTCATAGTTTTCCAGTGTTTCTTGATAACGTCTTAAAAACGTTTCTTCTGCCTTCCTACATTACCTCTACCACTTCTTTGGCCACAAACTGTACTACGGTGGATCCACCAGGCGACAGTTAAATCTCATTATGTGTCCAGGCCTCTTCAATTTTAGCCTATATGCTTTTTCCGCGACGTCGTTTGTCATAGGTCTTTTCTAGGACGAATCCGGGATCGTAATTTGGGTATTATAATATTACGTTATCATCAGGGCTCGGATTCTGATGACGTCATCTTTTCATTGGTGCACTCTACACAGAGCTAACTTGTAAATGAATGTTTATCATGACACGTAGGTGAAATACTTGTTTATCATGACACGTAGGTGATTGGTATTGGGTCATTTTTTGTCATTTTTTGCCATTTTTCAATTTTTAGTATTTTTGGCCTTTATAGTCATTTTTGTCTTTTTTACGAATATTGTTTCCTTTTCGTGGTTTTTAGTGGATTTTTCAGGAATTTACTATGACGCACTGAAACAAAGTTTTTAAGTTATTGTATAAAATCAAAGTTTTCAGAATACGTGCTCCATATAGAGAATGTATTGTAATGATGCAGATAAAAGTGTCGATTTTTTTCACAGAAAAACACGTTTTGCGGGTTCCTGATAACAAAAAAGTTGACTCTCTAATGTTCGCTCTCTTATGCGAAGTGGGCGTTGTCGTTTATGTTACGTTATCCACGTTTTGGATGTTTTTGATACCATCAAGATGTTTTTTTCTCCTCAAAACTTGTCTCTCCATTTGACCGTTTGTGAACAACAATAGTACTTAAACCGTGCACAGTATTTTCACCGAATTGTATATTCCCCTTCGATTTGACCAATATCACCACCTAGCAAATTCGAAATTAATCTTCTAATTTTGAAGGCTACTTAATAAACGTTAGTAGGACATTTTCAATTTAAAATAAATAACTGTGAATACTCTTAACTTTTTTGCTCGAATATGGCGAAGTACTCTCAAAACGAAGCAGTTTCGATTTTCAGTAAATCTTCTGAATTTTCGAAAATTGAAAAGAATCCTTTTTTCGTCACCGCCTAGAAATATATTATCGAAGAGTGGATTGGTTTCATACTTTCTCCCACACTACGTACGTATTAAAGAGTAAATAATGTAATGCTGCAGCAAAAGTGGCGATTTTTCGACGGGAAAACTCTCATTGTGGGTTTCTGGTACTGAAAAAGTGGGTACTTGTGGCTCCCATAAATAGTAAAGTGCTTTCTCTATGTTATGTATTCAGAGTCAACATTTTGTGGATTCATGATTCGCAACACGACAAAACGTCTGTCTGTCTGTCTCTCTGTGGACAAAAACAACATCTAAATTGCTCATAGGATTTCCTCCGAACGAAGTCGATCTGGTCACGAGGCCCTGCAAATTTCAAATGGATTGTTTTGATTTTTGGAGATACTTCAAAGAAAGACTCATCGTTTTCATATTTTTCTCAAAAATAGCTTTAAATTGTTGTATTAATTTTTTCTCGCATTTAGAGCAAAGTACACAAATGGCGCATAATCGATTTTGTTGATTTTTGCATTTTAAAAATTGCAAAAGTAATTTTTTTTCAGTGTTGTCCTAAAACTACAATGTTAAATAAAGATATTGTATTTTAATGAAATCTGTTTCAAAAGTAGACATACAAATAAGGTTATGTACAATGTTTTCAGAATATGAGTAGTTTTCCGGCAATTTTCAATAATTTCTTAACCCAGATTTTCTGGAATTCGCATTTTTTTACTCTAACTCGTCCAATTTACATTAAGCCACTAAAAAAACGACAGTGTTGATATTTCTTGTTAATGCGATATGAGTGTAATTACGGCGACTCAGAAGAATAGGTGTGCTCAAGGATTGCTATCATTTTTAACATGGGAAAAATGCAGTCCACCCACGCATTAAGTCAAGATTTCATTAAGATAGATTCAAACCTCCGTAAATCATTTTACCCTCAGCTCCTTAATATTCCTTCCTCTTCTTAATTAACGATCAAATTTAATCAATGATTATGTCAGAGTTCAAACCTCACTTATCTTATGGATGGCCAGTCCAAAAATGTCATATACTAATCTTATGTATTTTTAAAATCCTTGAAAGACAGTATTGAGACAAGAAGAAAAAAATATTTAGGATTGCTAAATCCGAACTCGAATCCCAACATGGACCAAAGTGTTTGCCTGTTGGAAACCTTTTGCGGGTTCAAATAATTTTATAGTCTGTAACGGCATAACGGAACAATAGCAGTCAAAAGTAGAGCATTTTGCAGTTATTTGCAGTCAAAAGTAGAGAATTTTGTTGTTTTACATTAAGCAAAGTATAGTCTTTTTATTATATTAATTAGTTTCCATCTTACATTTATTACACGGAACACATTTAACTGTTTTTGCAATTAATCAATCACATTTAAGTACTAATTAGAATCATATCACGTTTACTTATAAAGAAACAAATATATTATAATAGGTTAACACATGCCGTTTTCACATATTTATTTTCATTGTGACAAGCTAAGCAATCCTCCTTTCAACAATACAAACATTATTATAATGTTTACTGAATATTATATTGATATGTTTGGGTTTATGCATACGTAGGAAATGAAGCTATCACGGACAGGTTGTTATAGTAGCGGGCGTAAATAAAGAAACCCGTGAAAAATGATTGCTCGCAAAGCAATAACATAGTCATATCGAGAGAGGGAACCAGACCTTTCAACTGTTGACCGTCGAGCCGAGCACAACATATCTGATTTATTTATTATTTATCATTATTATTAATTATAATTAGATGGAACGAATAGTGGGCGTAGTGGGCGAAGTTGTAATAGCATATTAGTTAAGACGTAACGTAGAACGTAGGAGTGGAGTGGGCTGCGATAATATTATCATTATTATCATAATAATACAAAAATAATTTGAAATATATTAATATCTTATAGTTTGTGAATTGAATAGAAACGGATATGGGTATGCGACTGCAAATTAGATTAGGAAATAAATTTCATTCCTTGCAAATTGTTATTTCTGAAGTGTTATTGGTAGTGACGCGGTAAGGCGCCCGCCCGAGGTAAAGGATAGGGAAGTACGCGTATCTATTTATCGCGTACGCGTATTCATTTATGACAATTATCTGACTAACCGGATAATAATCTGACAGAGTCGCGGTTTGACATTTTTCTTTAGCAACTCACAATCGTGTAATATCGCGTTGAGCAGGGCGAGATACATCGTCGCGACGACCGAAGACGGACGACATCTTGGACATTGGACATTTCTTCATCTGGAATTCATCCGAGAAGGTCCTGAATGCGCACAAAGACACGAAGTACGCAGCCAACATGTAAATTGTCTCGTACGAGGAAGAACTATAATTGAAAACGATGTTTAATATAGAATCAGATGATTAGGCAATGTTAGTAACTGAATTGGAATAAATATCTTATTTGTTATTTGTAATGAGGCTTATAATTTATATTTAATTGCAATCAAAGAATTAATTAGTTAAACAGAAACTTCCAGAAACCGCTGATCCTTACGGACAGCCCGTCTGCATACACCCAGGGAAGCTATAGTCTGTCGAATGTGGATGCCCACGGATAATAAAATACTAAAAGGGAATGTTATTGAAATCATTAAACATAAAATAGAGACGTGAGTAGAGTAGGGCAACTGAAACTATATAAAGAGTGAACATTAATATTAGTACTGGCATAAAATAATCGGGAATATATGAGCATATCAAATTAAATAAATAAATAATACAAAAATAAATTGAGGTTCTTTTCAATGACATGTCCAACGCGGGGGCAGATTAAATTAAAAATATATTGTTATTTTCATCATATAATATATTACCACGCACTATGATTCACATTCGTGTCACGACTACTATTAGTTCTACACTTTCTACTCTTTACACTCTTAAAGCCGATCTTCTAAAGGTCCTTATGCAAGTGAACGACTTATCCGAAGGCTCGGAGAGGTCATTGACAACACACATGGTGGAACAACTCTATAAAAACATCATGGAATCTTCCAACCATCAACCCGCGAAAGTAAAATCAAATCACTACTACTAAATACGACTGGCAACAGATTTTCTCCTTTGGATTATGACGACACTAAGTTTCCTTGCTTTCCCAGACCTCACGTCCTCCTCCAATCATCGACAGGTCCATCCAACGTAAGAAACGTAATATCAATATCAATATAATATTAATAAAACCTACGTAAATATGATTGCAAGCGCAAACAAACACATTCACGTAGAGTTGCTCAACCTGGCTCACCAATGAACAATAACATTCCCATTGAGCCCATCAAAATACATTAAATTTAGCAGTTAGCCATGGGAGACAAATCTTCTCCTTGCTCGGTGTGAAACTCCAATCCAGCTTCTATGACAAGGGTGTATTTAACTACTTAACAAACGGAACACAATGAACATGATAGATAGACAGAATTTTGGGTCTTGATATATATATATATATATATATATATATATATATATATATATATATATATATATATAGATAGATAGATAGATAGATAGACACTTTTGACTATATAGATAGACACTTTTGTACACTTAACCAACATTTTGACAAATTACAATGTATCGCACAAAACATGAACATCATAGTCTCGACTTTTCTGGTATAACAAACCAACGCTATCCAAAGAAATTGGACACAAACTGCATCTGATGTTGATGATAAACGTTTGGCCGTAGTGAGGCGAAATATTGGCTTGGCCGTAGTGTGTGGTAAGCTAGCGCAGTGGGGTTAATATTGGATGTGAGTACTAATCACCCAATCAAATGAGCGTGTTCGAAAGGCTTCGAGAGCTCAGGCGGTTGAAATATGTGGGCGCGTTTCTCAGTAATCGCGGACGCTTTTAGATCAAGAGGTGTGAGGAAACAGGTTCATTGTTGTGACTTTCGGGTCCGTTAGCTAGAGAGTGCCGATTCTCGTAAGAAATCTTTAAACAAATCAAATGACTGAAAATAAAAACTTCACGTGAAAGAATGGAATGCGTCTTGAAATACCCTCACGTAAAACATAATGAATTAGCATAATTACAGTGTGTTCATATGTGACTCTTTTGCTTGGGATTGTCCATTTCTCTCAGAAACACATCACCTGGCATTTTATTCGCCCGATTCTTTCTGGAAAACGTGCGCTTGGTAGTTCTCTTGCAAAACACATTCTTGCACATTTCCGGCAGAGTCTTGCCGAAGACCCGTCTCCCCTCACACCACCTAGTTCTCTTCTCTCCCCATCTACCTTATCACCTGAACCTAATCCTTGTCTCATACTTCATTCTTCTCCCATTATTAATTCTCCTTCACCTGTCACCCCAACTATCGCATCCTCTAATTGCTGGGACGCGATTCTTACTTCAACAACGCACTCAGGATACAAATGAAATAAATACCAAGTTCTTCAGGGGATACTGTAGAAATTTATCCGTATAGGTACATGCAAACGATTTTCATAATGCATCCTAATGGTCAATCTCTTTCAAATAATATTGAATTGATGGAATGCTTTCCAGAACACATATTACTTCAAATTGATCTAAATACTCTCCAAATTCCTAGCTTTTATCTTGCAGAATCCTCTTGTAGATCGATGGAATGAAAGAGATGCTCTCCATATAAAGATTCATTGATTTACGTTAGAAATAACATTGTTTCTACTTTCTCGTCTAAATTCAATCGATGTTCAGATTTTTTCAATAATGAAATATATTCTAAAAATATATCTTTAAATAAAGGCATGTTTTTTTAAAATAAGAGTAATGTTGGCGTAATTTGTGCTTGAAGTAAAGGCAATTTCGATTTTTTTCTAAAAAACAACCCCAATTTTTTTTTAACTTCTTTGCTCGGACAATGCAAAAATAGGGATTTAATTTGCTTTGATTATTGCTATGAGTCTTTGTGGCATGGATTTCACCAATTCTGCTGTAGTCACGGTGTCAATTAAACATAATTATCTTAGGATAGCATATTTAAGATCTTCTTTATTAGTCACTCTGTATTTTCCATTTTGTATTCCAAGAACAGGCCACACATGTTCAAAAGAGTAATACCCAGGAATTGAGAAACTGTATAAATTTGTTTCTTAAAGATGTAGTGGAGCCACAATTGAGTACTGAAAGTTTTGTTTCGGGCCACTGTCATGTTGAAACAGAAAGTCATTTCCAAGACCCATTTGAAGGGCATTAACCAAGAGATTTTCCTTTAAAATATGAATATACATTCGGTGTTCCATCACACCCTCGATATCTTGCCTCTCTTGAGGCACTCAACCCCCCCCCCCCAGGCTACCGTATATCCGTCATCGTGTTGAACTGTAGGTACAAGTCATCGAGAGTCCAGATCTGCCTCCAGGTTGCGGTATATCATGCGTCTCCCGCCGGAACCAAAATAGTTATGTATATAACATGGGGTTTGAGTAGAGTTTTATTCACGAGGGAAAATAGTTGGGTCCCGAGCGCGGCAGCGTGAGGAACGTAATTCTCCCGAGTGAATAAAGCTCAGATGAACTCCGTGTTTATACAAAACTTTATTTTCAAACAATTTTTCTTCTCATGTACGCCTATGTCACGAAGGATGTGCGAATGTTTCTGCAAATGGAGAAATGTCAGGAAAGTAAGAGAAGTTTCAGAAAATGTTGTACTTGCGTATTTTAACAATAAATAAAAAACATACACATCTTCATTACTTTGGAGCTATTATTCAATTCCGAGGGCAACGTTACGTGTAATGGAAAATATAGTTATCTCTAAGTAAATACTGTTACGATTCTATGTGGTGAATTAAAACTCGGATATTATTTTAACAAAAATGTTAATTTTGTTTCTTAACACGAAAACACTTGATTTATGTACAGATAGTCTTCACTTGATTATTTATTTATACGACACACTTCTCTTGATTATTTATTTACACTTTCACTTCTTTTGCACTGTCGCACTGTCCTAAGCACTGCCCACTGTTCGATGCACTGACCACAGTTCACGACGCAGGCCACGGTTCACGTCACTGAGCACAATCCACTGCATTGCTATTCACCGCGATGCACACACTTCACAGCTCAGCTTCCACTTCAGACTTCAGACTGACTCGCGGTCGCCGGCCGCCGCGTATTTATACTCCGCCTAGAATTTTCTGGACTTTGCGATAAGCATCGTGAACACGCCGAAACTATCTAGTTCGAGGGCCGCCGGCAGATGTTGCAATCCGCGCATCTAGTTTGGGGGACGCCGGCAGATGTCGCAATATTGGATACAATACGTATGTATTTCGCTACGAAAAATTGTTATTACGAAAAATTGGCGCTACGCCCTGTTGATAGATGTAGATTCCTGTAGATTCCTGTTTGAGGAAGAGCCAGAAACCGTCGCGTCGTGTAGTTTCGCGCCGAATCTCACGAACCATTTAGTGAAAAACACCACTACTTCCCGTGATAAAACATGCTCTACACTTACGGAACAATTGATCATACGTTGACGCGCTCAGAAACCTGAAATAACCAACCTTGAAGATAGAGGTTTTAATAATGAATTCTGTTCTTCAAAATTAGATCTTTAAATGAGTCCATGCACATTTTTTTTTAAAAATGTGAGTAGTTTGCGCGTAATTGTGCGGGAAATGAAAGCAAATTTGAATACAAAATGGAATTTTAAAAATTTGCTTCTTATATACGCTTGTAAAGATGGCATAGAAACGATTTTCGTTTCATTCTTTGAATTTTTGAAGCTACCAAAGTTACAAGTAGTGGGAGAAAGTATGTGCTTTTGGAATTTTTAATATATTCTTTAAACACGATAGAATAATAATCTGTTTTGGGCATAATCAAAATTTTTAGAAAAATGTTTTGCGCATCTGAGTGAAATATGTGATTGGGATTGTGAAAAAATGTTGATCTCAGCAATAGATTTGATTATTTTTTGTTTCATAAAACGTAAATATAAATATAAGAGAAGGTAAGAGAATCCCAAACATGATTGAATTGACGGAGATGCGGAGATGATTGAATGACAACGAAGATCCGATGACAGCTGAGGAGAAATTAGGTTATTATATTTCTTAATTTAATTTAGTTTGTTGTCAGTTGTACGTCATATTCGAAATACTTCAGAAAGTATCTTTGCAATGTTTTTTTAAAGATCTTAGACACTTCCTATGTTGACAGTTTTCAATAAAATTAACTCTATAGATTTGGCAACCTCAGGTAAATTACGAATTAAATACGATGACTAGTGAATTTAATGAGCTTTTAATGACACTCTAATGAGAATTCAATTTGAAAAGACTCGTTTGAAAATTAAATTCTTCGTCATAAATGAAGTCTCAGAGGACGCAATGGACACTTATCTTAGCTTTCAACTCAATTGAAGAAGAATTTGACTCTTTGTATTTTCATTTATTGTATTTTTGTTGATGAGCGAAGCCTTTCCCATTACTTACCTCAGCAAATCAATAATTCGATTTAAAACTCAAAGGTTCGCACGCAATGATCAAATCGCAGCAGAATTGACGTAGTGACAAACTTCAAAACATGGACGTTTTCTTACAAATATATTTATTGCTCTTAAATAAAACTATTTAAAATTATACAGTGTTTTTAAAGACGATGAAAGATATTTGTATGTTTTTGTCACTATTGTATGCATACATTTCAATAGAAAGAAAATATGGCGATTGCTCAGCTCTTTTTCAACAAATACAAAGTGACAAACAGGAATCAGACATTAATAAAACTGAGAATTATGTGCAAGCGTATTTTGAGGAACAGTTGCATTACTACTGGTTTAACAAGGATGGCCACAAAGTAATGGATGGAGCTAGTTTTCATCTGTTCAAGACTTTTTACCAGAAGACCGGGATTCTTTTGAATCGCAGAAACGCATCTCAAGATATAATACAAACAGATCACAATGGATCTTACAACGGAGAATTAGGGTTTGTGCAAAAAGGTTTGGCAGATATAACATCAAATCCATATTATTTCACCTACGACAGATATACATTTGCTGACTATTCTTCCGTTGTCCATGGTAGTCCTTTTTGTATAATCATTCCAAAGGAATTTCATTTACCTTTGTTAAACATATTTTTGCAGCCATATCAACCCAGTGCGTGGATTGCCATTTTATGCATGCTCCTCGTTTCTGCTTTGACTTGGTACTTCATACGAGGGGTTGTTAACAGATTTCTTACTCGACACAGAACTATCGACGAGGGACTGACACGTACCACCTTAGATGTCATCCAAGTCACTCTCACAGGAGCCTGTCATCGGCGTCCCCGTGCATGTGCAGACCGTCTTGAGCTAGCAGCGCTACTGCTGTTTTGGCTCGTCTTGCTCAACGCCTATCAAGGCCAGCTTCTGGGAGTCTTGACAACACCACCCAGCGTTGCATACCCTCAATCTCTAGAAGAAGCAGAACCAAAACTTCGAACGCTATTCGCCCATTCCGTCTTGAGAAGCACATTCGAAAACGAAGAAGCAAGCGAGTCCATTCGCCTTTTAAAGCGCAAGATACGTACAGCTACCTTAAATGAAATCACTGGCATGCTACTAAATAAGACTCACCAGAAAACCGATGGATTTCTATTGTCACAAACTTATTATTTATATATATTTTATAGAAAAGACGTAAGTCACAAAAGTAATCATTTTCATATCGTTCCTGAGTGTATAGAAACGTCGGGACATTTAGCGTACATGTTCCGTAAAAACTCGACTTTGAAAGAGATATTCAACAAATTTTTAATGCACGTCGTTCAGGGAGGGTTCATCGAAGAGTGGATTCGAATGCAGCGGTATCGTCAAGGTGTTTTCAGGCCAACCGATCCCGAGATGCGGCCGCAACGGAGACGACCCCAGCGAGCTCTCATTCTGATTGAGATGACTGTAATATTTCTTTTGTTGGTTGGAGGATTAGGGGTTTCCAGTGTTGTTTTTGCACTTGAATTTTTGTGCTGCAGATTTAAATATTCACGTGAATCATGTTTAAAATCAAGTAATTTTCGTAATATTGATTAAATGTTATTAAAATTAGAGTAGTTTTAATCATTCCCCGTGGAAAAAATCACACCATCATATTAACAATGAATATTTTTTTGCCGTTTTAGCATTAGAACAACACATTTACGTAGTGAGACTTTTTCGTCGCAGCCTGCTTGCATTTTCGAGTGTCAGAGCGCTGTTTCTGACTCTGGAGGTCATTTGTTTACCTGGAAACGCGCTGCAGTATCTGAACTTCGTTCGCTGCAGACCTTACAACTGCGCCGAGCTCCGATTTATGAAAAGAACAACGTGGAAGGGACGGGTCACAATTAACATCGGGTCACCTATTGCTGAACCCCAGAGAGCTCCAAAAATTCGACTACAGTCCGCCAATTTTAGAAAACTGTTATCTCTCGCCGCGTTTCTGTCTTGTCACGATCTATGTATCTCTGGTACGGCCATTACACATTTACGTACTTTCGCTGAAATGCCGACTTTGCTTTCGACCTCGGCCACTCACGCTGACTGTGCGTGGCTCAGGATTTTCCTTTGATAATGACGTCATATCGACGGCCGTATTGAAACCATCACCTCGCCGTTTCCATAGTCGCTGTCTCGCCAGCTCTGACTGTACTGTACGTCGATTTAGCTGCACTACAAAGTCACGAGCCGCAAAGAGAAAGGAACGCTGTCAGGAGCTTCGTTAGGACTTACGTTTTTGGTATTGGAGCTCCCGATTGGATAACAATGCCCCTCTCTCCTTCCTGCTCGTGATCTTGAAGTGCAGGTATGTTTCAACTGGAGTATAGAATAAAACCTTTTTCAACCTTAATGTACCGTACATGTTAATAAGAAAGTTATACTGTTTCTCAGTTTAATATTCGGTCACCTTAAAAATCATAATCGCGAATAGTGTACTAACAAGACATTGAAGCACGAAAGGTAAGTACATGCACTATACAATTCTTCAAGCGTAACATTTTATCGCATTGACTATTTAGAGCTCGAATGAAAAGTTCTGTGTTTGCAAGTTTGCTCAAAATGTCCATAAATCTCGCCACTTTAAGATTAAGTCACCTAGGGAAATAATTTGTTGTTAATATTCCTATCTGCGCTTAAAGCGGTGAGAGAGGCTGCGGCTACACATCAGTGACATTCTAGCTTTAAAGGATTCGGGTCCCTTGCTCTTGTGCGTCAAACCGCACCCACACGAGCTACGTACTCGCCTGGGGAGCCCAGCGCTCTTACGGACACGGGCAACTTCCCCTGACTCCGCGCTCATTTCCCCTTAAAAGTCAGAAAAGGGTGTACTTGCGCAAGCTGGAGCGGCAGAAGGCGGTGAATAGTGGCTTCATACGAAAATGTTTGCCGGATTTTTCCTGTAAAATAACCGAGAATGGTATTATGATTATATTCTTCACTACTTATTACTATTTAATGTTTTATTTTCTAACTAAATTCTCCCTTACATAAACATCTTTGATGAATGACCGAAATATATTTCAATGGAGAACTCGCTTCATGTTTTCATTTTGTGTTAGCTTATTACATCATTCAGTTATTTATTGTATTTAGCATTGATGCGAAATAAATTAACAAGTTTCTGTAAGTTAACAATTCTTCGGCAGGCGCTTTTAACAGACAAGAACATTTGTCTGTGAAACCTTCTAACCCCATCGTAGAAAGTTTATGCTTTTTTACCACTCTTAAGTAAACAGGATTACAAAATCATGATTCATTTCTTTTAAAATTTTACTCTCAATTGAGAATTTGAAATCGAACTGATGTCTTTTTCATTTTAATGGATCATTTATTTGCCTTAAAGAGAAAATAGTTATTAATATAGCTAAATTTGTGACAACAACTGTCAAGTAACTTCTGCCAATGACTGTCTGGTATCCGTGCCGTACCGACATTCCGTAGCATGTACAACCCTAATTTTTAAATCTCACCCCAATTTCTCTGGACACAATGCCCGCGAGCTCTAGTAAGCTTGTTACATTGCCCGCGACCTTGACATGCTTGGTCTACAAACATCGTAAGACGATACAAACGAGAGAATGGAATAGAAAGCATACCGTGAAAGGGTCACCCAGTGAATCTAACTGTACGTGTGAGAAAGAGAAATGCCTAATTCTGAGGAAAGTGAAGACGAATCCTCGATTAAGTGCGCCGAAAATTACTGCTGAGTTCTTAAAAAAATGTGAAAAGAGTGCATCCAGGGACTGTGAGGAAAGTGCAAAGAAACGAAGAATTTAATGGGAGAGTAGAGAGGAAAAAGCCGTACATAAGTGAAGTTAATAAGAAGGAAGACTGGAATTTGCAAAACAGTACGTGGACAATGGGCCAGAGTGGTGGTCGGATGGATTTTTGCTGACGAAATCAAGTTTACCTCGTGGTAATCAGATGGCGGAACTTGTTTGGTGCAAGGTAAACCAACACATAAAGAAACGAAATCTAAAGCAGACTGTTAAATAAGGCGGATGGAGTACAATAGTGCGGGGGTGCATATTTTCGTCTGGAGTTGCAGAATTGCGAGTTATAGAAGAAACGATAACTAAGGAAGGTTATCTCTGAATTCTCAAGGAATGTTTGCACCAAGTCGAATAAGCTCGGAATATGGGATACCTTTTAATTTTGTCAGGATAATGATCTAAAACATAAAGCGTATATTGTGCGCAGCTGGCTTCTCTATAAGTGCCACGAAGATCTCGGAAACATCTCCAGGCCTTAATCTAGTAGAGCAATTGTGGTATGAACTGAAAGTCCGACCCCAAAAATTAATAATTCTGCAAGAGAGAAACTGAAGAGAAGATTGGTGGAAGAATGGGGATCTATAGACATGCATAAAAAAATTACTGCTGGTAAGCCAAACCGATTGAAAGAAATGATTTCACAAAAGGGTTATCCCACCAAGTATTAATAAAATAATACCATGTAACAATTGTTGATTTCAGAAGAATGACCGAGTATTAAAATGATTCTAATGTTTGGTTATATTTAATTTTTATAGTTTTCTTTCCTTCATGATGGCATGATATTTTGTTCAATTTGTATTTGCTCTTCTACAACAATAAACTTTTGTATTTTGTATCAATCGTTATTTTTTGACCTCTCTATCATATGAACACAATAAGAAAATTCAAGTTGGGTAGTATGATCAAATATTAAAGCGAGTGACTATATGTTCCTAAAGTATGTGTTAATAAGAACGTAAGCTATCTTCTCCTTTCTCTTTTCTAATAATTTAGGACTTTGATATGCTATAAATGTGCGTTCGTAGATTTACTTTAATGGTACGGTACTTCATCAGTGTTACTAGATTTTGGTCATGAAGAACCAAACGTTCTTAAAAATCTATCATCTAAAACACGCAATTTCTTCGGCAACCTCGTACATAAATGATTAGCGAGTTATATTCGATAGAGTTTAGTTCTTCGTAATAAAGGAAGTGTTCGATAACATAAAATTTTTTGTTATGATCAAGGATATGTATCTTCAACAGGGGAATAAAGGGGTTTAGCGTACATTTCATTATCGCGCGAGACAACTCGCTGTACGAATTAATTAAAAAACTAGAGGAATGGTACTGAAACTTCACCACTGGTCCGCCTGCACTGGCTGCCGAGGTAGCACGAGGACGTGCAGTGAGTAAGGCCTCATTCACAATGCAAACTTAAACATAAACGTAACGTAGCCGCAAAATCTACAAATGAGTTACTAAGCGAGACCATTCACAATGCCTTGACGTAACCGTAGACGTTAAGTCCGTAAACTTAAGAGTTCACAAGCTCCAAGCTTTTAAGTTAAGTTTACTTCGGAATTCTACCGAACACCAATCAGAGACCAGCGTGGAAGATCGATTTCAGATTGTGTTGAGGTAGTTTGTGATTATGCCATTTTTTATTGTAATGTAGAAAACTAGTTTTTTGTATACCAGCATTATAAACGAGGTTTTCTGTTGCAAGAAATCGTTCATAAAAGGGCCTTTTACAGCACAAATGATGACGTATTAGGTTTTACGGCACGAATGATTGCGTCATCACACACGTCATAGTTGCGTCACAACTCACCTTTAAAATTGACGAACGCTGTGGAATTGCATGAAGAGTTCACAGAGTAACCATACAACCAGAATAACCAAAGATTTTTATTCTTGAATATAATAAATCAGTTTACATAATTACATTATTTATTGATGTTAATATTAATGGAGCAGTCTGTGAGGTTTTTGAAAGATAAAGGAACAGAACCAGGTACATTAAAAGTTTTAGTTGATGAAGTACCTGCTACGTTATTTTCGTCATTTGACACTATTCTTCTAGCTATCTTTATTTTATTCTGAATTGATTCCTCAATGTAAGATTCTGCAACATTTGATGATCGCCATCCTCCATGACGCTTAAGGGTGGTAATATCTGCACCACTGTCGGCTAACATAGTAGCCGATGTTCTCCTGAATGAATGTCCGGAATATTTTTCATGATTTGGAAGTTGAAGGTATTCGGCAATGAGTTTAGGAATTTTTCCGAAAGTGTTAATCCCAATGGGGTTACAAGTGCATCTACCTTTGTTATAAAATAAGAAAAGTTTATTATGTTTGACTTTAGAAGGTCTGAGGGCAATGTATTTTTTATACAAATCTATATAAGAGAATCCTTCATCAGAAATAACGGTAAATATTCTGTGTTTGTTAGTTTTAGTTTCTCTAATTTTGACAACTAAAACAGAACCTTCTTCAGAGACATCATCGGTGCATATGTTATACAATTCCCCTCGTCTACAAGCTCCAAATATGCCGAAAATCGCAACAACCTGAAAAAAGAGAGCAAAAGATGTGTTCCAATAGTTCACAAATATTTCAAATAAATATAACTTAAATACCTTCATCAAGAGATACTTCTCATCAGCTGCTTCTACTAAAAATTTGTTCACATCAGCTTGGGAAAAGACCATAGATTTTTCTGCTTCGTAACCGACATTCGCTTGTTTCATGTACAATTGAACTTTATTAAAAGCAGAAATATCAATACCATCTTTAATTTTGATCATGGCCTTCAATTTCGAGTGACTACACCACAAACTTGATGCCTTACATACTGCTGACTTCAATGTAATAAAAATTAGAAAATTAGACCATCACTAAAACTCGACTAGGTATGTCAATAAAGTAAGAGACACTTACTAACTCCGATATGTATGCCAGAACAACTGATTCGCATATAATCTTCACGTTCTTTGTTTCCATCCAATTTTTAAATTTGTTGTACTCTTTTTCGTACAATGCACTTGACTTTGCCGGTATTAAGCATTGTTCTGCCTTCGTGGCTTGTTCAACAATTTCCTGCGGCAAGGAATCCATCTTTCTTCGCATGCTCTTCAGAATCGCTCATCAGCTGTCCAAAATGCGTGACGTCATAATACCAATGTCAATGTTGCCAACAGTAAAACTGCTTTTGCAATTAGTTCATAAATTAATTTCGATTCTTGCATAAATTTATAATGCTGTTATACAAAAAAATAGCGTATGCAACTCGTTTATAATGTTGCTTTATTGCATTCGTACAAATTTGAAAACTCGCTCCTAACGTCGCTCGTTTTCAAAACATGTACTCATGCAATAAAGCTTAACATTATAAACTAATTGCATAAACTACTATTCCGAACAGTTTTAATGCGTGTAGTGAATTCATAGTAAGAATTTGGGTAATTTTTATTGTCACTTTAACTTGACATGCGAATAAACTAATTATGTTCGACGAATTACTCGTGAATTTAGTACGAGAGAATCCTTGTTTATACGATGAAGGAAATGCGAGCACTACTACAACAGCTATTCGCATTTATATGAAAACAAATCGATAGAAATGTCGAAGACAAACCTAGAAATTATGGTGGAAAGATCTTCCCACCGTGCTAGAAACGAATCGATCAAGTTTCAGTACTTTGAATTCTGATTGGTCCAGGCGAAACTTACGTTCGTCATTGTGAATGCTTATTTTTACGTGTATATTTTACGGGTACATTTACAGCATTACGTTACGTTTAAGTTGGCATTGTGAATGAGGCCTACCCAGCTCACGCCAGTGTGAAGAGGCATCGAACACCTAGTGTTCGCAATTGTGATGTCAGTCCAGCACGGTCGGGCCCAATCGCAGGGCCGCGCGCGATACAGTATTGTCGTAATGCGGATCCATATTCTACCAATTCACAGATTTGCGTTTTTCGTCATTTGAATCCAAAAATAATTTTTTCTTTGAATGTACGCGATGATTCAAAGAAACGAGAAATTTTGAAAATTAAATAATTTCATGAAAACAATTTTTTAAAAATTTATGTCATTTAATAGTAAAAACATATGTCATTTTAGAATACACACAGTACCATTAAGGTTTTAAAGATGACATTGTGAGCTCCTTGTGTACGGGAACATTCGTTACATTGTGCATGGTTTGACGTAACACGTCAACTGAAATTTCGTTAATTGCTTCTTGGATCGTGACGGATTGACCGATGTGGGCTTCTTATGACAGTATTTCGAACAGCTTGGATGCTCGTCAGGTAGCATCTCCACGTATGCGCCTCTTTAAGACGCGCTTCTGCGTGGCTTCTTTTCATTGTCGAACCAGTTTCCTCGAAATTACGTAGCCATGTTTTACTTGCATATGTTGATGGAACATGATCGTGTCATCCTAAATTAAAATGACGTTGGAATTCTCTGCGTGCTCCCTTCACACTGCCATTGTTCTTGTAAAAAGCTTTGATTGCAAATGTACGTTGCGCATCATCCAAGCATCGATTATAAGGCAAGGAGGCGTTGACAGGATGGCGTACGTTATTCACTGCTATCAATCGCCCACGGCTATCAACACAACTTTCACTGCAACTTTTTAGTTACCAGGGCACTGTAATAATAATTTTTCTGCCAAAAATTCGCAGTTTTTTCGCGCACCGTTACATACTGCCTAAGCGATAGTGAGAAAGTAAAAATAATGGGAGTTTTTTTGCAAAGAACATCGCTTACTAGGAGATGAAATTCTTATACGAGTGCAGTCCATTGCTACAAAACTTTGTGAAAACTAGTAACGACACAAGAATTTAATTGTTCCCGATTTATTTCCTCCATTTTCTGAAGAAGTGTAATGTATTCCTCTCGTAAAGAGGCAATAGTGGCACTTATTATTTGGATGATTCACTGCATGGTAAACTTCATAGACGCCCATGGTTATTTGGGAACATCTCGTTTCGAAGAATCTTAGAGTAGTGAGCAGCTGGGTCATCGTATTTACAGATGCATTCCTGGAAGAGAAACAGGAACAAATCAATAAAAGAAAACTAGAAATGTCGCATGTAAATCAAAATTTTCTATTTGTAACCCTGTATTAATGCTTCCGTAACATCTTTTTCCATAGAGCATGTCCATTTAAAAACTTTTCTGTGATTATTACATTTACTCAGTTATTAAATAAATTTTACTTGATTTTCAATAATCATACGTACTAGAAGAATGTCTCAAATAAGCTTCAATTCTTCCAAGTAGGAGACGAGATGGTTTGGTCAATCGAAATCTCGCCACAAAATCCCGAGTTGAAAAATACAGTCCATTCTCTCCCGCCCCGATCTTGGTCTTCGCACTGGAGGATAATATTCCGAATCGTCGGTGAAACGAAATCTTTCGCAATCGTCAAGTCATAACAGCACTTTGGAAGTATGCGCACGTTGAAAACTGATTTACTCTCGACTGAAATGTGTTTGTGTACCATGCACGTATCATGTACTTGTCTTCACCAGGAGGAATTAACCCCGGAGTGGGCACCAAGGCGCTAGCCTCTTACCCTTCCTCCTCGTAGACGCACAAGTACGCCTTTGGGCTGGTATCTGGGTCCCGCCAGACCGCAGTTGACCCTCACGGTAACCTCCCCATGCAATGCCTGGGTCAGGGTCTCTGGCAGCTCAGAGCTCCTAGCTTTCCAGGCTAGTAGCGTCGTAGAGTCTAGACTAGTAGCGTAGTAGAGTCTAAACAATATTCACATTCGCTATTCACATACGCCGGGAACAAGTTCCCTCCTCTGTGCCCAGAGTATCGGGCCACTGCCACTGCGAATCCGAGAGTCCAGCTGGGGGCTACCTGAACTAAGGTCCAGGCGGCTCGGAGCCCCCACTCCGTCTCCCCATTGCTTACCGCCAGCTATCGACGTGGGTAACGCCGGTACCGGAGCAACCTGACGGGATGTAACTTGTTTCCCGCCGGACTTTATAGTGGGATCCGGAGTACTCCGAGGAGCATCCTTCGCCCAATCCTGCCCAAAGGACGACGCGCCATATGCCCAACTGGTGGGTAGCCGGGCGAACCCGACTACCAGGAGGTTAGCATCGCCTTCTCACAGCCTGCACCTTCAAGCTACCGACATGAGCGGCGCCGTGAGACTCAGGGTCCGGGTGGTCGTCTACGACACTCCACCAGAGACCACGACAACCTACGCCATCGTGATCCCGCCTGCGGGGCGACTAAAATGTAGATGAAACGCTCCAAAAACGTTTTATTTGGTGAAACGGCCTAAATAAGATACTCCGTTGTCGATGTAGTACTATGTATACGGTCGCCAACCTCTCCCCATGATCCTAAGGTGTGAAGTTGTTTTTGCGACACTTGGAAATAATAACTCAGTCATAGTACACACATCAGTATGTTCTAATATAAAAACAATACACTTAAATGACCGCAAAATTGGAGACATTTTTTGCACAATTGCCTACATTTTTTGAGAAAATGTTGAAAACGTCTGAGGAGCTTCATGTGAAGATCCCCCTAAGAGAAAAAACCGAAAATTGGTACCCTAAAACCATGAAAGTAAAATTTGCTGTGACTTCTCTCGGACCACAATCGGAGAATAGTCATTTTGAAAAGAATCTTATGAATAGTTTAGGTGATAGTGTTTTTCACAGATAGACCTACATTTTGAAAAAAAACGATACTCTTTTGGTTATCAAGAGTCTCTAAAATGTGTATTTCTGATATCGTGACATCATTAATGGGGTTTTATATCGCGTAAAAAACATATCAAATTATGACAAGATATTTTGAAATCACATGCAGACAGTAATTTCCTGTAACTGTACCAATTTTACCTATATAAATTAGTTCGTATATACTCATTAATATTTTTAATGAATCAACGTGAATACTACAATTAAGTACAGTAAACTTCAACATAGAACAGAATGAAGAAGTAATATTAATACTCAATTGAATTTATTTTTGTTGGTTTTTCGTAATAAAGATATTCGAAGGCTGGTAGAAACATCTTACCTTTATTTGCATTTAAAGTGTGTCTATTTCCTTTCTGACACTTCATTTACTAAATTTCTATTGATCATTCACATTTAACTGCACGAAATTTCTTCGTCACTTGCTGTAGTGAATCAATAATACATTTTGAAAAGGTAAACATCACAATCTGATCGATTTCAAGCGGAGTGCAAAAGAAATGAGCTTTTCAGTTGTGAACCACAGAACTGCGGTGACTCCAATATCCCTTACATTTTCCGAAACGTATTTTATTTTATCCTGGTGTGAAATGAGAAGTGAAATTACTTTTCAGTTTCTTTTATGGTTTTCAATTTACGGAATTCAAAGATCATGTTCTCATAACCGTGCCTTTTTTCAATGTATAGATGAAGAGAACAAAACGAACACAAGTGACATAAACGAATCCTATGATGAATATTTGCAATCTTATGCTGAAACAGAGACGGATCACTTCTGGGTAAACAAGGAAGGGCATAAGATTTTAGATGGATCAAGTTTTCACTTGTTTAGAGTGTTTTATGAGAAGATTAAGATTCGATTGAGACTTGTGAATACGTCACAGCATACCATATTCGCCAATGACAACGGTAGCTATGGCGGGGAAATGGGACTGTTGCAAAGGGGGTTGGTGGATATAACATCCAATCCATACTATTTTGAATATGATAGATATCAATTTGCCGACTACTCTTCTGTTGTATACGATAATCCTTTCTGCATAGCCCTTCCGAAAGCATACACAATTCCTCTTTTGGAAATATTGTTGCTGCCGTATCAACCGAGTGCTTGGTTGGTCATCTTGAGTACGCTCCTTGCTGCTGCAGGAACTTGGTACATTGTGCGCCGGGTTCTCAGTGGGCGTGAAGCACAACGGAGTGTCAAAACTGCAGTACTGACTCGTGCACTTTTGGATGTTGTCCAAGTCGCACTTACTGGAGCCTGTCATAGACGCCCTCGTGTGTACGCAGAGCGCATAACTCTGAGTAGCATACTTCTCGTCTACGTGATATTGGGCAACGCTTATCAAGGCCAATTGTTAGGTTTCATGACCACACCAACTAGATCTGTAGGTCCTCAAACTCTTGAAGAAGCTGCCGCAAAACTCGAAAGACTTTACACCCATAGCATTTTAAAAAGCACATTTGAAAGTGCATCGCTTATCGGTTTGCGTAAGAAGACAATACTAATTCCCTACAGTGAGATTCGTTCAATGCTGATTAATCGATCTCACCAACAAAATGATGGTTTTTTAGTGGCAAAACTCTCCTACCTCTATTTATTTGCACGTAAACGTGTATTAGGTTCTGCACAACGATTACATCTCGTCCATGAATGTGTTGAGGCATCAGGACATTTGGGTTTTATGTTTCGCAAGAATTCGACGTTAAAAGAGATTTTCAACAACTTCTTAATGCGCGTTATTCAAGCTGGACTTATTGATGAGTGGAATCAAATGCAAGCTTATCACATGGGCATAGACATAATATCAAGGAGGAGAGGGGATCAGCGACGACCTTTGATTCTGGATCAGCTGGCTGGAACATTTCTTTTGTTAGGAGGGGGTTTAGGAACGGCTATTTTAGTTTTTACACTGGAATTGTGGACAGCCCGGTTTACCGTTTACAAAACAAAAGTAATAATTTTAACTTTATAATACGTTATACACAAACATTTTCGAAGATATATGTTTCACGATTAAATATCCTCTCAGACTGTAGGATCCACCCTCTTTCGTGCAATCAATTGCAACGACTTCTGAAGGGAAAAAACGTTGGAATTGTTTGAATTTTTGACACGATTAACTATGACTAAATTAACTATGTTGGTTTAAAATTAATCTTTGAAACCTTCAAACAATTTTTTTAGAATAGCTAGCAAGTGCCAAATGTGAAGGAATATTCTTGCAAACATAGATTCTGCAGAAGTACATTGTGTCAACTACGACTAGTACAACATATTAAAAACATGAAGTGAATTTGAATATCCAGTAGGCCCTATCTACTACCAGGGTAAATTATAAGATAATATTATTAAGAATGTTGTATGCATGTATGTGGAAATAAATTGGTGACTAATATTACATAATAATGATTGTACTAAGAGATTTTTAAAATTGAAAAAGAGTTATTACGATACAACAGTGTAATAATCTACGACCTACTATTAACAACATTGTTCAGTTTCCTAATGTAATAATATTAGAACTAATTCATGGCTTCCCCACATCAGTACGTACATTTTTGCAGGACTAACGAAAATTATAATTCATTGAAATTTTTGCGGATAAAACATTATACGATATTTTACGTAGAACGCTGCAACATTTTGCTCAAATCCTCGTATATATATAAAAATTTCAATCATCGAAATATGTCGAGAAATTAACAATGCGCAGTCAATTTTCTCAAATAAAAACTTAATATTTTCGATAAAAGCATTCACTTTTGATTAAATTAACTCAATTAACTCACACTCACACCTCATTAGTTGGGAGGAAAACATTCAGTATAAAAAATTGTTTTCTTCGACCAATGATACAGTGAAGCACACTCTTAAATAATAAATAGTAGTAACAGAATTGGTTACTGTAATAATCATAGTTTAAACAATCTCTTTCGATGGTATACGCTATCTCTAGCATTCCCAGAAACTGGGGGTTCAGATGCTCACAGATTATATTTTTATAGGTTTCAATTTTTAGGAAGCAGAAAATCAATGACATTGTTTATAGAGTGCTTTTTGTCCAGAACACAACTTGTATGGTACATACTTGTATGATGCAATTCATCACACGTGCTTTTTATAATTTATATTCAGTGTCTTTGGATGTGAATAACTCAAACAATTAATATTCAGAATACACTTTGTGAATACATTAAGTATTTTAAGTCTAAGTCTAAAACAGTTTTATACAATATGTTATGCAGTTATATTGGCATTTATTTGACACAAAAATGTAATGTTTCAATTAAAACAAATATTGATAAGAGAAAGTAGATTTTTTCATTTCCAGAGCCAGAAATTGAATAATGTTTTTGTTTAAAATAATGTTCATATATTATTAATTATATTAATTTATTAATTATACAAAATCGTCAAAAATAACAATAAAATTAAATTTTAAGCAATGGACTCCGAACTCCCTCCCTCGGTAATGCACGGGACTATTTATACTTTTCTATTGCTAGGATTAAAAGTTTTTGAAAACGTTTTCCTTAAATGAATCATAATTAAATCTTATTTGAGTTTCACTTTTCGTTTTGTAAAATGTAGAAGAAGCAAAAATAATTTTAATATAATTGTAGACACTTTTTTTACCAATAGTTTATTCCTCATTTACATTGGTGGTTCTGAAAATGACACGTTCAACATCATAGACATTTTTTCCATCACTTCATATAATTTAATGAAATTTGAACATTTTTTTCAAAATTGTGTTGTAGGAAGTACCGTATTTTCTAGGAAGTTTGTAAACGGCACCATAATTTTACTGTATTCTTGAATTATTAAAGAAAATTATGCAGATTTTCGTAGTTTTAAGGATTTGTCGATAAAGGTATGTTGTTTGGGAGTTTGTCGTCATTGGAAATGATAACGTAAATGATTTTTGTTTTGCCCTCTCACGAAAAGAGGAGATTGCTGATATTTTCACTGTGGAATTTTTGTGATACATTGGTATTATAAAATCACACATTATTAAAGCGTAACTATGTATTAAATGGACTAATGTGAAATAAGTATTTAATGTCCTGAAGAACATGTCTTGTCAATTTAGGTCAAGATTACACGATAAATGTAACAGAATCGTGATCCAGAAATCGCCGTGCAGTCCAGTTACTTATACTATGAATGTACGTCCGAAAATCCACTTCTGAAAAAGGACCATTCTAGTAATTTAATACGGTCTGATACCCTAGTCTTCTATGCGCGGAACCGCTGTATATCATCCTTGGGAGAAAACACGGGGAGGTGAATTGTGACTCACATTCGGAGGAAGCTCTCTGCTACAGTGGTATTGCGAGATAAGAGAGAGTCAATTATTGGATGGATTAATGAAGTTTTTTTGCGATGTTCAATATTTTTTCATAATCTGCATTCAGGAAGCTTATACAGAACTTCGACGGAATAGTACTGATTCTCTCTTTATTTAGACTCATACTTGGAATTTTCTAACGTGGCATCTGTGGGTAATAAATCCAAGATGGAAATTGACCCAACGTTTTGCGTCTTTCTCGGTCCTGCCGCAAGGTGTGGCATGATCGCGACCGTATCAAGCAGAGTTGGAGATCAAACGACTATTGCGGCATGTCTGAGAAAGTTGCGAAAACCGTGCCATATTCCATCTTGGAGATACTACTTTCAGACCCTTGTAAGAAAAACTCTAGTATATAACGTATTATGTAAAACGTGAATTGAATGGGAGTAGCTTGGGCAATTCTTCCACCTTCAAAATCATACATTACCATTGACCATACTTAAGTCCACACAGTTACAAAACTATAACATAAAAATGTACAATGCAACTTTAATAAGACAATTTATAAAGAAAATTTCCATTTCCCACTGCTCGTTTCGTCGTGTTTCTCCGCTGCACTGGCGTTCCCGAAGACCCCGGGAGGTCGGCGGGCGCTCAGTCGATGTCGAGCTTCTTGAAGGTGCCCTCCACACCAAAGAGCTCGCTGGCCGTGCGCGCGCGCCCCGGCCTCTTGGATTCGTCCACAGCGCGCTCCGCCTCCGCCAGGAAGTACGCGCGGTTGGCCACCAGGCGGGGCAGCGTTCGCTCTGCAACGCACGGGTAGACACCCTTCAGTTTACATGCCCCAGGTCAAAGAGCAAGCCACGGTAAGGACTTGGGTGTGAAATGGTGAAGGTTACCGGGCGGGACGGAGACATCTGTATTCCAGCTCAATTGGGCGACCCCAACGTAGAGGGTAAAAGGAGATGCTGATAAGGAAAGGATATCAGGACTTGATGCAAAGCGGAGGCGTTGGCTACTAGGGGGTGGCGCAGTCCTCTGCACCACAAGGATGGAGGCACTCTAACTCACTTGGCTAACCCCCACATAGAAACCAAAGGGGAATGCAGGCGAGGAATGGATATCAGAGAGACGTGAATGGCAATTAGGTCGTTTGCCACCAGGCAAAGCAGCGTTTGCTGTGCAACGCCACCGGGAGGTCCTAGGTTCGAGTCCTGACGGCGGCAGGATTTTCGACACTAGCTTTTCAGCTAGGTCGAATTCAGTCGCTGTCTGGAGGAGAATTCTAGCGGCCGGCTGCACTGATCGGTAGTTTTCCGTGGTTTCTCCGATCAACACCAGGCGAATGCCGGAGCAGTACCTTACCAAAACGGGCCACGGACCGCGCGCGATCTCACCTTCCTCTTCCTTGTCCTATCCTCTCCCGTTACACACACACTTACACTAACATGCACTACACTACTACATATTCCGGGAGACCGGTCGGGAGCTTAGAGCTTGTCCTGGCTGGGGCGGTGCCCCGCTGGTGGGAGAGTCCTGGTTGGGGGAAACCCTACTAGCCGACGGTAGGTCGGCGCCGGATCTCGCCATCCAGCGGGGAAGATCACCGCCCTCTCCCGAAAAAACATGCACTACACTAACGGGACTAATGGCCACAGTAGTTGACGCGCCCGGAAACACGAAAAAATCAATCAATCTGTGCAACGCAGAGATTCACATGCTCCAACACACATCTTCGTTCCACATGCTCCAATTGATGCCAAAGAGCAAGGCAGTCTTAGATGTGAAATGTTTCCGTAGACTACCATGCAGGACGGATTCCTCTGCGTCACAAGAATAGAGATGGCGGCGTTAGCTGAATTCGTTTACTACGCTCCATGAAGTCACGAAAGTTAAGCGAATTCGAGACTCGCGGGTTCCTGGTTGGGTGACCGGCCAGGAACCACGGTATCTAACGGCGTCGAGCCCCTGATCGAAGGGATAAAAGGCACTGACTGACTGCGACGTGACGAGACTGGGCAAATATAGTAATTTCTCAATAACGGAGGATTAATCCAGAAGAAACCGCTCAACGCCCGACAAGGGTTAAGAGACGCGTTGCATCAACAACAACGCAACAAATTTAGAAAAAAGATATTCCATCTCAATTGGGCGACCCCCAACATAGAGGCTAAAAGGATACGATAATGACAAAAGGTTATCAAGACCTGATGGGAAATGGAAGGTACTAGGTGGTGCCGGAGTTCTCTGCAAGGGTAGAGGCATTCCAGTTCACATGCCAACCCCGACATAAATACCAACGGGAATGCAGATGGAGCACGAATATCAGAGTATTGAATGGAAATTTGATGTCATTTGCCACCATGCGGGGCAGGATTCGCTCTGCAACGCACGGGTAGACACACTCCAGTTCAATGCCCCCCTTTGAGGCCAAAGAGGAGGCACTGCAAGGACTTGGGGGTGAAATGGTGTCATAGACTACCGTGCGGGTCAGTGGGGGTTGGTCACAAGGCGGGTCAGCGCCCGCTCTGCGACACAGTCAGATACACTCCAGTACACATGGCCAATCCGTTCACAGAGTGAAGTATCCACCTCATGATCACCAGGCGACATGAGTTTCGCAGAACAGTTGTTTGATTTAAAATTTCGAGTTTCCTGGTGACAACTGTTATGATCATTAGTCTCGTATTATTTATCACGGAAAGTGACGGTTTATTATTACAGTAGATGATGAAATCCGGCACCGTCGAATTGTGGGTTTATCCTCATTTAGCTATCTCCCAACAATTGGGGACCGCCCCAGCCGGAAATAGGGCTAAGTTCATGAATGATCTCCCGACATGTGTGGTAGTGATTTACATGGAACTGTGAGTGAGTGTAAGTAAGGGGTGAGAGGATAGGACAAGGAAGAGAAAGGAGAGATTGCGTGCGGTCCTTAGCCCGTTTGTTAGAATTCTGCTCCGAATTCGCCTGGTGTTGATCGGCGAAACCACGGAAAACTATCCATCAGAACAACCGGTTGCTAGTATTCTCCTCCAGGCAGTGGCTGTATTGGGCTACCTATCTAATGTTGAAAATCCAGCCACTAGGGGGACACGAGCCCTTGGACTTGCCGGTCAGAGGCACTACTGTGATATCAGTTGATGCCCTGAGCTACTTAAGCCGGTTTTTGCGACACAAAAGCAAGCACTTTCCATTACACATTGGCCACCGATCCAGCCAGCGGTCGGAGAGGATAAGAGCTGAGGGTACATTTCAGAAGGAAGGTGAATGCTAAAACAGTGTCTTTGGCTATTGGACGTAGCATCGCGCACAAGCTAACGGTAAATACAAGCCAATAGGCAAGACAACTGACAGAGGTAACACAATAAGAACAAATGAGAGTGCAGATGAGGATGAAATAAAGAATTCTAAGGACGTGATGTGGAGTAGATGGACAGAAGAAGGAGTAGCGACCCCTCTGCAGCAAAGAAAATCCTACCTTCAACACATTGGCCGTTATGCAGGGTAGCCAAGGACGGGCTGAACTTTGCTTAGTAAGTATTGTGGACAATAAACTGACAATATCTCACGCAAAGTGTCACCCGACACTATAGGGAGAGAACAAGGCAGTTGAGAGTTCGATAAGGAAATTTGGGTTCGCAGTATGCGGCGTTGGTGATTGAGTGGGGCCGAGTTCTCTGTGCAGCACATGAACAATAGCTTCTGTGGAGTTCTAATGACACCAGAGACAATTCGCAGGCCAACGGAAAGGAAGATTTGGAGATAGATATGGGAATGCCCAGATGCAAAGAGTGCACCATTGACCACCAGATGAGGTGAGGTACAATCTACATAAGGCAAGCATGTAGGTCGGGCATTGATTTTGCACTCATTGAACGGTCATGGAAAATGAAGTAAAAAGGTTAAAGAGGACCAGAAGCATTTTCAATGAGACCTTAAGAAAATAAAGGAAAGCATCATATAGGCTTCAAAGATTATCAATGACGGTGATTTGAGTCGTGCATGTAAAAGATACAGATTCTTTTGAGGAACAAAACAGCAAACAAGGAGTGTACATAATATTTTGAGAGAAAAAGAAAATATATTCAGAATAGATCTAGATGAGTATGGAATGAAAGGTGCAGGAGAAGAATACGCGTATTAATTAATCTCAAGGGAGGAATATATATAGGGATTAAATAGAAAGCGATGTATAGAAAATAATAGAAACATTTTGGAGGGCATAATATTCAATAATAATGATTTTTTCTCTTGTTGTGCTTCTCTGTGGTACATCCTTGGTCTTACCTTAGTCTAGAATCTACGTTCTCGCAAGATTGGCGAAGTCTATCGAGATCACGAGAAATGATCATTTAGCGATGCGGAACTAGCCAATCGTGCAGACCAAAGGAAAGTGTGGGGAATGAAGCACGGTCACGAACGGTGCTTTACCTGCAGTAAGTCTCTGCTCCTGCACCTTCTGGGACTAATCGAAGGAACCGGGTGAAGACCGATAAGAGTAGTCGGACAGATGATTAAATATATTTTTTGCCTTTCAGATGTGCGGCTTGTTTTTCAGGATAATGCCATTTCATCGAAATAAATCTGGAAATGACGTTTATAAATTATCAAGGCAAGGGGAATCCAATACTCCAAGGGGCAATACTGAGTCAGGCCAGCTTAGGTGGCTCAGGGCATCAACTGATGTTACTGCACTGCCTGTGACCGGGTGGTCCTAGGGTTTGAGGCTCGACAGTGGCAGGATTTTCGAAACTACCTAGATAGCCAGGTAGAATTCAGATGATCTCTGGAGGAAACTTCTAGCAATCGGCTGCTCTGGGCTGTAGTTTTCCGTGTTTTTTTTTGTCAATACCAGGGGAATTCCAGAGCGTACCCTAACAAACGGTCCACGGACCGCGCGCGAAGTTTTCTTCCTCTTATCCAATACTCACCCTTACATACACATACTCTTACATGCAGTACTCTACTTTATATGTCGGAAGTTTAGAGCTTGTTCCTGCTGGTGCAGTGCACCACTGGTGTGGTGCACCTGCAGGGAGATACCTGGTTCGAGAAAATCCCCCAAGCCGACGTAGAGGTTAGCGGGGGAAGATCACTCCAATCTCCCGTAAAAACATGCACTTCATCTAGGGGACTAATGACCATAGGAGGCCCAGAAACACGAAATAATGAAATGAAGAGTTAGATGCTAATGAAATGTTGCCTTGTGACTATGTGTTGTCCACTTGAAATATTGAAATTTAATTTGTTGCCCCACGATTGCGAATGAAACGATATGTGACATGTCGAACGCCAAGCGAGCCACATTTGCAGTCTCCCTAGAGTCAACTCTTTTATAAGGGGAAGAGAATCGTCTCTCTTTTGTACCCGCGAGTACCTTTCGTACCCCATCAGGCCGTGTGCTTGAACGGTTTTGTCATTGTGGGGCGCGTCAGTTTTCTTCGTTGGCTGGAGTACGCTTACGATTTCCAAAAATAGGATATCTCACACAACTTATGTCCTGAGCCAGGTGACATTGTGGTTCCAAGGCGATTGTAAATCCACTAGAATCACCAATTTCGTAACAGCGTCGTGCGATCCATGTAAGAAGGTCATCCAGGAAGTCGGTCGTTTGCGGATGCCTGTCCCGCTGGTGATTCTCCCTCCACTAAAATTTCATTGATTTTCCCGACATTTTTTCTCAGTATTCAACGAATTCAGTTCGCAACAAGTTATTATCGTGTAGGGTGTGAGTGTTTAAAATAAACTCCGCGATAGAAAATCCAGCCGATTGTGAGATAAGGCGTGTTTTGCGATTTTTGAATGCAGAGAAGTTGAAACCTGCAGAAATTTATCGTCAAATAAAGCAAGTCTATGGAGAGACAGTAAAGAACTAGTGAAATGTGAGAAAGAGGTTCGAAATGTTCAACAATGAACGAAAAAGTGTGAATGACTAACCTCGACCCCGACATCCGCCACTCATCACAGATGACTTGAAGCGCAATGAATTGAATGAGTGGCAGAATATCTTGCCTACATCAAAATTTGTGCGTGAGTTCCCTGGAATCTGAGTGACCAGCATAAAGAAGACATAGTGGTTGTAGTTCTGACATTTTGACTCTGTATTACGTAGATGGAAACACCTTTCTTCATCAAATCGTCACTGGTGTTGAAATCTGGGTTTCCCATTTCTCGCCCAAGAGTCATCGCATCAATTACTCGAATGGCTTCATCTGTCGTCACCCAAATACCCGTGAAAATCAATAAGACAAATCACGACGACAGTTTTTTGGGATCTCAAGGGTGGTCTTTGGGTCATTTCATGCCAAAAGACATTATGATCAATGCAAATAATTACTGTGAGACATTAAAACAATTATGGCGGGCCACTACAAATCGAAGACGTGAAATGTTTTCTTGCGGTGATCTGCTGCTTTACGACTATGCCCGCCCTCACACATCTGCAACAACCAGAAAACTGTTGGATAAATCTGGATGGGACGATTTCGTCAGGCAGATTATAATCCGGACCTCGCTTTTAGAGATTTAGCCTTTTCAGTAAGCTGTAATGGCGGAAACAAGTGATGACGCGTTGAAGACTGCAGTGAAAATGTGGCTCAATACGCTGGGGGCCGAGGAGAACATGGGCTACTGAAACTCGTACGTAGATACGATAAATGTCTCAATACATTTGGTGATAATGTGGTGAAGGAAGAAAAACTTCACTTATGTAAGAGATGATCAAGCGGCGACAAAACGCCTGAGGGTCTTTGCCCCGAAGGCGTTCTGTCGTCGATCGATAATGAGAACCAGTTAACACCCGTGGTACATACATAATTTTATTTTTTTGCCTAATTTTATTGATTCAGATTTACTTATTTACTGATTAACTATATCTTAACTTGACTCGATTTGTGTTTTCATATTTCCCTTCCACATATTCCCTTTCGTAATTCTCTCTCATAATTCTCACCATAAGCAGGGAACATGTAGCATCGTACAATGGTTTTCACATTTCCCTCGTAACCACGGTCCTCTCAATCCAGATAAGTTATGTAGCGTATGTTGGACTGCGTATCAAAGGAAATAAGTATAACGTATCGGTAAAAAAATGAAATATTTTTTGTAATTATTACAGATAAATGGTCGTTATTTCTTGGATGACTCTCATATTAAGGCGGTGCGAAAATACGTGTACCAGGATCGAGAGCGAAGTCAGGATTTAATGTGATGGGTAACGCACGGTTTGTAGCTCGTTGCTGAGTCAGAAAATATTTCTGATTTATGTAATAGCCGTTGAGACAATGCAGTATAAAAGATGTTTGAGAAACGCGCCTTTTAAACATCAGAAAGCGCAATCTTCAAGAAGATAAGCTGGGTAGTTATGACTGAAGCATCACGTCCTACAATAGTTCGTTTCTTGAATGCAATCATGGCAAATGGATATCTTATCTTCAAGAAATAAAAGTCAGCGGTCAAGGGAAATCATGAAGTCCTACCTCTCCCATGTTAACTTGAATGTACATTTGACCCATTATCTCCGAAACTAATCTAGTGCTGTAAACTTTTAGGAGCAGCTTTG